>CM019063.1:202750137-202768209 GCA_009667805.1 Leptobrachium leishanense | reverse complement strand
TTAACAGATCCAGGGGAATTCCTTTTTATTATACCATATGGCAAGTGTATTTTTAAAATATTGGCAGGCAAAACTTAATATCCATTTTTTTTTAGTATTAACCCTTTCGCTGCTGAGGCATTTCAGACCTCTGTGCTGAGCTCATCATATTTAAACGCGTTTTGAAGCCATATTTTAGTATATGACCCAGACATATTATATATCGTTCTTTCCGGCAGACTCGGTAGATTCATAATATGTCATTATTATATGTATACGTCATGCCCTGTCTGTATAATATAACAAAAAATGCAATAAAATTAGAATTTTCAATAATTCACAACTAGGGATGAGCTGTTCGGGTTCGGACGGTTCGGAGTTCGGCCGGAACTTTGGCAGTTTGAAAGTTCGCGAACTTCGAACTTTTTGGGTGTGTTCGGTTCGAGTTCGGAAAAAAAAAAGAAATTTTGAAAAAAGTATAAAAAAAATGCTTAAAAAATACTAAAAAATCTAGAAATAAAGAGACTCTTTACTGCAGAATATTATAAGCAACAGTTTATTAGATATTGAATTAAAAACTAATGTCTAGGTGCAAAGATTCTCACCTCTAAATGACCTTTTTTTTTCTCAAACGGCATAACAACAACAGATGTTTTAGTCTGGTCTAATCAATTTGGTACATTTTATGTAGAATGAAGGTGTGGAGTGTCTGCTTCTGTTCTGAGTGAGTAATTTCCCTCCTAAAACTTCCTAATATGCTGCATTTAACTGCTGTGTGAAAAAATACAAAATTTCCTCGTTGCCCGCTTTTAACATCTAAAGCAATGTTATTTTTCACCTCGGGATTAAACATTCACAGGGTTATTCAGAGAGCGGTGAAAAGCAGGACAATAACTGGAGAATGGAAAATTCTAGGTCAAAATAGCCAAACCAGAAAAATTCTCCCATTTATCTCACTTTCCAAATCGGCTATTTGGTCTAGATTGTTCTCTTCTCCTGCCAGTTCTCCTGGCTTTCACCTCTCTCTCAGGGTTGTTCAGAGAAAGGTGAAAACCAAAAGAATGGCAGGAAAAGAGAACAATCTGGACCAAATAGCCGATTTGGAAAGTGAGATAAGGCTAGGGTCAGACTAACGCATTTTTCACAGCGACCGTCAAAAAGTGCGTCTGAACGCATTGCCGTATTTTTTCATGGAATGCGCGAAAACGGTCATACGATGCGCATTTCTGTGCGTGATTTTTTTACGGATCCAAACCAGGAAACTTTGGGTGTCTGGACGTTATGTTGGCCGGACATGAGCAGGGTCTGACGTCTCCAAATCACGCACACACGCCGCTAGTGGACGCAGCGCACTCTGTACGTCCGTAATAGCGGTTCTGCGTTCTCGAAAAAATGCGTTCATTTTCCACTTGCGTTGCGCAGCCGGACTTTCGTGCGACCGTACTTCGTATATTGGCCGTCATTGCCCGTCATTTGCTGCTAGTGCGGCCGTGATTAAGTGCGCCTAAACGCACGTTAAAAATTCGCTAGTCTGACCCTAGCCTAAATGGGAGAATTTTTCTGGTTATGGCTATTTTGACCTAGAATTTTCCATTCTCCAGTCATTCTCCTGCTCTTCACCGCTCTCTGAATAACCCTGACAGGGTTATTCAGAGAAAGGTGAAACTCGGGAGAATGACTGAAGAGAAAATTCTAGGTCAAAATAGCCGAACCAGAAAAATTCTCCCATTTATCTCACTTTCCAAATCGGCTATTTGGTCTAGAATTTTCCATTCTCCTGCTTTTCACCGCCAAAAAATGCCGTGTCCGAAAATGTCTCCTCTTTTCATACAGACTGCCGCCCCAAGCAGTTGTTTATGGATAGATTAAAGGAAAACTGTTTACCATCATTTGAAACGTCATTTTTTTGTTTTTAAGTGTTTCTATACATCCTAGAAATCCGCCACTTCACGGGCAGGTTATGGGACCTCCTAGGCACGATATTTGAAGGAATTTTTCATTTTTATTTTTAACCCTTATTTCATGGAAAACTCAGTCCCTTTAAAAAGTTTTTTTTTAAGACTTTTTGTCCTTGTTTCCTGCCCTCCAGGGCACTACCCGGACCCCCATACACCTTTTATGGCAAATATCTAGCATAAATACTCTAAAAAACGAATTTTCAGCCTCATTGACTTGCATGGAGTTCGAGTTCGGGTTCGGGCTCGGACCCTAACATATGGAACGTTCGGGCCCGAACCGAACTCGGGCGGTGTTCGTATCATCCCTATTCACAACGTGTAAAGTGGTTTTTTTTTCACATTTTAACATGCGAGCAATTGCGGTTATATTTTGTATGGGGTGCGCTTGTTAAAAAAATTAGAAATGGGGTCTCGTTACATTTTGTTTGGGGGGAAAATTACGCAATTTTTAACAAACGCACCCCATACAAAAATCGTTAGTGCAGCATCATTGTTCACATTATAATTGAAATGGGAACAATATTGCTGCATTAACAAAACAAAAAAAACATATTTTTTTTAAAATAGTTTTATATTTTTAAAAACATTCTACATGTTTGGTATCGTTGGAAAGGCCATGCTCTGACCGATCCGACGATATCAAAGATTAACCCCTAGCTGCCACGGATCGGGAGATAGGGGGTTTCAATGAACCCCCTATCTCCACCATTGCTGGCAGCTAGGGGTTAACTCCAGGACTGGCGTCATCGTGCATAGCATCCAAGATGTCAGCCCGCACCGGGAGGGCCCAGCAATCGGCCGGAATCCCAGCTGATTGCTGCCTCCTGTGCATGGACACGCTCAGCGCGTCCATAGCACAGGAGAACCACTTGGCAGAACGCGCTGAGCGCGTCCTTAGCAGCCAAGTGGTTAAAACCTCTACAATTACCAGAAGAGCTACAATTAAATGTTGCTTCCTGTTATGTCACTGGGAAGATCAGAACCCCCCTCCCCCATAATGTGTCAAATGAGAAAAAATTATCTTTAATTCTCAAAGGCAGAGGCCTTATAAATTTTTCATGTAAAATTAAGCAATACCACTGCCATTACTCACCTTCTCATTTCCCACGCCAAGTGCAAGTTCAGTGTTTTATAAAAATGTGTGGCATAAAATATGAGAAATTATTTATTTTAATGAAAATTAACTCACACCACAGGGCTGAAATGGCTAGGCAGCAAAGGGGTTAAAACACAGGGTTATAGTCATGCGGTCTCCAATTTATTAACTCTTTCCTCAATTAACCCCTTCACTACCAAGTGATTTTACAAAAAAACATTGTCAGAAACCAGCTGTTTTTTTTTGTAAAATCATTTTTAATTAATTATACAGTAAGAAAAAGATCTTACTGTAAATAATCTATTCGGCAGTAGATGGCTCCATCCAAATTGAGTTACAGAGCTGCATGTTTTTGGGTTGGTCGGATGAGTTGTTACGGAGTCAGGTGGTAGGCTTCCCTAATTGAAGGGTCTTTAGGGAGCATTTAAATTATGCAGACTTGGGGAAAGTCTGATATTGCGAGGAAGCGTGTTCCATAGGGTCGGCGCTGCACGAGAAAAGTCCTGTAATCTGGCATGTGAGGAAGTAATGATGGAGGAAGCCAGGCGCAGGTCATTGTCTCTTTACTGCATGCATTTACTGCATTCATAGATCATTCTCTCTTTACTGCAGTGCAAATCCACACAATATCCATTAGAAAAATTGAACCACCCACTCTTTCCAGAATTTATATGCTTTTGGTCTGCAGAAGGTGTGCCCAAAGTTTTAGCCCTGTGGGCATAATGCCCAAAGAGCTAAAACTGTAAAATCAGCTGCTGAATGCCCTGAAATATCAGGCTTTCAGCAGCATTCAGCAAGTGTTCTCCAAATCCAGAAAACACTTATGCAACCCATTTCTATGCTGTCTTTTCAACAGCAGAACTAGGCCTATGAAATGTTATTTTCTCTTAATATGAGGTTCTATGACAAGTCCTGAATTTCCTTGTTTCACTGTGTGTATCTTGCACAGTAATATATTGCAGAATCAGCACTTGTCACACTGAGCATTTGTAAGTTAAGTTTGTCCGGTGTCTCTCTAGTCATAGTGACTCTTCCCTGAAAGAACGGTGCGTAGAATAACAGGAGAGAAGCACGGTTTTGCGGTGTTGTGTCACTGAGCTCAGTCTGTGATCACTCAGCTTTTTATAACAGGATGCAGCACACATGATTTACATGAAGATTTATATAAAAAGGAGTCATACAGGAGCAGCTGCCATACATGTATGGATATTAACTAAAAAGAGTCAGTCGCTGCAGCCGTCTGGACCAGTGATTTATGTTAGTGATTTTATTAATTTTTCCACATGGTTTAAACGATCAATAAAAATACATCATGGACTACGGTGAAAGGAATGTAAAAAATAAGCACATTAAAGCAGCACTCACACCAAAATGATTATTGAGCTTACCTGTATGATTGGCGATGGGGGGGGGGGGGTGTATGTTTACGGAGTTAATCTATGTCACAAATATACTTTCACTCACTGTATTATATCTTTATAAGTGTTGGGTTGGGGCAGTTTCTTCAGAATTAAGTAGATCCTTAATGAATAATGCTTATACAGCACTGTATACACTTTCAGTGCTTATACAGTGAAAGCAGTAAGATTGCAAGCTATATGTGGTCCGGTGTATAACTCCCCTAAATACATAGATACTGAAAACTACAGCTTGATTCCACACCAGGCACAATACAAAATAGTGTGGTCTGACCAAATTCTGTACAAAAAAATAGTGCACAGATGTGTAATTCAGTGTCACAAATTCATACAGTAAAATGTCTTATTCATTTACCGGTTCACACACCTCAAAAAAAGAAAACTGTAGAACAGATAAAAGTTTACGTACAAAATTTCCGTAGCGCCTGCGCAGAATGATGGATCAGACCTACTTGAATGCAATGATCCAGACCCTCAGCTGTCTCTCTGAGACCGATCACTACCGCAATTGGTTGCCGAGAGGGTGACGTCGGTACGTTCTCTGCGAGCCGACGTCACTAGTGACCGATCTGGTGACCAACAACAAGGAAGTTCAAACATCTCGACTGTTGGTGAGGATGGGTGGAGGAAACTTCCCCTCTTCACTCCATGATTTCACCAGATCGGGGTTGGGGGTTCTCCTCGCATTCTGACAATGTTATAAATGTAAAGTGGTCAAGATGAGTAGAGTGTTCCGTTAATATATTGAAAGTGTTTCAGACATTTTTTTTCTTGCAATCTTTTATAGAAGAAAGCTCACCTTTCCTATGTTTGTATTTTCTTTAGATTTAAGTTTAAGTTGGATTTAAGATATACAAAATAGGAATAAGAAGTTGTTACTTTATAATTTTACATTGCACAATCAATAAAAACTTGACAGTTTTAATTATACAATTACTCACAGAATAAATTAAATTATATGCATTATTAAAGAGTTAGAAAACAGGTTACAAAGAGTTTAAATAATTTTATTTAAAGTACTAGATTAGAAAAAAATATTTTATATGAAATCACTCTAACATTTCTCCTGAGGATGCCTCATTGGCGAAACGCGTAGAGCATGGAGTGCTAGCAATGATTTTTGCTTTTATCTGTTTTAGTTGCTGTAAAAGGTGTGCATGTGGTATGCGTGCTCCCAGCACTTGACCTCTTGATGGGTTGACTCTTTTCAGGTTACCTATACACAGTCTTATGCACCTCTGGAAAAGGGATTTACATTGGGCTTTCCTACTATCCTATCCTAGCGGACCCAAGAATGCTCGCTTTCCTACTTTTATCGCTATCCTATAACGGGCAGAGCCTTTTACATCAGAGTAACCATAGTCCCCTCTCCACATAACCATTTGCTTCAACCCTATATGAGGGATATAAGTAGCTCCTCAAGTGAGCCCAGCTCCAATGTATAGCTTTAGCTAGAAAACTAGGTAGCTCCTTTACAGTGAGCCCTATGCCTAATGTATATATGTTTGTTTGTCTGTGTTCCATTACCTCTTTTACTGCACTTTTCAATAAATGTTAAGTTTTTATGGTACATTGTAATCATCCGATCCTGTGATACAATTGATCACATTTATAATTTGAGATTAAAGGGGTTATTCAGAAAGCACAGAAATTTCAGTGAAATGTCGCAGCTTTCTCGTTCGGCACACTTAGATGCGCTTAGGCTATTCCTATCTGCCTGTTTAAACCAGTCGAACTGAACAACCATAAATCAGGGTATTTCACTGACATTTCGGTGCAGTTTGGCGTTCTCTGAATAGATTAGCCATTACTTCTCTCTGGGATAATTTCACTGCCGCCGAACATTGCGTAATTGTGGCGATCTGCGGTGAACTGCACTGTATTTTGCTGTCAGTTCACCAGTTTTTGGCGAATTGACAACCTTCTGAAAAGACGAACTGCCACGAAATTACACCTTATGGTAAAATTCACCATTTGGTGCAATTTGGTGCAATTCTACCGCTTATTGAATAACTCCTTAAGTGTTCAAATACAGAAAACACTTGTGCAACCCATTTCACATTTCTGTGCTGCATTTTCAACAGCAGAACTATGACTATTATATATTATTTTCTCTTCCTCGACTTCCTCCTAATATGAGGTTCTATGACAAGTCCTGAATTTCCTTGTCTGACTGTGAGTATCTTGCACAGTAATATATTCCAGAATCAGCACTTGTCACACTGAGCATTTGGATGTACAATGTGTCCAATATTTCCCTGTTGATAGTGACTCGTCCCTGAAGGTAGGAGGCATAGTATGTACTTCCACTAGTCTGTATATGCCCTACGTATTCCAGGCCTGATCCGGTTTTCTGTCTGAACCAAACCCAGCTGTCACTCATAACTGGCACGGAGACTTTACAAATGAGTTTCAGGGTCACAGAAGGTTTGACGTCTATAGATGCAGACTGGTCTAGAGAAATTGTCTCTGACAGAACATCTGTTAAAAAAATAAATCTAATTAATATATTTGAATTATGCAATTTACAATGCTTCGAAAGCTAAAATATAAAGTCTTTTTAAATTTCTTACAGGATATTAGCAGAGAGTAAACGAGACAAAATATCCACATTATGGCTTTGTGTATAACACCAGGCAGTATACTTCATATCACTGAGTTCAGTCTGTGATAAATCCAGCCTCTTATAACAGGATACAGAGTGCTGATTTACATGGGGATATCGATATAAAGCAGGGTTTCCCAAACCTGTCCTCAGGACCCGCTGACAAGCCAGATTTGCCAGATATGTGAAGCACAGCACAGGTGATATGATTTGCTGCTCAGTGATTGCACAATTCAGTCTGCATTTCCCCAAGGGAATCCTTAAAATCTGATCTGGTTGAGGGTCCCGAGGACAGGTTTGGGAAACACTGATATAAAGGAATGACACCAAATCAACATTTATGATGTGAATTCATGTTATAGAACAAGAGGACCATTCAGTGCCACAGGTTGCAAAATCTGTGCATGCCATTTCTGATTTTAGTTTCTTGTATAGAGAAAGAGAGTATAAGGCACAAAGAGTCACAGTAGCACTTTATGTAGCTTAATTATAGAGGATACAGGAGACACAGTAGGTACTCTGAATATACAGGTAGATGCCCAGTACAAGTGAAGGCAGGAACAGGTTGTCTTGGAAAAATGAAAGGCAGTACAAGAACAGTACAGCAAACCAGCACTGAAGAAAATGATAATTGGAATTCAAAAAAATACAAAAAAGTACTATAAGCACATGTCCATGACACAATACATAAAATCCAATATTTATTAGCTGTCAACATAAAAAAACAAGAATTGCACCTATGCCGATTGTTACAGATCGCGCTACCCCCAAGCTTGGGAACCTCCATCTGAGCACCCCTTTCCACTGTACAAGGAGGTGATCGTACCCACACAGAAAAAACAACACATAGACTGAGAGAGGAGTCCTTGCAGATTCAAAATCCAAATGGAGACTGAGTTTATTTACATTTTGCAACTGGTTAAAACACACACACAGGGAAGGTACAGAAACAATGGAAACACGCCCAGCATTGATTGGAACAATGGCTTAGGAGTCAGATAACAATCTTCTGAGTGACAGTAGTTGCTGGAGGGGAGGTGCGGATTGATGGGAGCATGTGAAGACAAAGGAATCCATTACTTATGGGGCGGGGGGTGGAAGCAGACAAAGTTAAGATTGCAAGCTCTTGAGCAGGGTCCTCTCCTACTGTTCTGTGAGTGCAACTTGCATGCACATGTTATCCTGTCTTATCCATTGCACAGCACTTTATAACAACTTGTAACTGTAACATACAGATACACACTTTGACAACATCATACCACATCCCACAACACTCCACCCTATATACAGAGCAATGAAATGCAAGGAAAAATAAATACTGAAGCGGCTGTTTCGTCACACTGATAAACTGTAAGTCACACTTTCACATTTACTTCTACCATCAAAGAATGAAAAATGTGCCTGGGAGAAGCTAAAAGTACTATATAGATAGTATCTAGTACATAACCATACTAAACTTTAACCAAAGCCATACATGTAAGGAGAGTCCAAAGTAAATTCCACAATGACAAAAAATAATCTCATATAGGATAACTACAAAAATATAAATACAGAATATAAAACAACTATGTCTAGATAGAAAAAAAATATAGAAACTTTATAGTGAATAATCCCCTATATTGCTAAGTGCCAATGATGTCAAGGAAAGTAAGGATTCCATTTATTCTTTTGTGGGAGCGATACAACTAATGCTATGGAAAACAAGAGGGGCCACCAAACTCCAAATACAAAACTCATAAAGTGACTAAAAGAAATATAACCATAATGTTTATAAACAGTAACAACACCTGCTACATGCCGACACAGTAATTTACAGAGTTGACACTATAACATAAAGGAAAGGTGCAGTAAAGGGTGATCTATATAGATAAAATGCTATGGACCTAATTGAGCAGCAAAACCAAAATTCATACACCCAGTAAAACAAAGGATATTCTTAAAAACATAGCCAGTTAACCGATATTACCCAGCTTTCTCAACATATTGGCAACATATTGCGGAACCTCTTCAGACATCGTTTCCAAACATACCTCCTTTATATTGCACAAATCATATTTTGAGAGAGATAGATATCTGGATAAGGAAATATGGTGGGAAAAAAGATGATTTAAACATTTTAAAGGACATCATAGTACAGCTGATTGACTCAGGGTCACTTTTAGGCTAGGGTCAGACGAGCGCATTCTGTGCGCACTGTGCGTCCGTGCACAACGGACATACTTTCTGACTGACGACAAGGTAGTGGCCACACAGTCCGTTTTTATGACTGACGTTTTTTTGACTGATGTAGAAGGGAAAATAAATTAGTATGAAAAACATTTTGTCCGTCAAAATGCTGAACATCAAAAATGCAGTCTGTCTGACTTCGTTCCATCACTCACACACAAAGCTATGCGGACGCAGCGCACTCTGTGCGTCCGTTCTAGCGGATTTATGTTCTTGCCTAACCTGCAACCGTTTGCCGCGTCCATTATGTGTGTGTGCAGTTCGGTGCGGACGTACTTTGTTTGTGGGGCTCTCCATTGGTCATAATTATATGCTATAACGGATGTGCAAATGTGCAGCAACACAGACGTGATCAGTGCGCTCATATGACACGAGCCTTAGTGTTTAGTTTCAGAAGCAACATAAAAACACATCTTTCAATTGAGCTCTCTGATTGCTGGTACATAATAGCTTTTGAGTTATCAATGACTGTTTCCATTTGTTACAGAAAAAGCATGGCTGTTGTATTTGAGAATCAGTATTGATATTGGGGTTCAGATATATTTGTTACACGCCAACACATTCTTGAGCTTGGGAAGCCTTCTAAGTGAAGTCTTCAAAGTGAGCACTTAGAGATCTTCTGGTGAGTGATTTTGATTTTTGCTTCAAACAGATCTTTTCTATTCATCTTAAGGTTTTAAGTTAGGTCTGGTGTGTAAATTAGGTTAGGCTGGTGACTCATTCCTCTTACTGATTAGCATAGAATTGGAATCAATTGGGTGCTATTTGCTAAGGTGGTTAAACTTGTCCACGACTTGCTGGGGGAGGTGTTCTTAGGTGAATATTAGCTTGTCTAATAAGAGCTTGTGTGAAGCCTTCTAAGTGAAGCCTTCAAAGTGAGCACTTAGAGATCTTCTGGAGGTAGTCTGAGGTTAGACAGGAGGTAGAAAACCTACAAAAAGGTAAGATTTGTTGGTTTAAATCCATTCTTTTATAATGGCAGGCTTGGTCCAGTGTAAGAGCTGTCATGCATTTGTTTTTAGATCCAATTTTTGGAGGTTTGGAGTGTGCCTGATATGTAGCAGGAAATTGCAGCAGGAAATTGCCTGTTTGAAGTCTGAGATTTGTAAATTATCTGTTAGACAAACTCAGGCTATGGCTATGACTGTTACAAAGCCACTGCCACAGAGGCCTCCTAGGAGCGGCAGATGGACTACTGTATGATCTGGTAGACTTAGAGTTGTGGATAGAAGGCATGTCCCACAGTCTGTGGCTCTTCTTAATTCTTTTGAGGCACTTTCAGAGTGTAGTGGTAAGACGGAAGTAGGCTCAAACACCATAGTTGAGGAACCACCATCCCCTATGCCTAAGGTATGCAGGACTGCAACCAAGAACAATAAGGAAAAGGTGGGACATGATAGAAGGCAATTGTTGCTGGGTGATTCTATCATAAGAGGTGTTGAGCTGGAGAGTAGTGGTTTGGTGAGATGTCTTCCTGGGGCTACTGCTCGTAGAAACAAGAGACGTATTCTCAATATTGTCAAACAAGCAAAGCAGCAAGGGGAAATGGATGTTCTAGTCCATCTAGGGACAAATGACTAGGCTAGCAATGAGGTTTCTGAGATTAAGGAAGATTTTTGTGTTCTTGGAGGTGAAATACAGCAGATTGCGTCCACTGTGTCATTCTCTGAAGTTTTGCCTGTGCGTAACATTCAGGATAGGCAGATGCGCAATAGGGAATTTAATTTGTGGCTTCGGGAATGGTGTCGAGAGCAAGGATTTGGCTTTGTGTCCCATGATAGCTCTAATTGGAGCAGAAAGGAACTGTATAAAAAAGATGGTTTGCATCTTACTCATGGGGAACATATGTTCTCAGTGAGAAGTTCAAAGGTTTCGCAAAGAAATATTTAAACTAGGAGGGGGGGACAAAAGGGTAAAAAACAATCTGCCTGATTGTCCCCCAAAACTAAATCGGAGGGTGCAAGCAACATGCGGGGAAAAAAATGACAAGCTCAGAGTCGTGTCTATAAATGCTCGCAGTTTAGTCAATAAAATCAATGAACTGGAGTCAATGATGGCAGCTGAAAAAGTAGATTTAGTTGCGGTTACTGAGACATGGTTCAGTGAGAAAAATAACTGGGACATAACAATACCAGGGTACTCTTTATATAGAAAAGACAGAGAAGGTAGGAAAGGAGGAGGAGTGGCCCTGTATGTGAAAAACAACATAAAAACGAACCAAATAAAAGTGAGCGAGGTGAACATAGAGTCAGTTTGGGTTACGCTAACATTTGGCAATCATACAGTAGCTCGTGTAGGTGTGATCTATAGACCCCCTGGACAAGTAGAAGAGCTAGATAATCTGCTGCTTGAGGAAATAGCCAAAATGGCAATGAAGGGGGAAGTTATTATCATGGGGGACTTTAATCTTCCTGATGTGAACTGGAAAACCAAAACAGCTGGGTGCACCAGGAGTACAAATATTCTAAACTCCCTACTGGGATTATCTCTAACACAAGTAGTTGAGGAGCCGACCCGTAAAGAGGCCATATTGGATTTAATACTCACAAATGGAGGTTTGGTATTGGACGTTGTTGTAGGTGAAAATTTGGGATCTAGTGATCACCAGTCAGTATGGTTTAATATAAGAACAGGGATGGAGCCGCACCACACAAAAACAAAAGTTTTAGACTTTAAAAAAACAGATTTTTCTAAAATGAGATTTTGTGTGAAGGAGTCATTATCAGACTGGAGGAGTTTAAAGGGAGTCCAGGAGAAATGGGATTATTTAAAGGAAGCATTATTGAAGGTCACAGGGAATTGCATTCGACTTGTTAGCAAAAACAAAAAAGGGAAGAAACCACTGTGGTACTCTGCAGAAGTGGCCAAAATAGTGAAGAACAAAAAGACAGCATTCAATAATTATAAAACAACTCAGAGTGAAGAAGATAGGCAAACCTAGAAGATTAGGCAGAAAGAGGCAAAGCAATTTATAAGGGCTTCCAAAGCACACGCAGAAGAGAAAATAGCTCAGTCGGTAAAAAAGGGGGACAAAACATTTTTTAGATACATAAACGAGAAAAGAAAAGTAAAACAAGGATTAGTTAGATTAAAAACAAAGGAAGAAAGGTATGTAGAAGAGGATAAAAGTCTCGCTGACTGCCTCAATGAATATTTTTGTTCAGTCTTTGCAGAAGAAAAGGAAGGAAAGGGACCTCAGTTAGGAGGAAACACTAACGAGACAATTACATATCAGTTTACAGAGGAGGAGGTTCTACAGTAGCTGTCTAAAGTAAAGACAAATAAGTCAATGGGGTCTGATGGGATCCACCCTAAATTATTAAAAGAGCTCAGTGATGTAATAGCAAAACCGTTAACAGATTTATTTAACCAATCCTTGCTAACGGGAGTCGTCCCAGAAGACTGGAAATTAGCAAATGTTGTGCCCATTCACAAGAAGGGTAGTAGGGAGGAATTTGGGAACTATAGGCCAGTTAGTCTTACGTCAGTAGTGGGGAAATTAATGGAAACCACGTTAAAGGAAAGGATTGTTGAACATCTAAAAACACATAGATTACAGGATCAGAAACAACATGGGTTTACCTCAGGGAGATCATCCAAACTAATCTTATTGATTTTTTTGATTGGGTAACAAAAATAATAGACACAGGTGGTGCAGTAGACATTGCTTATTTAGATTTCAGTAAGGCTTTTGATACTGTTCCGCATAGAAGGCTTATCAATAAATTGCAATCTTTGAGCTTGGATTCCAATATTGTTGAATGGATTAGGCAGTGGCTGAGTGACAGGCGACAGAGGGTTGTGGTAAATGGAGTTTATTCGGCGCAAGGTCTTGTTACCAGTGGGGTACCTCAGGGGTCAGTACTTGGACCCATTCTATTTAATATTTTTATTAGTGATATTGCAGAAGGTATTAATGGAAAAGTATGTCTTTTTGCTGATGACACAAAGATTTGCAACAGGGTTGACGTTCCTGGAGGGATCAGCCAAATGCCAAATGATTTAGGTAAACTAAAAAAATGGTCGGAGTTGTGGCAATTGAGTTTTAACGTGGATAAGTGCAAGATAATGCACCTGGGACGTAAAAACCCAAGGGCTGAATATAGAATATTTGATACAGTCCTAACCTCAACATCTGAGGAAAGGGATTTAGGGGTTATTATTTCAGAGGATCTAAAGGTAAGTAGTCAATGTAATAGAGCAGCAGGAAATGCTAGCAGAATGCTTGGTTGTGTAGGGAGAGGTATTAGCAGTAGGAAAAGGGAAGTGCTCATGCCACTGTACAGAGCACTGGTGAGACCTCACTTGGAGTACTGTGAGAGAGTTCAGAGAAGGGCTACTAAAATGGTGTACGCCTTGAAGGAGAAAAGTTACCAAGAAAGGCTTAATGATCTTAACATGTACAGCTTGGAAAAAAGACGAGACAGAGGAGATATGATAGAAACATTTAAATACGTAAAGGGAATCCACAAGGTAGAGGAAGGGAGTATATTTAAAAGGAAATAAAGTAGCAAAACAAGAGGACATAGTCTTAGTTTAGCGGGGCAAAGGTTTAAAAGTAACATCAGAAAGCATTATTTTACTGAGAGGGTGGTGGATACATGGAACAGGCTTCCAGTAGAAGTGGTAGAGGCCAAAACAGTAATTGAATTTAAGCAAGCATGGGATAGGCATAAGGCTATCCTAAACAAAAGATAAATCCAGGTAAAGTATCCATGTAATTGAGCAGACTAGATGGGCCGAAAGGTTCTTATCTGCCGACATTTTTCTATGTTTCTATTCTGCAGAGCTGTATAAAGGTACAATGGGTAAAGACAAGCCAATACTACAATACACCACGAAGGCAAGTCAGCTTTTCACCAACAGATACAGGAGGAATTGAGGGCCCTATTCCCGTGGGAATTTACAATCTAGAGGGGTGAAGGGGTGAGAAATCGGAGGGGAAGACTGCAGCGATGAGAGTTAATTCACAGAGAGAGGAACACGGTTATTTGGTCTGTCAGATGTTTTTTTTTACTGGGTTACATTTGTTACTGCAGTGATGAGAATGATGTTAATACAGAGAGAGATTGGGTAGGATGGATGTTTTGTTATGGAGTTTGGCGGTAGGCTTTCCTAAACAGAAGCGGCTTTTAGGGAGGGTTTAAAAAATCCAGGTTGGGAGACAGTCTGATATTGTGAGGAAGCGCGTTCCAAAGGGTCGGCAATGCATGCGAAAAGTCCTGCAGTCTGGCTTGTGAATAGGTAACGATGGAGGATGCCAAGAGCAGGTCATTATTGGATCTTAGGTGGCGAGCTGGGGTATATTTGCTAATTAATGAGGACAGTGGGGTGCAGCAAGATGAGGAGAGTGATTGGATGTGGGGGCTGAAGGAAAGAATGGAGGCAAGAGTCACTCCGAGGCAGTGGACTTGGGCTGAAGGAAGGATAATGATACCGTCAACAGTTATAGAAAAGTCAGAAATCTGAGAAGTTAGAGGGGGGAAATTAGAAGGAGCTCGGTCTTAGACATATTGATCTGCATGTAGTGAGAGGCCATCCAGGAAGAGATTCCTGACAGTCACCGACTTGAGAGAACAGAGGGAGAGAGATCGGGAGTGGAGAGGTAGATTTGGGTGTCATCTGCGTATAGGTGATATTGTGATTTTATGGGAAAGGCTTTGTAGATCCTTGCTGAAGGCTCTCAGTTCAGACCCAACGGATGCCCTTGTTTAGTCCAAGACAATACTCAACAGTTTACATGTGAAAATGTTTCCGTTTCTTCATTAGGAGCTTTCCAAAACGGTATTAATCGTGTTTTTATTTCATCATTTAAAGATTAAATATTAAAAATTACCAAGGAACAATTTATTTTCATGAACTTCATAAAAACTTAAAATATACACATGTAAATGATACTGTGCTATTTTTGTGCCATTATAATCCTTAAGTAATACATGAACTTGGAGAGATTTGTTGCTTATCTAGTCTGATTAATATATTTTGCTGAAATCATAGTACTTTTGTACACGCTGAACTGAAAAATCTATTTATAAGGAACATCCTGTTTTTATACTGACAACATATTGAGCAGTGCTGAACAATGGATGAAGTATACAGTATTTGTAGTCCTCTGATTTGCATAAGAAGAAAACCCATCAGGCTTATGCCAGTATAACAGCCATGGTGTCATTCAGGTCTGTATCACCGCACCAAGTCATTGGCTACAGAACGTGTCGATTTTTTTTTATTTCTAATTAATTTCTTATACTTGACATCTAATACTACAACATCTTTTAACCCCTTCACTGCTGAGGCATTTCACCGCTGTGTGCTCAGCTCATTTTTACCACTTTCGCTCATCATGTTTAAACGCGTTTTGAAGCCACATTTTTTTATATGGCCCAGACATATTATATATCGTTCTTTTCGGCAGACTCGGCAGATTCATAATATATCATTTTTATATGTATACGTCATGTCCTGCCTGTATATTATAACAAAAAATGCAATCAAATTTGAATTTTTAATCATCTGCAGCGTGTAAAGTGTTTTTTTTTCACCTTTTATCACATGAACATTTGCGGTTATATTTTCTATGGGGTGCACTTGTACAAAAATTAGAAATGGGGACTTGTTAAATTTTTTGGGGGGAATTACGTGATTTTTAGCAAATGCACCCCATAGAAAAAAATAATTAGTGCAGCATCATTGTTCACATTATAATTGAAAAGGAAACAATATTGCTGCATTAATAAAAACAACACAAAAAAACCCATGTTTTTTTATTACTATTATTATTATTTTTAAGGCCTTTCGAATGACATCCTCCATGACCCCCTAGCTGCCACGGTTCTGGAGATATCGGGGTTCAAAGGAACCCCTATCTCCACCAGGGGATTTCCTTGGGAAATCCCCAGGCAGCCAGGGGTTCCCCGGCTATCTGATCCAAGATGGCGGCCCCCACCGGAGCTAGGCCGCACTTCGGCGCCTAAGGGGTTAAAGCCAGGCACCGCTTAAAAGGGGAGACTCTTTTGCGGGGGGGGGGGGGGGTCGCCTGGAAATGCCGTCATTGTGCATGGTGTGATGACGTCATTTACGTCGGGAGGGGCTTAGCTTCAGCATCTGAGGACGCTGAAGTCAGACCGCCACGGGACCCCGGACAGAGAGGTGAGTATCTCCACCCGGGCTCCTGCAAAACTGATGACGTGTGGGGCACGTCCTCAGCATATAGCGGGAGTAAATGAGGACGTATCCCACACGTCGTCAGCAGTGAAGGGGTTAATTGACACTGTTTTATTTTCTGTTTATATTTTTGTGCTAGTCAACTGCTGACAAATGTATAGAAGTTACTAAATCACTAAAGAGACCTATGGACTCCAGGAGTCGATACTCGAGGCGGAGCTGTTGGTATTGGCCAGTTTTGCACTTCGTTCCGAGGCTAGTACTTAAGTTGGTAAAATGGAGATGGCAAGAAAAATCTGCAGGTTTTCCTGTTTACCATCAACTACGGAACAGGGCCCGTAATGTATTATATGTAAGTAATCAAGGCAAAGTAGGCAGGGACAGGATCCATTTTCTAGTACTGACGTTCACTCAAAGATGGCACTGCATACTTTTAAATATCAAGTCATTAAAATTCAACATATACATGTCAAAATGTCACCAAAAACATACATTCTATAGTTAATAGAAATGCATTTTATGACATGATAAGTACAAATCACCTTAACCTTTACTCCCTGAAGCCTATTTTGTCCGTAGCAAAACCTCTAACACTGAAAAGGTGTTTTAAATCAGCACTTTTTATGAAAAGTTTTTATAAATTATGTATTCCTATTTTATCACATATGATTCGGCACAGTTTATTCTGATGTAGCTGCACTTCTTTGTATTTGTGGACATTGATAACACATCATCCATTTGAGAGAAGAGAAAAAACAGTTTGTATAATTGTAGTTTCCAAAAACAAATAATTACACAAATCTGCATTTTCTTTTGTAATCTCAGATCACTAATGTTTGATACCTGAAGTTACTGATAGCTGTTAGAACAACTGCATTTCTGGGTAGTGTTTTGGCTACTGACTTTTGTATCAAGCTACACACGGAAGTTCGGATTTGAAGGTGAATGCATTGTAGATGCTTACTAGTGGTACGCGCATATGAGAGTTCACAAGAGATACGACTATAAGCAGGTCAGAATTTATATTGCAAAATTGCTACTCCAGTGTGCTCCAACAATCATATACATACACACATCTGCTGCTTATTGTCACAATGCAAAAAAGCTATTGGAAATGTATTTTGCAACCTGGTGATTTGAAACTGCAAGACTATTCCCTGTTACCAATTTCTGACATAAAATGCAGTGAGCGTGAAAGACGGGACACGTTTGGTTTCAGATCTATTTCTACATGCCATCTGGATGTGTGGATAAATGTTTGTTTCCTCTAGAAATAACGTACAGCGCTGTGGTTTTTTCATATTAGTTTCTCATTGTGTATCTTGCACAATAGTATGTCCCAGAATCTTTAGTTTGCATTCCAGTCACTTTTAAATAGAATTCATTCTTTGAGTTCTCAATTGTAATTGTCAGACGACTGCGCAGAGACTGTGAGTAGTAAGTTTGACCGTCAGGGTATATTTGTGCTAAATACTCTAAACCTCCCCCGAGAGGCTGACGGATCCAGAACCACCAATAATCACTTAGAGAGGCAGAGACTTTACAAGTGACAAAGAGACTTTCAGAAGGTTTCAGAACTCCAGGTCCAGATTCAGTCAGTGTCACTTGTGAGAAGACACCTTGAAA
>CM019063.1:202395137-202745137 GCA_009667805.1 Leptobrachium leishanense | reverse complement strand
AGGTGATTAGCATTCATTCCTCACCATTTCTGTACCATACAAACTGAAAAGATCAGCTTTTAGTCTAACTAAGTCAAAGTATTTTGCATATTTTAATAGGCGCTGCAGTTTGGTGTCATCTAAATGTTGTGACAGTTCATAAAGCTCAGCTCAGTAAAATGATCAAACCTAGCTTTCATTTGAACACTGATATTGTCCCGGATGTTATAAAACATTCTTCTCCTCTCTGATGGGCTGTTTACTTCTCTCATTGTCTGTCAGGCTAAGTGTGATGCATTTCTGCTGAAATTGATTATAAAAATTGTCAAACTCTTGTCTTTGACGTTCCAAAACTCCCATTGTGTTGCGGATTCTCTCACAGCAGATTCCTAGGTCCATTACCTAATTCTGCAATTATCTCCTCTGTCATATCATTTCTAATTACATCAGCGACAGAAGAAAAAAAAAGAAAAAAAGGGGATGCTCAGCGCTCACATGCTCTCAAAACCTGTATTTACATAAACATATTTAATAAAGAAAAACGTACATACATGTATGGAGAATGTTCTGCTTGTATAACAGTTCATATGTAAGAATTACAGAATCGTCCGTAGAATTTTCCTGGGAAAAAAGAGAAGAGTGGACAATAGTGAAGTCCAGTGACCACAGTGTATATATAAAAGATGAACAAGACCCACTCAGGCTTTTTTGAGCCTCACTTGGCTTAACGACATCGCATGTGGGTGTTTTTAACTGGCTTACCCGATAGCCCACAACAGTCCGCAGGTCCAGACAACTCAGATGTTGTTGAGGATCCAGGAAGGTGGAACCGATAGCCCACAATGATCCATAGATCTGGAGGGCTCTGATGTTCTTTAGATCCAGTGAGTGCTGGGACACAGTGAGGACTTCAAAGGATTACATTTTTAAAGTGCCGTTCAAAAGATGACTTAAATTCCGTCTTGGTATTAGAGGAATTTATTATGCACATATATAAAAATAAAATAATGCCGAGACGCGTTTCGCCCCAAACATCGCTTCATCAGTTGGATAAAAGGTTAATAAAAGGGGATCCCCCTACTGCATTCGTATTTATACAAAAAAGAATGTATGCATATTTATTTATTCATTTATAAAGGATTTTACCAGGAAGGATACATTGAGATTTCTCTCATTTTCAAGTATGTCCTGGGTTCAAGAACATTGAATTGTTACAGTTACAGAAATAAAAAGTAATACAATGCAAGATATTATAAAAAACAACACAAATATACAGATTAACAGAAAATAAATATGTAGGTAATATAGTCACTAGGTTACATGTTTACAGGTGCATTCTGTATTGAGGTATGTTAGTAAGGAGCTTTTGAGTGACTTAAGACTGGGGGAAGATTTGATGGTGTCTGAGAGGTTATTCTATAATTATGGTGCTCTGTAGGAAAATGAGGACCGAGCCACTATCTTTTTGTATTGTGGTATAGCAAGTAAGGTGCTGGTCCTGGATCGGAGGTTATAGGATGAGGGAGCTGCTGGGGGAAGCAGTCTATTCAGGTAGGGTGGCAGCTTCCCAGAGATGCTCTTAAACACCAGGCTGGAAAGGTGAAGGGTGCGTCTGGATTCCAGCGATGGCCAGTTTAGCTCTTTTAACATGTCACAATGGTGGGTCATGTAGTTACATTGTAGCGCAAAGCGGCAGAATGAGTTATACAATGTAGTAAGTTTATGAAGGTGTGTTTGCGGGGCGGCTGCATACACTACATCTCCGTAATCAATAGCCGGCATAAGCATTTGCTGTACAATCTGCTTTCTTACCGCGGGACTCAGGCAGGATTTGTTTATGTACAGGGCACCTAGTTTGGGGTAAAGTTTAGATGAGAGTTTTTTGATGTGGGGCCAAAGGATAGATTAGGGTCCAACCACATACCTAGATATTTGAGAGAAGTGACTGTGGTCAGCGTACCATTTGATTTTGTCCCAACACATAGATGGGGATTTTGCAATTTGTGTAGTTTAGGTGCTGTTCCAAAGAGCATCGTTACAGTTTTGTCAGTATTTAAAAAAAGTTTGTTGTTTTTGATCCACTTTTCTACCTCTGTGAATTGTTCTTGCAGCACGGCCTCCAGCTGCGGGAGATTTGGTTTGCTGGTATAGATCACAGTGTCGTCTGCGTACATATGTACAGTAGTTGAGGCTTTGCAGACGTTGGGCAGATCATTTATGAATATTGTGAATAGCAGGGGGCCTAGTAGTGAGCCTTGGGGTACACCGCAAGTGACTGGGAGCGGGAGGGAGGAGCAGCCAGAAATTGACACATATTGTGATCGGTCGGATACATATGATTGAAACCAGGTTAGCGTGTGATCACCAATGCCAGAGTTTTTAAGTTTTTCTAACAAGATGCCATGGTCTACCGTGTCAAAGGCCTTGGCAAAATCAAGGAAGATGGCTCCAGTTAGGTTTCCTTGTTCCATCCCAGCCTGGATATCATTGCAGACTTTTAAAAGGGCGGTTGTAGTTGAGTGATTTGGACGAAAGCCTGATTGATCCGGGGTTAAGTAGTTCCAATATTGATAATAATCACGTAATTGTGTGTAGACACATTTTTCCAAGACTTTTGACATTACAGGGAGCAACGATATCGGACGGTAGTTGGATACCAAAGTACTGTCACCACTTTTATGGATAGGTACCACTCTTGCAGTCTTCCAGAGCTTGGGTATGTATCCAGTCGCCAGTGACTCATTTATTAGGGTTGCGACAGGATTTGCAATTGCTGGCGCACTGATTTTCAGCAGCATTGCTGGTATTTGATCAGGTCCAGACTGGTATTTCATGTTTTGCTTACGGAGAAGTTTAGTAATGACACTGACAGGCACTGGTCTAAAACTGAATTCCTGTCTGATACAGGGACTTTGCACAGTTGGGGGGGCCTGACCTGCATGAGGCCTCTCTGATTGCATGTCATTTCCTAGCTTGGCAATCAAAGTGGTGGCACATCCAACAAAATAATCATTAAAGGCATTTGCTACATCTAGGGGGTCTTGCAGGGTTTGGTTGTTTACTTTGACGGTGCTTGTATGTTACTTATGGTTCTCCAAAAGTTTCTAGGGTTTGATATGTTATTGTTTAGATTTTCATTGAAGTAATGGGCTTTGGCCATTTTTGTTTGTTTGTGCATGCATTCATATTAGCGGCGATCGTGTTAGCGTATCAATTACGTGGGTGGGCGTGTAGCTCTTCCACGTTCGTTCTCCCGCTCATCGTATGCGATGCAGGAATTTACTTCCGCGTGTCATCGTGAGCCGCACCGTTAGCGTCTCCCTATGTTCCTACCCAAGAGACGGGCTGATACAATTATTTGAGTGCTGTGAAACGTCCTCTATTCTTAACAGATGAAAACATTGGCACACGCATTCATATCCTGATATATAAATCCAGGGCAGAGAATTTCTTCATCGGGTTATAATCAAGCCAAATAATTCCAGCACATGTTTAGAATATTGGTGTCACCGTTATAAAGACCCACTGTTTGAATGATTTTACAGTCATTCATTTATCCCTATTGGGCTCATCTGTGTTGATAATAATAGGTAACACTTCTAAAGGCTTATATTAAAATGCATATAATTAATTACTCCCAGAGGTTGTCTCCTAATCTCAGATAAATCTCATGATGGCATAACCTCACTGGAAGATCTCTCTTAAACTTTATATAGACCTGGATAATATTCAAAAGAGTTTTTCTTACTGTTCTGATTGGATACCAAAATAGTATAACCTTGCCTTAAGGTGTATACCAAGTTAACGGAAAATTTATAAAAACTTTGTCAAGGTTCTCAATGGCCAATGATTGTATTCTTTAACTATAAAAAATTATTAAAAATGATTAAGCCTAATAAGAAACAATGGTGCGTAACAGTATTGCATGGACTTATATGTATATTAATATTCATGAGTTGGGCAATCAAAAGGCCAGCCATGTCTTGCTAAAAATAGTATAAAAATATGAAGAGAAAAAATATATATATTTATTTTAAGAAATGGCATAATTCAAAGTCCTGATTTAAACCTCTAGGTACCAAGGAGTCTAACATAAAGATATATCTCATTTCAACCTGGCTGATTCTCTGAATAAAATCTTCACCTCGCCAGTTTGGAGTAACCTCCTGTAGGACTAGAAATTGAAGGTTTAACAGGGAACATTCATGCTTCTCTTTGAAAAGGGCTGATGCTGTATGTTTGTCAAAGCCCCTCCGGATATTTCTAACGTGTTCCATTATTCTGATTCTGAGTGGTCTGGTCGTCCTCCCAACGTAATAAAGGCCACAAGGACAAATTAGTAAATAGATAACGTTCTTAGAGCTGCAAGAGGTAATACCCCTTAATTTATATTGTTTTTTAGTTCTAGGGTCAAGGAACTGATCCATAAACGCTGTTCTGGAACCTGTATTTTTGCAAGCCAGACATGTCCCACATTTGTAAAACCCTTCAGTCAACCCGAAATGATTACCTTTTTTTATCTTATTCGTACAACTATGTACTATTCTCGACCTAATATTGGGTGCTCCCCTATTAATAATTATAGGTTTGTCTTCTATGGTATCTTTCAAATATGGGTCCCCCAAAAGGATCGGCCAACATCTTCTAATGACCTTATTAATTTCATTTGTTTGACTATTATAGTCATATATAAATGTTATGTTATCCATATTTTGTTTGTTTTTGTCCCTTTCTTTCTTATTTTGAATGGATACATCCCTGGGGATTTGCCTGATGTTTTCTATAGTCATATTGAGTTATTTTCTATACCCTTTAGCCATTAGATCCCCATATAATTTATTGGACTGATCTAAAAAGATACTCTCTTCTGTACAGTTGCATCTAAGTCTGATGAATTGACTTTTCGGGACACTTTGGAGCCAAGGTCTGGCGTGGCAGCTGTTAAATTCGATAAAACTGTTAACGTCCACAGCTTTAAAAAAGGTTTTGGTTTTGAGATGGTTATCTTGGACATAAATAGTGAGGTCTAAAAAATTGACTTCTAATGTACTAAGGTAATATTCAAATTCGATTCCCCAATTATTGGAATTAAGGTAATCCAAGAAAGATGTCAAGGATAAACTATTTCCTTTCCAAATAATAAAAATGTCGTCAATATAACGTTTATATAAAATCAGGTGGTCTGTCCAGTAGCCAATAGATTGAATTTTAAAAAGTTCCCAATATGCCATAAAAAGGTTCGCGAAGCTCTGGGCGAACCTTGTCCCCATAGTAGTCCCGATTTCGTGACGGTAGAGTTGCCCTTCAAACACAAAAAAAATATTTTGAAAAATAAAATCAATCCCTTCTAAGATGAAATCAATTTGGTCAGGAGGATACAGACCAGCATTATCTAAGAAATATTTGGTCGCTTCACATCCTATTTTGTGGGGTATAATGCTGTATAGTGAAGTCACATCACACATTGCCAAAATGTAATCTGGCTTCCAATGGATTTGATAAATCAATTGAAGTATATTTGTTGTGTCTTTAAGATAAGGAGTTGTTTTAACCAGGGGTTGAAGTAGAATATCAATATAATGGGATAGATGACTGGTAATGGATTCTATCCTAGATATGATTGGTCGTCCTGGAGGGTTTCTCGGATTTTTGTGGACCTTCGACAATAAATAAGATCCCAGAATTTTGGGGTGAGTGATGTTCAAAAATTTTTAATTCAGTCTCATTAATGATCCCCAACTGATTCCCTTTACAGAGTAAATCCCTACACATCTCTTGAGCATGATTCATCTGTTCTCTGTTGGCTTTCGAGTAGGTTTTAGCTGTTTAAGGGCCTCCTGATTATACATATCACGTGGGAGGATTACTATCCCTCCCCTTTATCAGCCGGTTTGATGATGATTTCTTGATCATCATTTAAGTTTTTTAAAGCCGTAAACTCTTTCGAGGTAAGATTAGGTTTGCATTTT
The DNA here is from genome assembly GCA_009667805.1 of Leptobrachium leishanense. Taxonomy (NCBI): domain Eukaryota; kingdom Metazoa; phylum Chordata; class Amphibia; order Anura; family Megophryidae; genus Leptobrachium; species Leptobrachium leishanense. The sequence continues at coordinate 202,739,189 of CM019063.1, read as the reverse complement.
TTTAAATTGATAGCACGGACTTCCTGCATGACTGTAATTTCAAACGCTTTCATTTAGTCCGCAATAAGATGTTTCGGAAAAAAAGATGATTTGTCTTTAAGTTGAGTATGCACATAACCATCATTTACAACTGCCCGTTCCATAGTATTCTTCATGAAATACTTTTTCAGGCAAAGCTTTCTCTGAAATTTTTGAATATCAATATACATTTTGAATGGATCGACTCTCCTACTGGGTGCAAATTTAAGTCCCTTATTTAAAACAAGGATCTCTTCATTAGTAAGTATTCTTGAGCTTAAATTAAAGATCCCCTCCATGTAGCCTAAAGGTTCCTTCTTTCTCTCTTTGGGAGTCCCTCTCTTCCTCCTCCCTCGTCTGTGTATTCTAGGGATCTTTTTTTGTCTGTGTAAGATCTCGATTGCTGGCTCCAGAGGGACAGAACAATTGGTCGGTTGCAGAGGTTTCTTCAAAGGCACTGAACGGTGAATCGGTTGAAGGAGTTCCTTCAGTGGATGACCGTTCCAAAAAACTTCATTAACACAGTCTTTTTCCACCACTTGGAGTTTATTCGTACTGGAACCTACCGTTGTCCCCAAAGGAGAAATAGGGGAATCAAAGGAAAAGAGATCCTGAGATTGGAGAGGAGTTGATTTATCTTGGTTTCTATTTTTACCGGGAGAATGGAAGCTCACTTTACGGTGAGCGTGGGATCCCTGATTATGTAACGGCTTCAATTAAATCGTTCCGTATTCTGTTTGATAAGCCAAAAAAACAGTGGATGTCTGCAAAAGTTTTCATCTTTCTCAGCAAAAAATGTAATAGCTCCACATAGTTGTCACGATTAACAGAGCTTGCACTCTCATCGTAACCAAGAAAAGCTAATTTCTGTTTGGCCAGAAAGCAGGTCACGTTGATAAGGTCTTTTAACCCTTTCGCTGCTGAGCCTTTTCCCACCTCTGTGCTGAGCTCATTTTTACCGGTTTCGCTCATCATGTTTAACCGCGTTTTGAAGCCTTATTTTAATATATGACCCAGACATATTATATATCGTTCTTTCTGGCAGACTGTGCAGATTCATAATATGTCATTATTATATGTATACGTTATGTCATGTCTGTGTATTATAACAAAAAATGCAATAAAATTTGAATTTTCAATAATTTACAATGTGTAAAGTGTTTTTTTCACATTTTAAAATGCGATCGTTTGCGGTTATATTTTCTATGTGGTGCGCTTGTTAAAAAAAATAGAAATGAGGAATCGTTACTTTTTTTGGGGAAAATTACATGTTTTTTAGCAAACGCCCCCCATTTAAAAAAAATAGTTAGTGCAGCATCATTGTTCACATTATAATTGAAATGGGAACAATATTGTTGCACTAATAAATCTAAAAAAAAACAACATTTTTTTTTTACATTTTACATGGTCATGTTTGGTATCATTGGAAAGGCCACGCTCTGGCTGTTCCAATGATAGCAAACATTAACCCCTAGCTGTCACAGATCGGGAGATAGCGGGTTCATTGGAACCCCCTATCTCCACTATAGGTGGCAGCAAGGGGTTAATTTCAAAACTGGCGCCATCGCGCTCTGCGCGATGACGCCAGTCATTAGGGGGATATCTCGGAAGCTTGGCCGACATGTGTCGGCCAGCTCCGGGAGGGGACCGCGATACGGCGCATGTTGGCGCCATATCACGATCCATATCCATATCACGATCCAGCCCCCTAGGGGTTAAAGACAGCCGCCGCTTGGAAGGGCAGGCTGTGCCCTTCCAGGCGGTGCCTGTCTTTAATCGCTGGCCCGCGGGGAAGGGGAGGGGTCCGAAGTACCTCCCCTTCAGGCACCTTCCCTGCAATGGCGGGTGCCTGAAATAGACGTCATCGCGCATGCGCGATGACGCCTATCGTGCCCGCCGGGGTCCCGGAGGCTGGGCTGACATCGATGATGTCAGCCCGCACCGGGGGGGAGGGTGCGCGATCAGCCGGAATATCGGCTGATCGCGGCTGCAAAGGGAGGACGCGCTCAGCACGTCCTCCGCAGCCAAGTACCAATGCGGTTGGACGCGCTGAGCGCGTCCACCGTATTGAAGTGGTTAATATCTCGCAATTCTCCTTCGCCTTGGCATTATGAATATTGATAATTAATTTTTGTTGACGATTCAATGCCAGAACTATTCTTGATGTTTCAAATGTTTTTAAAGCAATTTGACATTGAATATGAGTTGCTGACTTCTTGTGTTTCTTGATAGATTTTTCAGGTCACTAAATCCCGTGCTAGTCCAAATGCTGTCAGAAGTGGAGAACAAAAGATAGGGAAAGCAGAAAAGGCTATTTTTTGGTTTCACAGCCACACAGTCAGTCCTTTTGCTGGTACCACTCTAAAAGGAGAGTGTAATTAGTTTTTTCTGTACCTTTGTTTGCAGTAGGCTGGTAAGTGCAGGCATTGGCCTTCCATTGCTTATCCTCTTTTTTGATTGGAAGTCCAATTTTGAGAAATTCAGAAGGTCTGCAATATTGTTTTCCATTTTTACAGCAGCTGTAAAGTAAACAGGATATGCACGATAAAATAACCTGCTCTTTAGTGGCTCTTTAGCATAAGCATATACACAGCATACTATTAGGATGTGCAGCACCGTGGTAATGAAATACTATAAATATAAATAGTCCAAAATATTTATTGAGTGTAGGTAAATATGAGTCAGTGTATATGAACCGTGGTAAATACCCACACTGGGTAGGTACAAGAAGACCCCAATGCACAGCATAATTCTGTAAAATGGGGCCCTGGGCCCCATGCTGCCTTCATAGCTGACTATACTAATGCAAGGATCGATCAAAAACATTTAACATATCTACGTTGTTTGTGTTTAGGTCTAATTTCCATCTTACCCTTTTACTGTACCCACACATATTATATACCGTTTTCACGCCATTAACCTCCCTGGCAGTGTTCGAGTGTGTCTCGGGGTTAAATTTCACTGCTGAGAGCAGTAACCCCGAGACACACTCGGGTTGTATACATAACTCTCCCGTGCGCACCCTCGCTGATCTCTGCAGTCTCCTCCGTCGATCGCAACCTCATACTTCCTGGATTCCTTCTAGGAAGGAACCAGGAAGTAATGAGGTCACGGTCGCCGGAGGAGGCAGCTGGGGACACAGAGGGAGTGCAGGGAGAGGTGATGTATCCAACGGCACCCAGCCGGGGTTACCGCTTCCAACATAGGAATTTAACCCAGAGCCACACTCGGGATACCGCTGGGGGGGGGGGGAAATAGACCGCTTTTAGACGCGGTTTTTCCCCAAAATTAGACCGCCGCCAGGGAGGTTAAATGGACTTTCTAAAGATTTTATTATATAATTTAATATTAAATAAATATATATGATGAAAAAATGAAAATAACAATTTTGACCATATTTTAAAGACAAACTAAGACATATGTCTTACTGACATGTACATATCTTGCTGTTAGGGATCCATGGAGAATTGCAGGATCAGAGGTCACACATGGGTAGGAATAATGATGCTGGGAACAATTAATTCTCAGTGTCCTTCTGCTTGCGGAAAGAAGAGTGTGTGACGGCTGCCTGGAGTAGCTTCTGATCATGCAATTCTCCATGGAGCCCTATGGCCTGTAGGAGAGGTCACTAACAGCAAAATTTGAGATGGAGAGTTTGTCACGTAAAGTTGAAAAATTCCTTTCAATCAACCTCTTGTGAATTAAAATTCAAATTTTTGATCCCTGAGGTAGGTAGAAAAAAGGTTGGGTGTGTGGGAATTGCTGGATGTTACATTGGATACTCAATGTTGGGTGATCTCCTCAGACTTGAAGTAGCCAGTCATAGGTGAACTTGCTGTTTTGAAAATAGGCCGAGAACACACACACAAAAAAGGCAGTGATCACCACTTTTTGCAGGTTACATAAACTCCATCTGATTCTGATCTTGTCATGAGACCTGCACAATGTGTTTGTGCCTGTCTTGTCTGTGTTTGTCTAAGGCTGTGGGGGCAGTTGGGGGTTGCTGTGCATGGGGCATTTTTCTGTAAGGGGTCCTAAGAGTTGGGTTGGCAGACCTTTGTTCTTTTCAGACATCCTTATCAATTAAATTCTTTGAATAGTGATTTTCCATCTTTTGCTTTTATTCTTCTCCCATTGTTGCCCCCTATTGTTGCCATTTGTACTTCACAGTTAACCCCTTTAGGACACACTATTACATCCTGCATCAAGCAGGCTTTAATTCTGCAGGACGGAATAGTATGTCCTCTGCGCCTGAAGCCTGCCTCCCACTGATACTCGCCTCTCTCAGCGGGTCCAATGCAGATCTGGCTTCCTTGAAGTTAGATCAGCGTTTTAATACTCTTCCGGCGTGATGACGTCAGTTTCAAGCGCCCCCCCAGCGGGAGCGCCTGAAGGGGGGATCCTTTGGATCTCTCTAAAGCCAGTTATCCCTGGAAAGGTCACAGTCTGAACTTTCCAGCGATGCATTGCAGTAGCCCCTTAGGCACCAGGCCACGAACCGGCACCAATTGGCGCCTGTTTCCAGTGGGGGCCGCCATCTTGGATGGCAGCCCCACCTCCGGGTCCCCCCTCGTCAACTGACTCAAGGCGCAATGATGTCAGTTAATCGGGTAACCCCTAGCAGCCCAGGGATTTCCTAAAGAAATCCTATGGTGGAGATAGGGGGGTTCTTTGAACCTCCGATCGGTGGCAACTAGAGGGTCATATTTGCCATCATTGAAAAGGCCAGAGCATGGCCTTTCCAATGATACCAAACATGACCATGTTAAAAGTAAACATTTTATTTAATAAAAAAAAATTAGAAAAATTATTTTTCAAAAAAAACTTTTTTAATTTTTTTATTAATGCAGCACTATTGTTCAGATTTAAATTATAATGTAAACAAAGAGGCTGCACTTAGTTTTTCTTTGGGGGGAGGGTTTAGCTAAAATCACGTAATTTCTCAGAAAAATAAAGTAACGGGTTTCCAGTTCTAATTTTTTTTACAAGCGTTAGCGTACCCCATAGAATGTATAACCTTTAAAGTCTCGGATGATAACATATGAAAAAAATTACACACTGTGGATGATTGCAATTTTATTGATAATTCACATTTTCTTTTTACATTTTTTGATTGTGTGGGACTCTTTCACTGCCAGGATGTCTGTTACAAGATTAATCCCTTGAAGTGCTACCATTAACCAGATCAGTCCCTTCCCATTCCCACTCTACTATAGGATTAACCATGTCACTGTCTGCCAGAGTGTCTAGCAAACAAGTCCCTCAGGACACAAAGCACACCAGGCTGGGGGTCTGCAATGCATGTCATGAAGGAACATGATGGACCTGAGCTGGAGTATTGGGCTCTAGGAAATGCAGGTTAAACAAACAGAACAGGGCTCCCGAGTCCCAAACCGCCCATCCTAAAACACACCGTGCGTTATTACAGTTTGCCTGTCCCGATCCGATGGTGTTGATGAGTGTCAGTGACTGCTGCAATTAATCTTCGGATTCCGCGCTCTGTCCCCACTCATTATTTTAGGTAGTTTTTATTATTTTAAGACAGAATTTTTTTCTGTATTTGAAAGCTGCCAGGAACTTAGGCTCAGTCGGACCTTCCTGCAGCATTTGTACTCTGGGCAGTATTTTAGAATAGACATGAGAATAAATTGACATTAAACACAGAAACTAAATAGTGTCGAAGAGACTTGTGCATTCAAAATCCAAATTTCGGTGATTTCTTGATTTGACACATGGAGAAAACTTATGAAGCACGATTTGCGCAAATGGCATAATGACTGCGTACGTCCATTGATTTGTTCTTTCATTCATTTGTACATGAGGGGTTAGTGGCAGCTGGTCAGCGCTTGCTAGTCAGCTGCCACTGTAATGAAAAAATAAAGTAAAATTTATTTAAAAATTAAAGCATATGGTGGTGAAAATGACCCAACGCCAACACGACATGGATAGGGACATATCAGCTAAACAGTAAGAAGCCATCATCTACTTTCCACTACTATACCAGCGCTGCTGGGGTTAAATATTAGCAACTTAAATATGAGCAATAGCAACTGTTTCCCAGCTACTAATGTTATATGGGGGAACGTGTCAATGGGAAACTTTAAAGTTGACCTTATAAGTGGGCTGATAGACACAAAGACAGAAAGATGAATAGATGGAGGAGATAGACAGAAAGACAAAGCACTAATTTGCACTGGCGTCGCTAGGTGGGGGCGGGGGGTGCGGCCCGCACCGGGTGACACCGTAAACAAAGAAAAAAAAAATTGTTTTCTTTTTACACAAAACTATTTTACCAGGAGGGATACATTTGAGAATTCTCTCATTTTCAAGTATGTCCTGGGTAGGCAAGGCCTAGGCTGGCACTTTCCAGGGCGCAGCAAAAAAAACACCACTAAAGGAGATATTCACTGAGCACCGAAATGACACAGACATTTCAGTGTTCTGTTGTTCCCCGCACTTCGGGGAATCAAATTTCACTGGTGAATTCACCGCAGGCTCCCTGAAGTGCAGGGAATCAGCCACCGAATGCCACCACGAACCCATCCCCCGCTGTTTTCAAAAAAACTACTGAATGAAAATGTCTGGAATTAACACATAAGATCCTATGAATGATAATAAAAAGGGCTGTTAGAGAAAAAAAAACGCTATTAGAAAGAAAACAAAATTGAATTTTTTTTGGAAAAATGCCTAATAGATACTGAGAAAAAAAATTTCAACAAATAAAGAGACTAGGAATGTGCACCAATTTTTTTTGGTTTCGGCTCGTTTCAGCCGATTTCCGTTTCGGTTCGGCTCGTTTTTCATATCGACTTTTTTTCGTGAAATCGGAAATTGTCGTGTTTTCGAGTCGGCTCGTTTTTCGTATCGACTTTTTTTCGGGATTTCAGACATTTTCGTGCATTCAGTGTGGGAAATGTTTTGCCCCATAGACTTCAATGTTAAAATATTCCCGTTTTAATTCAATATCTAATAAACCGTTTATTATTATTGTCAGGTATATTACACACAAAAGAGAATTTTAAAATGGACGCCTGTAGCCATTTTGTTTTGAAAGACAGTTTTTCTTTCTAATTTCTCTAGGTTTAGAAATGAACGAGTTTTTTTTTACAGAGTTCATTCCTGGGTGAAGTCTTTTATATTTTTTTTAAGAAGTGCCAGACATGAATGGAACCTAGAATGTTGTGTGTGATAAGGCTAAGGTTTAAGTGCTAAGACGTGTCATAAGTAAATTTATTGGTCTGTCTTAAGTTTTAAAACAAAAGAGATTTTGTCTTTTGGGTATAGGAAAAAGAGTTAAAAGTTCTCTAATATAGATTTATATTCACAAAATATATGTTTATAATCAAGGTATATTTTATTATAATTACAGTATGAAATATATACTCCAAAATATTGTAGAAAGTATATAATTGATAAATAATAAAATTACTAAAGAATTGAGTTAACCAGTAAAGAATTTAGTTGATAGGACTCTATAGTAATTTCAAAAGGGAGTAGAGCTATAAATCAGATGGAGACTCTGGGAGAAGAGAAGGTCTTTGTTACGTCAGGTTGACCTTTCTTGACCCGAGATAAGACTATTAAAAAGAAATGGGGAATTAATTAAGAAGTGCAATACTGCCCTCTAGAGCAGGGGTGGGCAATTACGGCCCTCCAGATGTTTTGAAACTACATTTCCCTTGAGGCTCTACAAACCTAATGAGCAGCCGAGCATCACGGGAAATGTAGTTTCAAAACATCTGCAGGGCCGTAATTGCCCACCCCTGCTCTAGAGGATAGTAAAAATAATGATTCATATTATTATTAATTAACCATGACGTCAAATTGGCTATAATAAGCGGCAAGGCTCTTTGTGAGGCAGTCGGAGATTCCAGCAGACAGAGACTCACATCGCCAAGCACTCAGACGTTCATTATACATGACACTCTGAGAAGTCGGAGATTCCAGCAGACAGAGACTCACATCGCAATGCATTACACATGACCCTCTGAGAGTCCAAGATTCCAACACTCAGTTCACACCACGATGCAGGCAGGTCCCAAGACATGAGGCGATCAAGATTCTCACTAAATTTCTGACTCTCACCAACTCTCTAACTCACATGCATTGATTATCTGATATCGATAATTTTCACACATTCCAAAATTTACTACATCAGGAATTCCAAGGCAGACTTATCAACATCCAAATTGGACAGGTAATGTATGAAATAAGGAATTAAGGCTAGGGTCAGACTAGCGCACTTTTAACGTGCGTTCTGGCGCACTTAATTACGGCCGCACTAGCAGCAAATAACGGGCAATGACGGCCAATATACGAAGTACGGTCGCACGAAAGTCCGGCTGCGCAACGCAAGTGGCAAACGAACGCATTTTTTCGAGACCGTCAAACCACTAGTACGGTCGTACAGAGTGCGCTGCGTCCGCTAGCGGCGTGTGTGCGTGATTTGGAGATGTCAGACACTGCTAATGTCCGGCCAACATAACGTCCAGATGCACAAAGTGTTTTATTGATGATCCGTACAAAATCACGAACGACAATGCGCATCGTATGACCGCTATCGTGTACTCCGTGAAAAAATGCGTCCATTCGTTCGAACGCACTTTTTCACAGACAACGCGAAAATGCGTTCGTCTGACCCTAGCCTAATGTAAAAATATATTTGTAGAGATTCTTACAACTTAGACTGAGATTCTCAGATACCGTTAAATCCAAATTCTAAGTAATTTCTATTCTGCAGATAGAAATATGAAGAAGTGGATATAAGGATTTATTCCTAAAAGAATGTTGTAAGATTGATACCAATATATATATTGAATTTGGAAATTACTGTGATTAAAATTAATAAGCAAGAAATTATATAACTACAAAATAAAAAGCAAAAGATTAGAAGTTTAATTCTCGAGATTAGGGGAGGATTCACTAAATAAGTTTTTATTACTTATCCTTAAATTAGCTCATCTTTTGTTGATCCATGTAGCATAGAGATATATATATATATCTATAAGAGCTGGCTGGTTAAACATTGTTTGCTGGGAAATGCATGTTGTAGTAAGCAGAAATGTTTATTATCCATTTGTGTATTAGTTACTAACTGATAAGGTAAATGATATTAATCATATATGCAGTTACTAACCGGAGATACATATATTGTGAAGCTAGTTTTTATATGCTGATGGATTGTGGTTTATAAATTGTTGTTTTTGATATGAGATTTGAAACTTTTGTATACGTAATAAATATATATATGTTTTTATCCGATTATTGATTATTGTATTTTTTAAAGCAAAACACAGACAATTAAAAGAATTCAGGATAATTTCTAAGAGATATAGACGATTGATATTTGTGTCTCATATAAGTTTCTTATGAAATAATAATCCCTGATATATTGGAGGCAACTGCCGAGGTAGGTCCAGTAAATCCAATATAGACATATTGGAGGCTTGGCTGATCAATCCAATATATATAAACGTGTTGTTTTCACGTGCAGAGATTATATCCGACATTATATTCTGTAGTAAAAAGTCTCTTTATTTTTAGATTTTTTAGGATCTCTTAAGCATTTTTTGAAAATTACCGAAGTGGAACCGAAATTATGAATTGAACGAAAATGATTTCCGATTCCGAAAATTTTTCATTTCGGATTGGAAATAGTTTTGTTTCGGACGTTTTTGAATCCGATCCGATACGAAACGCACATCCCTAAAAGAGACTTTTTAACTACAGATTAATGGAATAAACGTTTTATTAGATAGTAGGTGGAAAGCCTTCCAGAAGGGAGTCTATTGTTAAGTGAGGTGTGCATGAATGTTCGCCGAAATGAAAGCACAGCAACGTCAAGGAAAGATAATTTTTTTTCCTAATAGCGGGTTGTCTGTGCTTGCATATGCTCATATGGGTATATATTGCCCCCAGCTCACATGGGTATATTTGGCCCAAGCTCACATGGGTATATTTGCCCCAAGCTCACATGGGTTGAATTGCCCCCAGCTCACATGCATATAATTGCCCCCTGCTCACATGGGTATATTTGCCCCAGCTCACATGGATATATTTGCGCCCAGCTCACATGAATATATTTTCCCCCAGCTCATATGGATATATATTACCCCCTGCTCACATGGATATATTTGCCCCCAGCTCACACGGATATAATTTCCCCCAGCTGACGCATGGATATAATTGCCCCCAGCTCAAGGAAGAGCAGTCCTGACTGCCAGCAGCCCCCCTCTGACTGGCGGGCCCTTTCTGACATCAGAGGGGGCCCGCCGGCCCATCGGCAAGCAGGGACTTCAAGATGGCCAACGGTGGGCTTCCTCTGACATCAGAGGGGTCCCGCCAGCAGCCATCTTGAAGTCCCTGCTCGCCGAAGACTGAGCCCACCGGCGATCAGGGACTTAAAGATGGCCGCCGACGGACCTCCCCTGACATCATCAGAGGGGCCCGCCGGCGGCCATCTTGAAGTCCCTGCTCGCCGATGGGTCCATCGGCGAGCAGGGACTTCAAGATGGCCACCATCAGGCTTCCTCTGACATCATCAGAGGGGGCCCGTCAGCGGCTAACTTCAAGTCCCTGCTCGCCGGTGGGCATACATGGGCCCAGCCTCAGGCGAGCAGGGATGCACGCCAGCAGACAGGGCTGAGGCCCCGGCGGTAGGTCCGCCAGAAAAAAGCAGCGTGCGTGTACTGCCATGGCACGCTGCTTTGGCACCGCCCCCACAGGAAGGAGGAGGAGGAGAAGGGCCCAGGCCCCAAGCCAACCAGGGCCCGCGCCCATTCCCGGGGCCCATTCCCCGGGTCCAGTCAGGGCTTTCAAAATCCATTGCAATAAAAGTAATATATTGTTTCACAATTTCTTATTACAGTAGAGAGCAGCAGGAGGAAGCAGAACGCAGAAGTGCGACATTTCAATCAACAGTGGTATGTAACATTTTTTTTTTTTTTTATATTTAAAGTTTTTTATTTTGCAAGCAAGAAAGATACATAAACAGCCAAAACAGGCCTCGCAGGGCCATATAGGCAACAAATACACATAAAGCATAAGGGGGGGGGGAAGATTTCTCATAGGGAAACATCAAATTCTCGAATAGCAGAGGGGGGGGGGAAGCAGGGGACATAATCAGAATAAGCCCCAACCGGGGAACTATAGCAAAAAAGGCTTCAGTGTCCCGAGAAAAAAGGGTGTCTCAATAGCGGAGAAAATAAAAGCATCCGAATACAGCAAAATATCGGCAAAATCATCCCCATTTAAGGGGGGTTTCATCCAAAATTTGTAGCCAAAAATCAAAGTCTCAGCATGGTGGGGGGATAATAAGCGTCACGATGGAAGATGGGGTAGCTCAGACATTCCGACCAACTGTCCCCTCCACCTGCATCAAGAAACAAGTACGGGCGGCATACAGGCAGCACGACCCCCATCTTATTTTCACGTAAGGATAATGCACCAACTAGCAAAGAAGGCCTCGCAGGGCCAAATAGGCTACGAAAACACATAAAGCGTAAGGGGGGGGGATTCTCGCAGGGAAACATCAGCGTCTCAGATAACAGGGGGGGGGGTGGAACACAATCAAAATAAGCCCCAGCCGGGGACCTATAGCAAAAGAGTCTTCAGTGTCCCGAAATGATGGGGTAATAAAAAATAAAAAATAAAATATGACAGAAAGACATCGTAATTTCGCTAGAGTCAAAGAGTACTCAGAGACAGCACATAAGACACTAAAATAAAAAATAAAAAATAAAGGACTGCTCTCATCCAGTGTCCCGGAACAGCGGCCGTCGTGGGGCAGGCAGGGTGAGGCATGGCAGGCGAGGCTCGTCAGTGAGAAAAAATACCGGCAGATCAAGTAGGCCAGCACCCGCACCACCACACCGAGTTTCATCCACACAGGTGAAGGCCTCGTGTGCAGCGCCAGAGCAAGAAACGGCAGGAGGGACCATTCAGCTTCTCGTTCACCGATGGAAGGGGATAGTCGGTCTCCTTCAGAACCCCCTTGGCGCCAGCGGGTGCCACCAGCGCACTCCTCAGCTCCGTCCAGGTAGATTCTTGACACGCGGGCACCACAAGAGCACACCGCGAGAACAGCTCCTCTCCCCTCGGGTAAACGGGCTGCAGGACCTTGGGAACCGGTACCTCCTCTATGTCCTCCAACCCTGCGGCCTCCGCTCTCTCAGGTAGCTCATCACAGCGCGACATCACTGCGAGTTGTCCGCCCCCCGAACCGCCACCGTCCAAATCTTCAGCTTCCCGGCCGGATCGCAGCACGGCCATGATGCGGCGCATGTCGCCTCGCGTCAGTGGCCCCTCACCATCCCCCAGCATCTGCAGCAAGGCGTCCAGTACAGCCGGGAGACGTGGGCCCTCCGTCTCCACGGCTATCGACATGGTCCCCCGCGTATTCAGGGCAGCGAGGCTTAAAGCTGGGAGTCAGTGGGGGTCTAGAAGTAGGCCGCAAAATGGCCGCCGCCAGCACACCAGCCAGATTTAGCGTCCAGCAGGTAAGACTCTGGACCGGAGGGGGGGAAAACGGGCTCCGGTCGGTGCACTCCCAGTGGCCGGCCACCCAGGATCCTCGGGTGAGGGTACTCAGCGGTTAAAAAAGTCCAAAATATGCCCGGGCAGAAGAAAACGCTGCGGAGCTCCAGCAGCATGCGACCTCTCCCTTCAGCAGCCGGCCACGCCCCCTCGGTATGTAACATTTTTAATCATTTTATATACTTCTGTTTATCTTAACTGTTAACCTGTTCCCTTACTGCTGTTCTCGAGTCTTTCCCAATTTTTTTTTTTTTTACTTTTACTTGTTTTGAGTAGGGAGTCTGAAACTGACGGACGCTTGTGACTGTGAAGCCGACATCCTGATTCTGAAGAGAGACTACAGAGCAGGTAGTGTTGGTTCCCATTGTAGAAGACTACATTGGTGAGTAGACCCCTTTTTTTATTTTTTGGCAGTTAATGTTTTAGGTCAAGTTGTTTATTTTATATTTGCTGTTGCATTTTGATTGCTCTTATAGCCTTTTGTATCTGTTGAATTGTTGTTGAATTTGTAAAGACAAGTATTTAATTGCATTTTTGAAATTGTTCTTGTTCGATTATATTTGAAACTTCCTTAATTTCAGTGTCTTATCTTTACTGTACGTACCTTTCCTTGTACGTGTTGAATTGTTGTTGAATTTGTAAAGACAAGTATTTAATTGCATTTTTGAAATCGTTCTTGTTCGATTATTATATTTGAAAACTTCCTTAGTTTCAGTGTCTTATCTTTACTGTACATACCTTTCCTCGTACGTTTTGAATTGTTAAATGTGAAAAGTTTAGTATTTAATTGCACTTTCAAATTGTTCTTGTAAATTTATTATTGTTTGTGCGGGTGGTTTTTGGAGTACGGTTTGGCTTGTTTTCTTGTTAAAATAAACCACCATATTGCTGTGGTCTCTATCAAAACTTTCAACATGTATCAACGTAAGTCTGGATCACAGAAGAGAAAGGAGAAGAGAGAACGGGAGGAAGAAGAGAAAAAGTTGAAAAACCAAAGTGCCTTATACAGGTTTTTCAAGAAGCCGAAATCCACAGAGAATGTCGCGATTGAGTGTATTGACCCTTCTGGAGAAGTCCGCCAAGAGACGGAGGAGATCGCAACATGTAGCACATCTGAAGCCACTCACCCTGTTCCTGAAGCAAATGAAAATCTGCAAGGATTAGAAGGTGGATCTACATTCATTGAAACAACAGTGGAAGAACCTGATTGGAAGGATCCGGCAACTTGGCCAGATGTACTTCATGACAAAGACAAAGAGAGAATAGTGACCTGTGGCTTAAGGAAAGAAGCGGAACTCAAGGAAATGATTAACAGTATGGGAAAAGATTCTGAAGAAAAGTTATTTAGTGAATTTCTCCTGTATGCAAAATCTGTAAATGGACGTGAAAAGCAAATACGGGACTGGCTGAGGTGGAGCCCCAGCAAGCATGTATTGTACTGTGTGACATGCTTGGCATTCTCTTCTGATCGTGGCAAAGCTAGCAGTTTTCTTTGTAGAAAAAGGGTTTGATCCATCTAAAAACAAGTGGCATGTTTTATACAATAGGCTGCCAGAACTTGAACACTCAATTAGTCACAAAGAACACTATTGGAGTTGGAGAAAGTGTCAAATGTCTATTGCAGGCCATGGTGTGGATTCTGAAATGCAGAAGAATCTGGACAGTGAAAAGAAGAAATTTGCTGCTTTATTAGAAAGACTTCTGAAGGTGACTCTATTTTTGGCATCAAGAAATCTAGCATTTAGGGGAAGCTCTCAGCGAGTTGGAGATCTGCACATGGCAATTTTCTTGGTGTGCTTGAAACGATAGCAGACTATGATACACTGTTGCAAGAACATTTGGAAAAGGTGAAGAAAAGCCAAGAGAGTGGACGCAAATTGCATGCTCATTATTTATCTTGGGCAACGCAAAATGAGTTTATAAATATTTGTGGAAAATGTGTTTTGGACACCATTCTTGCTGAAAGGGAAAAGGCGATTTATTTTTCTGTGATTTGCGATGCAACACCAGACATTTCACATATAGAACAAAATGTAATTGTTCTACGCTACGTCAGCAGAGATCCAGGAAGTGAAGAGTGGCTTATTCAAGAAAGATTTGTTGAATTTTTTGACTTGTGCCAAAAGACTGGAGCAGAAATAGCTGAAAAACTCCTCTTAAGACTGAAAGAACATGGTATCAATGTTGAAGATTGCAGAGGTCAAGGATTTGACAATGGTGCAAATATGTCGGGGAAAAATAAAGGCGTCCGAGCTCACATACAAAAGAGATATCCCAAAGCTATATTTTCTCCTTGTGCTTCCCATTCTTTAAATCTTGTGGGTGTACATGCAGCATCATGCTGCCTTGATGTGTTCACATTTTTTGGATATGGTAATCGTCTGTATGTGTTTTTCAGTGGAAGTCCTGAAGGTGGAATATTTTGAAGGATGAGACTGGAATTTCTTTGCATGCCTTAAGTGACACCAGATGGAGCGCAAGAGTGGAAGCAGTTCGTCCAATTGCACAGAGACTGCCAAGCATTATTGATGCCTTAGAAAAAATAATGGATTGTCAAAGACTTTCAAGTGATGCTCATTCTGAAGCAACAGGACTAAAAGATTATTTTTCATCTTTTAAGGCAATTCTATTGGCAACCTTTTGGGTAAAAGTTCTGCAGTGCTTTGAAGAGAGGAACAAGATTCTCCAGTCTAGATCAATTTCAATGGAAATTGGAGCAGAAAATATAAAGGCACTTTCCCTGGAAATGCAATCATTTCGAGAAAAGTGGCTCGATATCTTAGCTGAGGCTAGACTTGTGGCAGAAGAAATGGAAATACCAAAAGTTTTGAAAGCACCAAGGCAACTGAAAAGAGCAAAAGGACACCAGTCACAATCCTGTGATGAGGAAATGGATGCAGAAACATCTTTCAAGATAATGTTTTTCTTACTACACTTGACAGAATGATTACTGAGCTTGACCAACGCTTTCAATCCATGGAAAGAATTTGCTCCTTGTTTACACCGATCTTAAAATTAAGAGCAATATCCGATGAAGAATTGCTGACGTCTGCTGAAACTCTGATAGCGAACTACCCAGAAGACCTTTCATGTTCTCTAGTACATGAGCTTCGGCACCTTCGCAAAGTGCATGATGCTACCTTTCCATGCAATTTGGGTCCACTTCACTTGTTGAACGCAATCTATAAGCTACAGCTTGAAGGAATTTTTGGACAAATCTGCATTGCTCTCAGAATTTTCATCACCCTTCCACTCTCTGTGGCTGAAGGAGAGAGAGCATTTAGTAAGCTGTCATTGATTAAAAATTATCTGCGATCAACAATGAGTGAGCAACGTCTGAACAGCCTTGCAATTCTTTCCATTGAGCATGAACTTGCACGAAAACTAAATTTTAAGGATCTAATTGAAGATTTTGCAAGTCTTAAAGTGAGGAGATGGTCAGCTCCCCCATAAGTGAATATGTCCATGTGCATTGAATATGGAATATGCCAGCTATTGAATACGGAGATGTAGTGTATGGAGTTGCCCCTCAATCACACCTCCAGAAACTTACTATATTGTATAACTCATTCATTCTGCCGCTTTGTGCTACAATGCAACTACATGACCCACCATTGTGACATGTTAAAAGAATTAAACTGCCATCGCTGGAATCTAGACTCCCCATTCCAACCTGGTGCTTAAGAGCTTTTCTGGGAAGCTACCACCCTACCTGAATAGACTGCTTCCCCCAGCAGTTCCCTCATCCTATAACCTCTGATCCAGGACCAGCACCTTACTTACAATACCTCAATACAAAAAGAAAGTGGCTCAATCCTCATTTTCTTACAGAGCACCGCAAATATGGAATAACCTCCGAGACGCCATCAAATCTTCCCCCAGTCTAAAGTCCCTTAAGAGTTCCCTATTAACATACCTCAATACGGAATGCACCTGTGTAACAGTGTAACAGTGACTATATACAGAATGCGCCTGTAAACATGTAACAGTGACTATATACAGAATGCACCTGTAAACCTGTAACACAGTGACTATATACAGAATGCGCCTGTAAACCTGTAACAGTGACTATATACAGAATGCACCTGTAAACCTGTAAAAGTGACTATATACAGAATGCAAGATAAAAGGCGAATATCCATACGGCGCATCTAGTACAATTAATATGTTAATAAATCAATGGATATGTAAAATCCATAAAATCTATTAAAAAACTCATAAACCGTAGCAGTAAAAAATGTATTAAAAATATATATATTAAGTCAATAAGGTGCATAGAGTAAAGTCCAGGTCAAATGTGCAAACAGTGCAAAAAAAGTGCTCAAGTATATATTAATGGAATACTCGAAAATGATGATGAAAAATGATGTGCTGATCTTCTTATAAGTGCTGGTGCTGAATCCTCATATCCGCCAGTAATCCTCAAAAAAAGCACATCACAAGAAAGGATAATAGTGCAGACAGTCAAAATAGAATAGGCTCGAATTATAACCAAAATCCAAACCACTCACATTTATAGGAGCCCACAAGGTCCCGGCTCGAGGAGAAACAGCCTGCGGCCAAATATAGGGTGGCACTTCCCTTCTTTCTGTTCGTACTGGAGACTAAAAATAGAGAGAATCGGGAGACGGCACTCCCATAGCGTAATGCTGCGTATATGTGAAAATGTGATAAAGGAAAAGATGAAGCACACTCACCGATTTTAGAGCCTCGTAATATCAGGCTCAATCTATGTCGCTCTGGGTCCTCTTAAGGTGGGAACCCAAACCTCTTTGCCTCCGCGGTGATGGATCCAAGATTCCAAGGAGAAAAAAAGGGGTCGGAGAAAGGTGGCAAATATTGGAAAAATTTAATGGATAAATAAAATAAAATACAGGACAGAATCTACCGAGACGCGTTTCGGCTTAAAAAGCCTTCCTCAGTCGGTATAAGGTAAATGTCCATAAAAAAGTCAGTATAGAATACAAAGTAAAGGTGTCCTCTTTTATAGTGCATCAGAATAGTATCTCTTCCTACTTCTGGTCAGTTGACTTCCGATCGTTCGGATTTTACCCAGTAATGCTTTGCGATACGAAATGGCGGCGAAAACAATACGAACGACTGGCCGATCGTAATGGCTATTAAAAGTCGATGTTGGTCGAAAAAAGCATAGAAAACAGCCAGAAGGGGTTTAATTAACAAAAAATACGAAAATTTAGCAATGTTCGTTCATATGGTTAATAATTAAAAACCGGATGTAAATAAAAGGGGTTCGACCAATAGCGGTATTTCGGTTCTAATTACATGACAATATATAGATCTTAATTTTCGTGTAAACAAATACGAAAAATAGTGATGGATACGATAAGAAAACAATCGTAATGTTTATAAATCCGAAATTATGTAGGAAACGAATAATGGTCGAGCATATAGCATACGATCAGAAAAATCGGGCGGAATTAGAATCGGCGGAAATGAAAAATACCCAGTGGGGCCTTGCGGCCACTTTCAGTTTCGATTTGGGTCTATCAGAAACCGGAAGTAAACAAATGGATTTTTACCTAATGGTAACTTTTCGTTTCGGATTATGTGATAATACATAGATCTTAATATTCGTATAAACAAATATACGATGGAAATGTGATAAAAATTTAGTCATAATGTTTATACATCTGAAACGAATAGTATATAGTGGAGGAATAAAGGGATCGGACGAAAATGGGAAAATTACCCAAAGGGGTCTTGGGGTCGTTTTAAGTTACGATTTTCGTCCATATATAAATTAAGATCCGAATGATAAATGAACGAAAATATAATATATACGAAGCGCATAAGAAAAAACAGACAGCATTTCTGCTACATCAATTTAAGGGATGGAAAATGGTATAAGGGAGATTTTACCTAGTGGAAACTTACAGCATATGGAAAGAAGCTATGAACAGCCTAACAAACATTAAACCAATGCATTAGGCAGGATATAATAACGATTTTAAGATGTATAAAATTGGGGGATGCATCAAAAAATGATCTATTTATCTGATAAGGCCTTTATATAGATCAAGGCAGAAATAGGGAGAGAGTTATGAAGAGCAAGAAGGTAAATTATAAAATATAAATTAATAGATGATAAAACAGCCAAAAAATAGGAGGTTAGTAATATAAGTCATGGACTAAAAAGGAGAGCTGGTTAAAATGGATAGATTAAGAATAATGCTTAAAATGGGTCTAATAATAAAAATGGGGAAGGGGGTAAAGGAGGGCTAATCATTAAGGAAATGGCACAGCTCAAAATCAGCATTAAGACCGTGGGGTTGGAGCGTATTCATTAAAAAAATCCACCTCATTTCTTCTTTTCCTAGTCGTGTTTCCAGGCTTCCTCCTCTCCAGAAAGGTTCCAACTTCTGAACTGCCATAAATTGGAGTCCCTCTGGATTCTGACCATGTTTTAATTTAAAATGTAATGATACGCTGTGTTTGTCAAACCCTTTTTTTATGTTTCTTATATGTTCTTGTATGCGTATATTGAGAGGTCGTGTGGTACGCCCCACATATTTAAGTCCACAGGGGCAAATCAAAACATATATGACGTTTTTAGAGAAACATGTCATTATTCCTTTGAGTTTAATTGGCTTGCCATTCCTTTCGATTGCTGATGTTATGTTTTTTGCTTTTGGTGTTTCTACAGTTTAAACAGTTCCCACATTGGTGGAAGCCTGCTTGTAATCCAAAATGGTTGATCGTTTTCTTATTTCTCACTTTGTGTGTGAGTTCCATCTTTAAGTTT
Source organism: Leptobrachium leishanense (assembly GCA_009667805.1). Classification (NCBI taxonomy): domain Eukaryota; kingdom Metazoa; phylum Chordata; class Amphibia; order Anura; family Megophryidae; genus Leptobrachium; species Leptobrachium leishanense. The sequence continues at coordinate 202,719,874 of CM019063.1, read as the reverse complement.
TTCACCCCTCTGCATATAATGCGTGGTATAGCTGGAAGAATACCACCCAATATGGGATCTTTCTGTAGAATCGGCCAATGTTTCTTAATACTCCTTCTAATTGCCTTGTTAAGAGGATTATATGAGAATATAAATGGTATGCTCTCCATAGGGTTCAATATTGGATTCTTTTTCTTCTTCTTCAATAAATCCAATCTTTCCATTTGTCTAACCTCCGCTCTGGTGTCTTCCAAAGTTTGTATGTTATATCCTTTTTCAGCAAAATCTGAACGTAGCTTTGTTGACTGAATGTCAAAATCCGAGATATTTGTGCAATTTCTTTTCATCCGTAAAAATTGTCCTTTCGGAACAGCATTCAGCCATTGAGGTAGGTGACAACTCCTGCGTTCTATAAAGCTGTTGCAATCAACATCTTTAAAATGGGTCTTGGTCTTAATTGTATCATTTTCGATAAATATTTTTAAATCTAAAAAGATAACTTCAGTTTTGCTCCAGTTGGAGGTTAAAATAATGCCTCTATCATTAGTGGCTAAAAAGTCTAAAAATAATTGCAAAGCTTCTTCTCCACCTCTCCATATAAAAAATATATCGTCGATGTATCGGCGATAAAAAACTAGATTCGTACTCCAATTAGATAAAAAGGAATTTTCCCAATGGGCCATAAAAAGATTAGCAAAACTAGGAGCGAATCTTGTCCCCATCGCTGTACCAGATATTTGCAGATAAAACTCTTCTAAAAACCAAAAGTAATTGTGTTCAAGTATCAAATGGATACCTTTAAGAATAAAATCCACTTGTTCAGGCAAGAGCTTATTGTCTTTCTCTAAAAAGAACTGGGCAGCTTCTATCCCTCTATTGTGTGGGATGATGGTGTAAAGTGACTGAACATCACTAGTAACTAATATATCACCATCTTTCCAATCTGCGTCCGTCAAAATGTTAATCATCTCAATGGTATCTTTCAAGTAGGTCTCAGTAGTTGTGAATAAGGTTGTAACTGTTTGTCAAGGTATTCTGAGAGCCTACTGGAGATGGATCCTATGCCAGAGATGATTGGCCTGCCTGGTGGATTCTCCAAATTCTTGTGTATCTTAGGTAAAAAGTAAAAGATAGGAATTTTTGGATGGTCAAATTTTAGATACTTAAGCTCATTGTTGTTCAGAATGCCAAGTAAATGGCCCTGATCCAAATAGTCGTGGAATATATGTTTAAAATCCATTGAGGGGTCTTTCTTTAAATGTCTATAAGTGGTTGCATCCCCCAAAATGCGCATAGCTTCATTATTATAGTAATCAGCTGTCATGATAACTATTCCTCCACCCTTGTCTGCGGGCTTGATTACAATATCGTCATCTTGCATAAGTTCACGTAGTGCTTTTCGTTCTTGGTGTGTCAAATTATCTCTGTTTTTCTTGTGTTCCATTTTTTCCAAATCCGATAAAACCATCTGTTCAAAAGTGGTGATTTCTGAGGAAATCATGGATTTTGGGAAAAAGGTGGATTTCTCCTTCAGATTGGTGTGTGTATAGTATTGAAAGTACCCATACCGAATTAAATACCACTCTGACCGAACAGGAAATGAAACCCTTCTTCGATAAATTAGAGATAGACCTAGGTTTGCTAGACAACGAGATCAAAGAACGAAAAAAGAAAAAGTACCACAGAGACCTGACAGACTATCAGCGTGGCAACGTTTGGCAAATAGGTGATGTTCAGTCACTTTACACCATCATCCCACACAATAGAGGGATAGAAGCTGCCCAGTTCTTTTTAGAGAAAGACAATAAGCTCTTGCCTGAACAAGTGGATTTTATTCTTAAAGGTATCCATTTGATACTTGAACACAATTACTTTTGGTTTTTAGAAGAGTTTTATCTGCAAATATCTGGTACAGCGATGGGGACAAGATTCGCTCCTAGTTTTGCTAATCTTTTTATGGCCCATTGGGAAAATTCCTTTTTATCTAATTGGAGTACGAATCTAGTTTTTTATCGCCGATACATCGACGATATATTTTTTATATGGAGAGGTGGAGAAGAAGCTTTGCAATTATTTTTAGACTTTTTAGCCACTAATGATAGAGGCATTATTTTAACCTCCAACTGGAGCAAAACTGAAGTTATCTTTTTAGATTTAAAAATATTTATCGAAAATGATACAATTAAGACCAAGACCCATTTTAAAGATGTTGATTGCAACAGCTTTATAGAACGCAGGAGTTGTCACCTACCTCAATGGCTGAATGCTGTTCCGAAAGGACAATTTTTACGGATGAAAAGAAATTGCACAAATATCTCGGATTTTGACATTCAGTCAACAAAGCTACGTTCAGATTTTGCTGAAAAAGGATATAACATACAAACTTTGGAAGACACCAGAGCGGAGGTTAGACAAATGGAAAGATTGGATTTATTGAAGAAGAAGAAAAAGAATCCAATATTGAACCCTATGGAGAGCATACCATTTATATTCTCATATAATCCTCTTAACAAGGCAATTAGAAGGAGTATTAAGAAACATTGGCCGATTCTACAGAAAGATCCCATATTGGGTGGTATTCTTCCAGCTATACCACGCATTATATGCAGAGGGGTGAAAAACTTAAAGATGGAACTCACACACAAAGTGAGAAATAAGAAAACGATCAACCATTTTGGATTACAAGCAGGCTTCCACCAATGTGGGAACTGTTTAAACTGTAGAAACACCAAAAGCAAAAAACAAATAACATCAGCAATCGAAAGGAATGGCAAGCCAATTAAACTCAAAGGAATAATGACATGTTTCTCTAAAAACGTCATATATGTTTTGATTTGCCCCTGTGGACTTAAATATGTGGGGCGTACCACACGACCTCTCAATATACGCATACAAGAACATATAAGAAACATAAAAAAAGGGTTTGACAAACACAGCGTATCATTACATTTTAAATTAAAACATGGTCAGAATCCAGAGGGACTCCAATTTATGGCAGTTCAGAAGTTGGAACCTTTCTGGAGAGGAGGAAGCCTGGAAACACGACTAGGAAAAGAAGAAATGAGGTGGATTTTTTTAATGAATACGCTCCAACCCCACGGTCTTAATGCTGATTTTGAGCTGTGCCATTTCCTTAATGATTAGCCCTCCTTTACCCCCTTCCCCATTTTTATTATTAGACCCATTTTAAGCATTATTCTTAATCTATCCATTTTAACCAGCTCTCCTTTTTAGTCCATGACTTATATTACTAACCTCCTATTTTTTGGCTGTTTTATCATCTATTAATTTATATTTTATAATTTACCTTCTTGCTCTTCATAACTCTCTCCCTATTTCTGCCTTGATCTATATAAAGGCCTTATCAGATAAATAGATCATTTTTTGATGCATCCCCCAATTTTATACATCTTAAAATCGTTATTATATCCTGCCTAATGCATTGGTTTAATGTTTGTTAGGCTGTTCATAGCTTCTTTCCATATGCTGTAAGTTTCCACTAGGTAAAATCTCCCTTATACCATTTTCCATCCCTTAAATTGATGTAGCAGAAATGCTGTCTGTTTTTTCTTATGCGCTTCGTATATATTATATTTTCGTTCATTTATCATTCGGATCTTAATTTATATATGGACGAAAATCGTAACTTAAAACGACCCCAAGACCCCTTTGGGTAATTTTCCCATTTTCGTCCGATCCCTTTATTCCTCCACTATATACTATTCGTTTCAGATGTATAAACATTATGACTAAATTTTTATCACATTTCCATCGTATATTTGTTTATACGAATATTAAGATCTATGTATTATCACATAATCCGAAACGAAAAGTTACCATTAGGAAAAATCCATTTGTTTACTTCCGGTTTCTGATAGACCCAAATCGAAACTGAAAGTGGCCGCAAGGCCCCACTGGGTATTTTTCATTTCCGTCCGATTCTAATTCCGCCCGATTTTTCTGATCGTATGCTATATGCTCGACCATTATTCGTTTCCTACATAATTTCGGATTTATAAACATTACGATTGTTTTCTTATCGTATCCATCACTATTTTTCGTATTTGTTTACACGAAAATTAAGATCTATATATTGTCATGTAATTAGAACCGAAATACCGCTATTGGTCGAACCCCTTTTATTTACATCCGGTTTTTAATTATTAACCATATGAACGAACATTGCTAAATTTTCGTATTTTTTGTTAATTAAACCCCTTCTGGCTGTTTTCTATGCTTTTTTCGACCAACATCGACTTTTAATAGCCATTACGATCGGCCAGTCGTTCGTATTGTTTTCGCCGCCATTTCGTATCGCAAAGCATTACTGGGTAAAATCCGAACGATCGGAAGTCAACTGACCAGAAGTAGGAAGAGATACTATTCTGATGCACTATAAAAGAGGACACCTTTACTTTGTATTTTATACTGACTTTTTTATGGACATTTACCTTTATACCGACTGAGGAAGGCTTTTTAAGCCGAAACGCGTCTCGGTAGATTCTGTCCTGTATTTTATTTTATTTATCCATTAAATTTTTCCAATATTTGCCACCTTTCTCCGACCCCCTTTTTTTCTCCTTGGAATCTTGGATCCATCACCGCGGAGGCAAAGAGGTTTGGGTTCCCACCTTAAGAGGACCCAGAGCGACATAGATTGAGCCTGATATTACGAGGCTCTAAAATCGGTGAGTGTGCTTCATCTTTTCCTTTATCACATTTTCACATATACGCAGCATTACGCTATGGGAGTGCCGTCTCCCGATTCTCTCTATTTTTAGTCTCCAGTACGAACAGAAAGAAGGGAAGTGCCACCCTATATTTGGCCGCAGGCTGTTTCTCCTCGAGCCGGGACCTTGTGGGCTCCTATAAATGTGAGTGGTTTGGATTTTGGTTATAATTCGAGCCTATTCTATTTTGACTGTCTGCACTATTATCCTTTCTTGTGATGTGCTTTTTTTGAGGATTACTGGCGGATATGAGGATTCAGCACCAGCACTTATAAGAAGATCAGCACATCATTTTTCATCATCATTTTTGAGTATTCCATTAATATATACTTGAGCACTTTTTTTGCACTGTTTGCACATTTGACCTGGACTTTACTCTATGCACCTTATTGACTTAATAATATATATTTTTAATACATTTTTTACTGCTACGGTTTATGAGTTTTTTAATAGATTTTATGGATTTTACATATCCATTGATTTATTAACATATTAATTGTACTAGATGCGCCGTATGGATATTCGCCTTTTATCTTGTATTCTGACACATATTTTGGTTGTTTTATATGTGTTTTTACCATACTCTAGGCAGCATTGACTATTTATTAGCACTACACCCTGCACTTTAAATTAATTTATAAATAGGCGCCCACACTGTATAGTGTATATTTATATATACACACTTTTTGCTTTATATACAGAATGCACCTGTAAACATGTAACAGTGACTTTATTTCCTACATATTTAATTTTCTGTTAATCTGTATATTTGTTTTGTGTTAATATCTTGCATTTTACTATTTTGTATTTCTGTAACATTTCAATGTTCTTGAACCCAGGACATACTTGAAAACAAGAGAAATCTCAATGTATGCTTCCTGGTAAAATTCTTTATAAATAATAATAAATTTAGCTTGTGTGGCATTTGCAGTTCTTTGCCAACTTCTTGTGTTTTGTTATTACGGCCCATGCCTTCAGACTGTGTGGCATGCACGTTTTACTTATAACATTTGCTGTACTATGGTTATGTAAAGGAAAGGTCCGTTGGGGGCATTTTCTTGATATTTTGTAAAGGAGAGGCCCACTAGGGGCATATATTTGTACTTTATGAAGAAGCAGTCCAATAAGGGCCAATCTTGATATACGAAATATTTCATAAGAGGATTTCTCAATATTTTGGCAAAATCTAATCAAACTAAAAGGCTCTTATTTACTTCAGATTAAAGTGTATTTTTACACAATTTTTACAAGCTGTCCTTATTAGAGGGGAAGGCCTGTAATAGGTAGGTTAGTGTAGCGCCCTGCCGAGAAGAGTCTACCTTGACGTGGTGGCAGGCTTCATATTATATTTGCCAAAATATTTGTGCGTGTCATATGGGAAGAGGGGATCGCGGGGGGGGGGGGCCATTCTGAGGGTCAGTAAGGGGCCCCAAAATTTCTGATGGCTGGCCTGACGAGGACAGTCACATGACTGTCCTGCATCAATCAATCCATGGGAGGCCTGCCTCCCATGGAGGCGTTTTATGACTAGCTTGAGACCAATGGTGCTCTCTCATTTGTCCAAGTGATTAAATTGCTCTCAGTGCCTTTCTGAGGCACTGAAGAGTGTAGATTCAGGAAGCAGGCAGCGCCAGACGCATGCTGCATACATCAATCTGAATCTATTGACCAGCTTGAGCTACGCGATTAGCGTAGCGTTCAGCTACGCAAATTGCGTAGGCTCAGAGCAGGCTGCCACGCCCGATGATGTCAGTGGATGTGGGAGACCCGGAGGTGGAGCTGCGATCCAGGATGGCGGCCCCCACCGGAAATAGGCTGCGATCTGGTGCCGGATCGCGGCCTTACTGCCAAGGGGTTAATGCAATGTATCGCTGGAAAGGTCAGACTGTGACCTTTTCAGGGATGCCTGGCAATAGAGGGCTCGGCGCGATGACGTCAGTGTGCTGGCAGGGCATAAAAATACTGATCTGATTTTGTGGAAGTCAGATCAGCGTTGGAACCCCGGGAGAGGTGAGTATCGGTGGGAGACGGGCTGCAGACGCTCAGCACGTACTATTTCGCCCTGTGGCGTTAAGGCCCACTTGATGTAGGATGTAATAGCACATCCTGTGTCTATAATGGGTTAAGCTGCTCCTCCAATTTTCTGGAATAAACCTTTACATATACAATAGATGTTCAAACTGTATAGGCACACACCTCTTAAATTATTGATTTCAGGTGTTTTAACCACACCTATTGCCCCAGGTTTATAAAATCAAGCACCTGGTCATGCAGTCTGCAGTTACAAATATTTGTGAAAAATGTGGATCTTTCTTTAGAGCTCAGTGTATTCAAGAGTGGTACCGTGACAGGATGCCACCTTTGCAATAAATCAGTTCGTGAAATTTCATCCCTGCTAGATATTCCACGGTAACCGTAGGTGGGATTATTGGTAAGTGGAAGAGTTTAGGAACAGCAGCAACTCAGCCACAAAGCAGACCACGTAAAGTCATAGAGTGGGTAACTGAGATGTGTAGAAGTCAGCAACACTCTGCTGATTTCACAGATGAAGACTTCCAAACTTCCACTGGCATTAGGGTCAGAACAAAACTATGCGGCAGCATAGCTGCATGCAAGCCTTACATCACCAAGTACAATACCAAGCGCTGGATGGAGTGGTGTAGAGCAGTTAACAGTCACAAGTATTTATAAAACGCCAACAAATCCCTTAGCGCTGTACAATGGGAGAGACAGAATAACAAATATACACACACGGAACAGAAGGAGTGAGGAACCTGCTCAAGGGGTTACAATTTAAGAGGAGAGTGTTTCTCAACTCCAGTCCTCAGGACCCACTAACAGGCCAGGTTTTAAGGATCACCTTGGGAAATGCAGACTGAATACTGCATTCACTGAGCATCAAATTATATCACCTGTGCTCAGGGCCGACGCGTCTGTAAGGCAAACAAGCCGTTTGCCTAGGGCGCCATAATGAGAGGGGCACTGGTGGAGATGTAATGCCGCTATGCTTATAGCAGTGACGCTTCATCATCCGCGGCAGGCTGGCACTATACTCACAGTGAGTGTTATGTAAAGGTAGCACAGCCAGCTGACCAGATTGCCGTGGATGATCGAAACGCGGCTGGCAGCGTTACACCAGCGTGCATGTGCTCCCTCCACGTGCAATTACCTCTCCGTTGCCGCCCCAATCCCATTCACCGGGCCAATCAGCCAGCAGGGGGAGGAGAAATGTTCCACCCTGCACATGCCACTCAAACCTCTTTGCAGGGCCACACCTGCCTGAGCTGCCAGTCTACACTCACAAGATATTTATAGTATTAGGCACATCAATTGTCTGTAGTTTCCTACTCTGACCATTCATGGAAAACTCTGGATACGCTGGGTAATTGGACAGCCTGGGAAACGGATCTTGCAGAAACACTGGACAAGGAAGAATAGTTGGATATCTGGGACTCCATGAGAACATGTGCAACACCCATCAGGAACAGCTTGTCAAAACCATATTTCGTTGGTATATAACACCAGTGCAACTCTCACGTATGTAACCTCTGACTCCGGATACTTGTTGGAGAGGATGCGGCGAACGGGGCACTTATATACACATGTGGTGGTCATGCCCTCGAGTATGACACTACTGGACTGAAGTCCAGACTCTACTTTCTGCTGTTCTCGCAAGGAATATTCCTATGGATCCCTGGGCCTTTTTACTTTCTCGCCCCAACCCGGATCTCTCTCGACAAGAACACAAACGCATGGCTAAAATCACTTTGGCAGCCCGCAGATTATTGGCCTCAGCCTGGAATTGTCTGCAGGTCCCTTCAACAAATCGGATTTATGCTTTGATACACGATGTACAAATTATGGTTAGACTGACAGCCTTAGCCAGAAACGTTCTTCCCTCCTATTATAATACATGGTCCCCGTGGATAGACCATATGGGTCCCACGATGATGTCATACGTTTGAGGTGTTGAGGGTTCCCTTATCTGTGATTTTGTTTTACCGCTTTGTTGCGTATATTGAACTGATGTTAGTATTGTTTGCTTCCTACATGACTTACTTGTTCTGTTCTTTTTTCATTTCTTCTCTTTTCTTCTTCCTTTCCTTTTTCATTCCTCGGGGACCTGGGCAATCCCCTTCCCCTCCCCCCTTTTCTTTTTGGAGATTCAGAAACTGAAAATATTTGGAGAGTATCGCATCTTTTTATATTGTGTTCCGCTTTCTTTTTGATTGTATTGCCTTACTTTTTCCAATAAAAATTACATTTAAAAAAATATATATATTCCTCTACACAATATGAGGGGTCAGGGCTATGAACATGGTGATAATATGAAGGGCAAGCACTCTGGTGTACAAAAAAGGATCAGGGACTTGAACCCACAGGCTTTCTTTGTCCCTTGCGGTGCATGATACTGCTACTTGCTGCAGGGATGCTAGTGCATTTTTTTGATATCCTTCAGAAAATATATGTGTTTTTATCAGGATCAATAAATTGATGGGATGTACTTGGAAAAAAGAATATCAGCATATTGACTGTAAAACTATTGTCTGTTACAAGGTGGTCAAGTCGAATTGATGCTCTTCGGCTGTTTAGGTCTGGAGACTATATGATACACTCATTGAAATTGGAGAAGTTGCCACGTTTGCTAATCTTGCAAGAAATGAGGCTTTATCCTTGGCAAAGGAGATAAATAACTTCAAATTCTTACGTTTGGTTGTCCTGTGGTTTTACATACTGAGCCACATTAATCCAGATAGTAAATTACTTCAAAGCCAATCAATGTACTTGCTGGATGTCATGGATCTTTTAGAGTCAAGCATATAGGAAGCATATAGGACTGATGAAGGCTTTGAGGAGTCAAAAAAAGAAGCAGGAGAGCTAGCAGTGGAAATGGAAGTAGATCCTGTGTCCAACCCTTTGCTACATCAACAAAGGAAGAAAAAGATTATTTTCTTATGAGGGTCAAGATACTCCTGTTTTGGATCCCAAAAAGAGATTTAAAGTGGAATGTTTTTTCACTGTATTAGATGTTGCAATGAAATCTATAAGTGAGAGATTTGAACAGCTGGAATTTCGTTCTACACATTTTCAATTTCTTTATGACATCAGAAAACTAAAAGATTGGTAACAACTATGCCATATTCAAAGTCACTTAAATCCCTTTTCTTCCCCATTCTAATGCTTGGTTTAAACATCAGCAAGTCATCTTTACAACGTTTAGATACCTAAATGCATTGACTTTCTGCCATGTGGTTGGCTGGTTGGTAATTTGTGTTAACAAGCAATTGAACAGGTGTACCTAATAAAGTGGCCAGTGAGTGTATATGTATGTATGTTCAAAAAACATGACTGAGGTAATAAATGATGGGAACTGAATCTCCATCATTTATTACCTCAGTCAGGTTTTTTTGAACATTTTTAAAACTGCTTTTTTTTGCCACAGAAAATTATGGAAAGTGGTCATTAATATGGAGTGCTCTTTCCTGGTGTTTTGTATTTAATGTCTTAGATGCACACGCTTAGTTTGAGGTTGAGTGCAACCTTCTGCTGTTTTGAATTATTTATATATATATATATATATATATATATATGAGATTGATTCTTTAAGGTTTCTTTCCAACTACCCTTTTTCTCACTCAGCATGTATTTTTAAACAAATCCCTGTACTCTCATCTACTAACCTAGGACCGGACAGTTGGCCTATACTGGAATACACTCCTGAAAGTATCACAAATGACAAAAACACTCATTTTAAAGAGGCTCCTTCCCAGCTTGGCCCTTTAACTACAAAAATGCCCAAACAAACAACATAAAAAGGTGTGTTACTGTCCTTGTCTGTAATTTAAGCTGCAGAAGAAAATAAAACACAGGCACATTTTTAAAGATAAATAAAAGGTGACGTTTTAGGCTAGGGTCAGACTGAGGCAGTGCGAACGCGCGTGCAGGTGCACTTAATCACGGCCGTAGTAGCAGCAAATGCCGGGCAATGACGGCCAATATACGAAGTACGGTCGCACTAAAGTCCGGCTGCGCAACGCAAGTGGCAAACGAACGCATTTTGTCGAGAACGTAAAACCGCTAGTACGGTTGTACAAAGTGCGCTGCGTCCGCTAGCGGCGTGTGTGCGTGAATTGGAGATGTCAGACACTGCTAATGTCCGGCCAACATAACGTCCAGATGCAAAAAGTGTTTTATTGATGATCCGTACAAAATCACGAACGCAAATGCGCATCGTATGACCGCTATCGCGTACTCCGTGAAAAAATACATCCATTCGTTCGAATGCACTTTTTCACAGACAACGTGAAAATGTGTTCGTCTGACCCTAGCCTTAAAGAAGCCGTGGCCTGAAGATTATCAGGAGGGAGTGTGTGTGTAATTATATATATCTATATCCCAGCAAGAGAAAAGAAGCACTCCAAGGACTTTGTGTAAACCAACAGACAAGGTTTATGCAGCATTTCAGTTAATGAAAGTTAAAGGACTATCCATAGTAAAGATTAGCAAAACATGTTTACATATAATTGTTGTTTCTGACCCTTCCTCCATCAATGTTTACTAATATGCAGTCCATCTTTGGCCCATGTGTTTAAATAATGAGGGACACACGACAAAGGTATTCACAGGATTACAACATCTAACACAATAAAAAATAATAATCCATGAATATGGCTAGCAGTGATTAGAGTGTCCCTTAAGAGAAACAAGCTCCAGGCAAACAATATAATATCTATTAGTCCTTGCCATTTGGTGAGACTGTGACAAAGCAAAATCTTTCAGACTGAACTCTCTCATGTACCTTATAAACAATACTTTCTGCAGGAATCTACTGCAGTTTCAAATTTCCATGCTATCTCTATTGACAAGAGATCAGGTATAAGACACGTGCACGCCACTATCTCCTCCCACCCTGGACTTTGTTACAGGTACTCGGTGCGATCTACAATCAGCCTGTTTGAAACTGGGTCATACACAGATCAAGTTTGCCTGAAATGGGGATAACCCTGTCCCTCAGACCGCCCCCTGTTACAGGTCCACATGCCGTGGGGGCCACTGATGTTATGGTGGGACTCGGCAAGGAGGTGAAAATTCCTAGCATGGGGAAAAAGGGGGAGGGGGAAAGCGTCAGGTTTGAGAAGCTGATCAAGATGCATGTGTCCACACGCTCGCTGTAATGTAACGCTTTAATCTGCTTGCAGGGAAGCTTCTTCCGGCTTTTCTATCCATGTCTTCCTTCAGCGGAGCAGAAGCACCCTCTATGGGTTCCACATGCAGAGTACATCCCTGGAAAGATCGCCTCCTTGGGATTTGAAAGCAGAGCTGCAAAGTATGGCGCCTGGCTGATGATGGGTAATTATTATGTCAAAGGAAGGTAGAGCATTGGTTTGATTAGAAACATGTAATTGGGACGAGGCGTCAAACTGGACAATCAAATAGAAATATTATATTTCATATATATATATATATACATACATACATACATACATACACACACTATATAATTATTTACTTTGTTTTGTGCTTGGATATGTGGTATAATGCTAGCAAATAGGGTAATCTTATTAGTATAAAGGAAATGGAGGTGTAATCCATGTATCTTTCCACGTTTGATTGCTATTTTTTATAGTGAAACAAGACAAAAATATACACCCACACATGCGACAAATTACAGACACGGGCAGCTTTTCTAGCTCAGTCAGCTTTGGGGAGCAGCAAAAACATACCTGTCCATGACCTGTAAATTACAAAAGTGTTGGATAGCACCCCTTTCCTATTCAAGAGACCACAGATAAGTTTGTTTTAAATTTTTTTAGAACGTTAATCAAGTTACTGTCAGTTGCTGGTAACTTTCTGCCTACGTGAATAAGGAGCAGCTGAGCATCTCATTATTTACCCTATCCCAATACATTTGCTAGTTCTGTGTAAAGTATAGGAAGCATGGTCAATGCTGTAATCCTCCAGCCAAAACTAGGAATAGCAATGGAGAAGAACATGTACGTGGACCTTTCCCCCATCTCTCTCACCGCAGTTTTCACTTGGTACCAGCCTTATATTACAATGGGGATTACTTACCAACCCTAGAATTAGAACCAACTTGCACAACTTGGCTGATCCAGCTGAATTGCTCTTGTCATTATCACCTCGGGTTACCATACAATTTGGGCATATGTATATTAAGAGAAATCTCCCTATATGATAACCCCAGTTAATGCTAACAACCCTAATGTGCCTCTGCCCCATCACACCAAATGGATCTCTTTTCTATGCCTTTGCTCCCCGTCGATTCTTAGTTTATATCTGTATATATCTGCCTGCTTTATGGAAGAATGTATACTTTTACTAGACTACTTTTATTCTGACATTTTGAATGCAGGACGATCTCAATTTCCAGTTGCTTGGGAAAGTCCCTTTGTGGACGGAAAGGACAGAAAACCATTAATCATCTTTTCCCATGGACTGACAAGCTTTAGGTAAGGATTACGGCTTTCTAAGGAAACAAGAATATTGCAAGCTGACCCTCAAAGTAGAGCTATTTTAAGGTGAAACACACATGTGCCAGAGAACAGGGTTGGAACTTAGAGAAAACCAACTAAAAATAATGTAATTTCTCTTTAACCCTGTCCTGCCGCAGGGCGTAGTATGCCATTCCTGTGGTGGTGGGCCTTGAAGCTGCTGACGTCAATGGGTCTCCTTCGGCCCCACCCACTAGCTGGTGCGTGCCACTCGCTGCAGGATGGACTGGTTCAGGCCATTCCCCAGCAACCAATGATGTCTGTTGTGTGGGCAGGCCAAAGGAGGGACTGCTGCAGCAGCTGGCTAGCAGGGCGTACTGCCTTGGCGGCGTTAAAACCCTCTTGCCGGGCAATATCTGCCCGGTGAGAAAGGGTTAATTGTCACAGAAATACGTTATCTGCTTGCAGTTTACTAGCAGAAGTGAAAACACCACTACGACAGGGCTATGTTCCTCTCCATATGCATGGGTATAAAATCTATATGTAAGGTTGTCACAACCACAATCTTACTACATAATACAGTATAGCGCAATATATAGCGCCTATTCAGAGCATATTTTAAAATGATAGTTCTTATGTTCTGCAGCGGTTAGTGGCAAAAATCCCCCTTAATAATGTAAAAAAAAATTATAAAAAAGGAAACCGTTCCCTAAGCGCAGGTGAAGTATACCATGTAAAATTCTGAAAATGTGTAATACACTGTGGGAAAGTGGTAAAATAATATTATTATGCTTAGGTGGTAAAGATATCAGGTTCTTTCCAATGTGGTCCAAAACCTGCTCTGACTGGCTCTACAGGTGTAGCGATGTGTCAACGTGCGGGGTGGCACAGCCCACACACAGGAGCGTCTAGAAACCTCAGTGGGATAAGAAATAAGGAGAAATTTCATAGGACAGTATGCTTTGAATGCAATTACAGATGCTAGAACTCCCCTCACTCACCTGGTCTAGAGTCTGCAACTCAGCTCTAGTGTGTGCACGTGCAGCACCTTTAGATGGTAGTGCCAGACCCCCTCTGCATATTCCTCGTGTTCCTGGTCAACAGGATGAAGATAGAATGCAAAAAAAAAAAAAAGTGTTTATTAAAATACGAAAAAAAATCTATTAAAATAAGTAATCCTGGTGGTGGTGCTGAAACACGTTACGCGAGGTCACCAGCTTCCTCAGTCAGACTTTTCTATGGTGTATTAAGGGTTAGGCATTTTCAGAATTTTACATGGTATACTTCACCTGTGCTTAGGGGACTGTTTCCTTTTTTACACTCTTACTACGTGGTCACATTGAGTTTGTATTGCTTTCCTCAAATAATAGTTGACAAATTTAATTGATGTCTAGCTTTGGGAGATGGTAATTTATTTCTTTTTACACTTTGTGCCTTCAAACAATAACAAAGGACATTGGAATAGGTATTTTCTAGCTCCCATGACATTTGCGATCACTACACATAGAACAGTGTTTCCCAAACCTGACCTCAGGGAGCACCAACATGCCAGGTTTGAAAGAGATCTGAAGCACAGCACAGTTGATATGATTTTCTGCTCTGTCTGTATTTCTTAAAGGGAATTCTTAGAAACCGGCCTGCTAGTGGACCTTGAGGACAGAGTTGGGAAACACAGACTTAAAATATGCCAGCCAGCTTGGAATAAGATGTGAATTGCCAACCTGCAAGTGGGGCCGTTATACTGAATGTCTGCCATGTTTTTGTACATTGCATCCTTGCTCTTTTAGGACAGTGTACTCGACTCTGTGTACTGAGCTGGCATCTCATGGCTTCCTGGTCGCTGTCGTAGAGCACAGGTGAGTTGTTGCAGCAGTTTATTTATTGAAAAAGTATATCACTGACCAATAGAGGAGCATTGTGTATAACACATTTAGAAGAGGTGTACTTGTGGAGTAGGGAAGACATGTAAGGAGGGGTCGTGTTACTGAGGGCTATGGACATGAGTATCAATATTTTAAATTGCATCTTGAAAGGTAAAGAAAGCCAATGTAGGGACAAACTGAAAATACATACATTTATAACAATTACACGTTTTTACATGAAATCCATTTCACTCAAATCCATCAGACACATAGCACCATTTACTTGGAGGCCAGTTCTGCCATGCATTATGCAGACCTTGCATGAGAGAAGTCAATTACCAAATTAAGGCAGTTGTGGGTGGAATGCCATCATCTTAAAAACTTTTTCAAGAAATGAGCTGCATCTTTCAATACCATAACCTGATATCTTGCATTATTAATTATTGTATGAGGTAACGTTTTATAAAGAAATTTAAAAATCAGTACACAGACTCAGGCTGCAGTCACACGAGCTCATTTTTCGCGTCCGTCTGATGGCAGTTTGCTGTCCATCGTAGTTTTTCAAAGGAGTCAATAGAGAACAACACATGAAGCACGTGCTAGGGGTCGACCGATTATCGGATCTGCCGATATTTTGGGCCGATTTTGTTTTTTTTCTAAATTATCGGTATCGGTGTTCAAGTCCCCGATATTACCGATTTCCTACTTGCTGCTCCATGGCGCGCCCGGTCACTGCGAAGCGCATGCAGTGTTCTTGTTCCTTTGCAGGAGAAACCGTCCAATAAGGAGCTGCGCTGCCCACCACATGGTCCTCCTCACGTCAGCATATCCAGAAACCCTGCGTGCGGATCTCGGAGAGAGCAAGGTAAGACTTGGTCACCGCCCTGAGAAACTGTTTATCACAGCATATATCGCTGCATGTGCTGGCTGCCTGTTCCTTTTTAGGGTAAATTGCAGCCAGTGTGTGCCGAGTGCTCCCTTTCAATAGCCCATTAACTAACCCCACTAGCTGCAGCAGCTCCCCCTCCTTCCTCAGCTCCGTCTTTAAAGCCCCATTGCTCCGTCCACTACATAAAGAGCAGTTACGAGACAGCACTGCAATCCAGAACTCAGCCTGACCTGAAGCCCCCATAAACCAGAGCCCTGAAGTTGAACCTTAATAAAAAATGGCCCACAGCTGTGTGTGTGCACTGCAGACAGAGCCCCTTACACACATACCTGTAAAGAATAGCCATTTCGCCTGTGTGCTGAGCTAATTTTACCATTGTCAGTCATCATGTATAAACGAGATATTTGAAGTCACGTTTTATTGTACGACCCAGACAAAATATGTATCCTTTTTTATCAGCAGACTCAGCAGATTCATAAAATATCATTATTATGTGTGTAACTATGTATGTACGTCATGCCCTACAAAAAAATGCAACAAAATGTGAATTTTCAATAAAATTTCAATAATTTACAGCGTCTAAAATATTTTTTTCACCTTTTATTATGCAAGCCTTTGCGTTTATATATTCTACAGGTATATTGGATGGGTACGCTTGTTAAAAAAAATTAGAAATGGGAACCCGTTATTACTGTATTTTTCTGTGAAAATATGGGATTTTAGCTAAAAGTTAAAAAAAAAATCATTAGTGCAGCATCATCGGTCACATTATAATTTAGAAAGTAATTAGTGGACCATTAATAAGTTTTTTTAAAAAATATTCATTTTAATTTTTTTATTAAACTCTAAACCTGGTCATGTTTGGTATCATTGGAAAGGCCATGCACTGATCTTTCCAATGATACCAACCAAACATGACCGTCTAGCACAGTGTTTTCCAAACCTGTAGTCAGGACCCTCCGCCTCACTAGGTTTGTCAGATATCTGAAGCACAGCACAGGTGATATGATTTGCTGCTCATTGATTGCAGGATTCAGTCTGAAATTACCCAAGGTGATCTGCAAAATCTGGCCTGGTTGAGGGTCCCGAGGACAGGTTTAGGAACCACTGCTCTAGCTACAACCGATAGTGAGATAAAGGGGTCCATTGGACCCCCCCTACCTCCACCATAGGTGGCAGCTAGAGCATTTCAAGTCCCAAGCCACTAGCAACATTTCCCCCAGGCTAAAACATTTCCCTCAAATAAAACATTTGATTGCCACAGGTCCCCCCCACCCCACTCATCAGTGGGTGTTGGAAGACCCCGGAGGCTTGGCTGACATCCAAGATGTCAGCCACCTTCAGGAGAGGACCGCGATCGGCGGGCTGCAAGGTGAGGACACGCTCAGAGCATCGTCCGCATGCTGAGCACGATCACGACGACGTGCTGAGGCCATCCTCTGCAGCCAAGTCGTTAAATTCGTACAAAAATTATATTTTATTTTTACTTTGTTTTAACCCTTATCTTCTGTAACCCTCTTTCAATGCAGATGGCTGCAGAAAGAAAAAGTAAAAGTGTGATCTGGGACTATTTCACACAACCAACCTCAGGAAAAGCAGTGTGCAACACATGCAAAGAATGTGAGCATGGGATCAGCAACTGCAAAAACCAGAAATACGTCAAATCTTTGGGCCCATTTAAGAGTTCACCATGTTGAATTATATAATGCAGCACGGGGAAAACAAGCTGAATCACGAAGTGAATCACAAAATGAAACACCTTCTCTACTCCAGACAACAATAAAAGATATGTTTCAGAGAAAAGCTAAGTAGCAAAATTCGAATGAAAGATCGCAACTGCTGGACAGAGCAATCACAGAGATGATAGTTACTGATAAGCAGCCATTTACAATGGCGTCTGACTCTGGATTTAAGCGGGTGATGTCCATAGCTGAGCCAAGGTACACTCTGAAGAGTGAAAAGTATTACCAAACCGAAATGCTGGTAAAGATTCACCAAAAGGTAGTTGAGAAAGTAAAGACTATGCTGCAAACAGAGAATGCTGGCAACTCACTCTCTTTCACGACTGACTGCTGGTCAGGATCAACTGAGTCACTAATGAGTCTTACATGCCATTTCATTGACAGTGGATGGACAAAAAGGCAATTGATGCTGAATACAAAAGCGATGCAAGAATCCCACACTGGGGAGTACATTAAAGAAATGTTTCTAGGCATGCTTGAAGACTGGGGAATAAGTAAAGACGAGTGATGCTTGTGCTTCGAGACAGAGTGGCAAACATGGTAAAAGGAATGAGGCTTGCTAAAGTGTCAGACCTTAGCTGCATGGCACACACCCTGCAACTTGTGGGAAATGATAGCCTGTCAAGTCAGAGAGCTTTGATTGATATAATTGCCATGCTGAAGAGGTGCGCAGGCCATTTCCACCATTCAATCCTCGCCAAGCAGCGACTGAAGCGCATTCAGGAAGACCTTGGCCTACCAAAAAACAACTTGATTCAGGCTGTTCCAACACGATGGAACTCAACTCTTCACATGCTGCAAAGAATGCTGGAACAGAAGCGAGCTCTTAGCATCTATTCAGGTGAACATGGAGGATATTCTTGTCCTACTGCTGAACAGTGGGAGATTGTTGCCAATGTCATTGAGACCCTCCTTCCCATAGAGGAAGTGACACTAGAGGTGAGTCATTATGACTCATCTGTGTCATCTGTCATTCCTTGCGTGAGAGTGCTGAAGATGCTTCTTCAAGACAATGAAGGACCCAACACACATAGCATTAAAACATTCAGTCAGGTCATGAGGGACAGCCTCACCAATGAGAATCATGAAGAGAATAAAAATGTTGTGCTGCCGTGTCTTTTGGACCCTCGATACAAAAATCATGCTTTCTCGTCTGATGAAGTATTGGCCAGGGGAATACAATGGCTGAGGGAAGATATTCAACAGGAGGTGCAGGAGGTTCCTGCAGAAAGGTCAAGTCAAGAAGAGCATGGTACTAATCTGGAAGAGCAAGATGCTGCAAATACAGACAAATGTCCAAAAAGACAACGGACAGAACATCTTCACCGAGGTTGAATTGATGCCATGTTCAGTGTTTTATTGGGGCCTCATGGGGAGGATTCTAAATCTGCAGCAATCAGCCTGGATGATGAACTTCATCGGTATTTGAAGGAACCGGAAATTGACAGAAGAAGTGGTGGAAAAAAAATGAGGCACGCTACAAGAGACTTGCTTCTCATGCTAGAAGATACCTCTGTTCTCGTCCTTCCTCTGTACCAAGTGAGCGTGCTTTTAGTGAAGTTTCAGCAATAAATGAAAAAAACAGAAGCCGTTTAACAGGAGAAAATTCTGAAATGTTAGGCTTTCTGCACTATAATGTTGTTCTACTTAACTGGGAGTATTGAAGAAATTGTGTAGAGTCTAGCTTTGCAGTAGTGACTTTATTTTATATTAGTGTGCAGTTTAAAAGGTTATTTTATTTATGCCATTTTTATATGTTTTGGGAAGCCATTTAATAAGTTATTTTTCAAGCACATTATTTTCCCCAGTTGTTTGCTTTTAATGTTTAAAATATTAATAAACATGTTAGTTTTTACCAGATGTGTGAAATTGTGTTTATTTTTTCAAAAATTTAAATGTACAAATATCGGCCCCTGATATCAGTTATCGGCCTGAGAGGCGGCCGATAATTGGTATCGGCCCTGAAAAAACTATATGGTCTATCCCTAGCTCGTGCGCATGTTTTCAAGCACAGGCAACGCATGTTGCAACGGACGCCAAAATTTGCATCAACGTGAAAAAGCTACATGGCGTAGAGAAACCCCTGCATACAGCTTTTTTTTACATTTTTCTCAAATTCGGTCAAAACTGATACAATGTAACCACAATCTCATCCGTTATAAAGTGCATCCGTTTCAAAGGACGCACTGTACGTGAAAAGTGTGCTCGTGTGACCGCAGCCTCAAGTGTAGACTGAGTGGTTGGGAATATCTTACTCCGTCTGAGGACATGGACATTCATGGGTGTTCACTGCCAGTCCACCCCTGCACAATTGCTCAATGTCTCCGGCAGCTCTATTAACTGCATAAACATAGCATGCACTTGGGAGTTTAGTTTCAACCTCTTTGGACATAAAACTGTGGCTTCAGTGAACCCGTTTTCAAACTTCTAAAGCCTGAAAAAATGTCCTGGGCTTCTATTCACCTGTAGCTCTGGACAGTGAGTGTCTAGTTAAATGTAACAGGACAGGGGCTCGCAGGGCACAGCACACGTTCTGTGGCACAGGACTGAGAACACAGAGGGATCCAGGATAGGGGGTCATGTGTATGCTTACGTCTTTCTGTCTCTCTCTGTAGCAAAGATAGGAAAGGGATGTGCCATAACAACTTTTAGCTGAAGCTGTTATGGTGCCTACAGTATCCTTCTAATGTACTGGTAGTATTGAAAGAGCTTGGATATGACTAGGGCTAAAACAACTAATCGATTAATCGACAACTAATCGGCTGTTGATTAATTGATTTGTGTACAGCACATACTCTTTAGATTCAGACTGAGTTAAACATTAGAACCTCTTATTCTGCTTCGGAGCTAAATGGAGAAGACGTGCCGCTGCTTTACTCGGTGTGATTTTGTTCTAGGGTTATGACAGACATAGCCAGTTTGTTTTTAATAGTTTACAATTGCAGAAGCACTATAACACAAACCCTGGGGTGCTGCCACTGGGTACTGTAACGATGGTGTTTTATCCTTACTTGAACCTGGAGTCCTGTGTCACCACCTCAACCTGCCCATCCCCCCTTCTTTGGTCTGGAGCTGCTATTCTCTCCCTTTGGTCTGGTCCCTTCCCACAAACTCCCTCCCACATTCAGGTCCGGTCTTTTGCCCAAACCAACTCCCTCTCCTACTCGGGTCAAGTCCCTTGAACAAACCCACTCCCTTCCACCTCTGGACCCTCCCCACGTTCAGTTTGCTCATGAAATTATTGTAAAGGGATCCTCTAATAAGCTAAAGTGGTCAGGCTGTGTGGAGTGCCCCGTTCCCACCCTGCTTTCGTGCTGACATCATCATGTCTATCTGATAGCTTGTAGCAGTGTTCGAGGAGAAAGAAGACGTGGGCTTAAGCTGCGTACACAGCATCAATCCATCACTGTGACCAGGTGCTCATGTACATTGTGTGCGAAAAGTATGCAATTTGCATATGAACGTACGAATGTTATGTACAATACATAAATTGCTTATAAAAAAAAAAGGAAGGGGGTCAGGGTTTTTTTTTTTTTTTTATAATGTTCCTTTTAAGGAAACAAAAATTTTATTATTTTATCGGATTAATTGAAACAATCGGTCAACTAATCGATTAAGAAAAAAATCGTTAGTTGCAGACCTAGATATGACATATCAGCAAACACAGTTTTTGGTATCATTATGTAGTGGGGCAAGTATTTACTTAATTTTTGTTTTTAAATCACAGGGATGGTTCAGCAGGCGCCACTTACCATTTGGATTCAAAACCTGGCAATGACAACCCACAGGAGGTTTGGGTGCCATTTAGAAAAGTGGAGCCAGGAATGAAAGAATTTTATCTCCGAAACTATCAGGTATTTTATTGTTATTGAATACAAAATATTATGCTGTCTTGCTTGTTACACCATTGACTATCCAAAGAAGAATATAATTCTTACTATCAACTGCAATAATTGACAAATCCATTCTTCGGCCTTTGCAAGACACAGGATAACCACTTCACTATAGATTTATTTAAGCCTTTTTGTTATTGTTACGTAAACATTGTACACTCAATCTAGCCTTGCCTATATTATATAATGCAGTGCTTCAAAATGCTGATAACAGTATTTCTTTTAAATAGCTGTTTATAAAATGCTGAAGTGACATAAAAATGATTCCTGCTATTTTTTTTCTACTTCAGCTTCACCAAAGAGCAACGGAGTGTGTCAGAGCTGTGCGGGTTCTAGAGAATATTAACGCAGGAATATCAGAACCCAACATCATTAAGACTGACTTCCATCTGCAAGCTTTGAAGGTGCCACATTATTAACACAAAACCTTTCTGGGGCACCTGAATTTAGTACACAGAGGGCACTATTCCAACTTATTGAGTATTTAATAGCTCGCTTTAAAGTTAATCATCAACAGCAGGGGCTCGATTCCAGGTCAGATGTAAACATGACCAGAGCTCAGTTAAACTTGACCCATAGACTTGAATGGTAATCTTAACTGGAGCACTGGTAAACTTACATCAAACTTGGCCCCTACTCTGGCTCAGTCAGTAATAGGGAGCTACAAATGGGAAAAGTTGCTGCGAGTCAATTCCCTTAATGGTTTCTTGTCCTTGTTTTTATTACGTGCAAGCTGCTATGTTAGTGGCTCGAACAGTAGCTGAAGGGAGCCGGTGATACTTGCAGTGGTTCTGTGTACCGCGGATGGTACTGTTCCCTGGAGTCCATAGGATTTCATAGAGACTTACGCTGCCCTGTATAAGTATGCTGAAGCGGAGTTGTGCAAGGTCAAATGAGTTACATGGAACTATTTATTTCGGCATGTGCCCAAAGGAGGGAGCCGTGCGCTTGTCCCACCGCAACATCAGCCCTCTGCTCGCTCATTCACCTCATCGCAGGCTGGTGCACTGACTAACAAGTCATCGCCTCAACATCAAAGCGAGGGCCAATCGAACAACACTGCACAATGGCCTTCCTACAGTTCTTCCCATGGAGGCCTAAAATGGTGGAGTCTGGCACTGGACAATGAAAGTACAATCTGTGATATTTAGTTATATGTATTTATAAAGCGTCAACAAGTTCCGTAGCACTGTACAATGGGTGAGACATAAAATCAAATATACTTACACGTTAGACACACAGAACAGAATGAGAGAGGACTCTGCTCAACGCTTACAATCTAAGAGGAGAGGGCTGATACACTTAGGTGAGGATAAATAGAGGAGTATGAGAAGTAATGTGGTGCCTGGGGTCAGTGTGGGAAGATGGAGCAAGAAATGTACAATGGGGATTATGAGTGAGCTAAAATGCTTCTCTAAAATTAGATGTTTTCTGAGACTTCTTAAAGGACTTGGGAGACTGGGAGAGTCTACTGTCGCAGGCGGAGGAAGTTCCATAAAAAGGGGTAGCTTTATCACAAAGAGCACTTGGCCAGTACAGGTGCACTTTTAAGTGATTTTGTAAGACGTTACATTGTTTGTAAGACGTAATTCATTCTTTTGAACATGTTTCAAGATGAGAATATTGAATGACTTGGAATCACTTGTTATTCTCTTGCTGCCTGCAAATTAACGCTTTCAAAAGTACAGAAAGAGCTAGTACACAGTAGGAAGTAATTACAGCAGAGCCGCAGGCAACGTTTGCTGCCCGGCTGCAATAGTCAGGTGTTCAAGCCATAGGTGTTAAACTAAACTAAATTAGCATAGTCAATAAGTTGCAAAACTATGAGGTCAGGTTCCTGCCCATCGTAGAATTCTTTCTAAATCTGCAGCACTATTTCTGATGACTAAAGTAAGGCATTTTTATTAACGTTCAACATGCAAAGATACAGGGTTATTCAGAAAGAGGTGAAAACCAGGAGAATGACTGGAGAAGTGAAAATTCTAGGACAAAATAGCCAAACCAGAAAATGTTTTCCATTTATCTCACTTTCCTAATCAGCTCTTTGGTATAGATTGTTCTCTTCTCCTGCCATTCTCCAGGTTTTCACCTTTCTCTGAATAACCCAGTTAATTTAATGGAGAAATAACATTTTATAGTGGTAGTGGTAAATAGGATTTATTTATATTATATTGTTGCGACACTAGAGTATCCATTTAATGAGTAGGCTGTTAATGGCTCAAAAACCAATGCTGTGTAAGATCTTGGTACCAAAAAAATATATATACGGATCTTTTCCTGGGCTCCCGGAGCGCTCCTCCATTATACGCTCGAACAGAAATGTACAAAAAGAATGTGTATGACACAACTGGGAGCACCACCTAGATACATTTAATGTTCTTGAACCCAGGACGTACTTGAAAACGAGAGAAATCTCAATGTATCCTTCCTGGTAAAATCCTTTATAAATAAATAAAATAAATACATGAAAACAAGAATAGTGTGATACAGTTTCCACACGAGTATTTTGTTATGAGCCCCCTACAAGTCACACTTACTAGACGCAAACGTAATTGAAGCGTATCATATATCAAGATGTTACCCTCCTCCGGATTCCATCAATGGATCAGTATGTCACCTGAGAGACGGATCCTTCGTGCTGCTTGATTTTCGGGATGCTCAAAATCTTTTCTCCCTTGGATGTAGGGTGAAATACGAATCACTCTTGCTGGAGAAATGGAGGCTTTTTCATACAATCACAGAGACACGGAGTTGCCTGTAAGGGGAATGGAATGAACCATTCCAACCTTAGGGTTACTCTGGCAGGGCGAGAAGACAGACTGGCTCACAGGCACAGCCTTCTCCTGCCCCAGTTAACACACCGCTCAACGTGAAGAGCGAGCGGCTATTCAGAGAACACAAACCAGCAGTGAAAGGTTCCCGAAATGCCCTGCCATTCGGTGGTTTGATTCGGCAGGTTTATTCAGACGAATCCCATAGGCTTCAATGTTAAAAATATTCCCATTTTAATACAATATCTAATTCAACCATTGATTGTAATATTCTGCAGTAAAGTGTCTCTTTACTTATAGATTTTTTAGGATATTTTAAGCATTTTTCGATTATTTTTTTAAAAAAAAAAAAGAAAAAAAAAATTGATTTTTTTATTTTACTTATTTTTTCTGTAACAGCCCTTTTTATGATCATTCCTTGGATCTTATATGTAAATTTCAGACATTTTCGCTCAGTGGTTTCTTTGCAAACAGCGTTTTACTTTTCAAACATTCAAGCAAACTGTTTTTCTAATTTATTCGCTGCATTTGTCTGCGGTGTCGGCTTTTTCCGGCGGCTGCGCTGCGTGTGATCGGCTCGTGCTTGGGTTTTTCCGGCGGGTTAATCCAGATGTTTTTAAGGGTTTCGGTGTGCGTTCACCCTCGTTTTGCGGTGAGTTTTCGGCGGGTTTGCGGTGACCTTTCCTTGCATTTCGGCGGCCCTGTGGTGCTTGCTGAATACACCGCAGGGTGGCTGAAATGGGATGGCCAATCGAACCGAATTGAAGAGAACAAAAAGTCACTGAACGTGCAGTGGCTTTTCGATTCTCTTTGAATAACCCTGTAAGTATTCGTGTTAACCAAATCTTTAATTCCACTATATTGTATAGAAGACCAAAAATTTAAAAGTGGCCCTTGATTTCCAAAAGGTTGAGCACCCCTGCCCATTGGTAATATATAAGACTATGTCAGAAATTGTCTTTTGTTATTGCCTATAGGTGAGAATGAGTAAAATAATAGGATATTTGAAGCTTTAAAATCCTAACACTGATTTCTAGTCTGCACTTATTACATTTTGCAACAGGTTGCTCTTTTAGCAAGCTTTAGCAAGTGTTCTCTCACAAACATTTTGGCTGGATGAGACAGCTATAATTAGCAAGTTAGAATAACCTATATAAATGTAGTAATCAACTCTCTTCCTGTGAGGAGCAGTGTGCATGGGTCTCAAACATAGACAGATTGAAAATTTAAATCAAAAAGGTATTTGGAAATGCTTTATTTTGCCAGGCTGTGTTGACCTATTGGACACCCCTTGGCTGCCCAGTAGCGATTTATAATGAGCAATAGACATGTGCATTCGTTTTAGTACTAAAACGATTTAGTCCGAATTTTGGGATAATTTAGTTTTCTTATTACTCAAGAGATACGAAACTGCTCAGTCCAAAAACGAAAGAAACTAAAATAAAATGCACTACTTTTTAGTTTCAGTCCTTTTTGTGATATTACATTGAGTGAAGGAGACCAGCAATGAAGAGCGCAACATCCGAAGATCTGCACCCTCCACATGCCAATGCAGTAGGATGTTCTATACAGAGCGGGGCATTAATTAATGCAGGAGGATGTTCTATACATTATACAAAGAGGGGTATTAATGCAGGAGGAGGTTATATACATTATACAGAGAAAGGTATAAATTGAGGAGGATGTTCTATACAGAGAGGGACATTAATTAATTCAGGAGGATGTTCTATACATTATACAGAGAGGGGCATTAATTCAGGAGGATGTTATATACATTATACAGAGAGGGGTATTAATTAATGCAGGAGGATGTTATATACATTATACAGGGAAAGGTATAAATTGAGAAGGATGTTCTATACAGAGAGGGACATTAATTCAGGAGGATGTTCTATACATTATACAGAGAGGGGTATTAATTAATGCAGGTGGATGTTGTATACATTATACAGAGAGGGGTATTAATTAATGCAGGAGGATGTTCTAAACATTATACAGAGAGGAGCCTTTTTTTAGCCCTTTAAATCCAGTGGCTGTGAGCGCTGAGATCGGCTGCTTGTTATATTATCACTCAGTACAATGTATCAGGCTCAGCTGTTACAGTAACTGACTGTAACAGCGCTCAGAGTTTCAGTAAAACAAGGAAATAATATTTTTATATATAAGAGGTTAGAACAATATTATTTACTAGTTTTACTGAAACTCTGAGCGCTGTGATGAGCAGCAGTCAGTTACGGTTACAGCTTTGCCTGACACGGGGCAGTATTACAATGTTGGTGCCAACTTAACCAGAGCTGTTGTAAACTGAAAACCTCCATAGGCTATAATGTAGGCTCTGGGACGTTTACAACAGCTCTGGTTAAGTTAGCACCAACTACGTAATATGGCCCACATTGTGCTGAGAGTGAGAGATACTGTAAAAGCAGTGATCTCAGCCCTCTGAGGAGCCACTACAATAGTAATAGTATCCACTGGTTTTCGGATGAATGAAATTAGTTTTCATACTAAAGAACTCAAAACGAATTTCTTTAGCAACTAAATAAATTGCATTTTAGGAATAATCTATTAGTTCAAAACGAAATTTTGTGCTGTGCACATGTCTAATGAGCAAGCCTCCAGAGTGGAGTAGGATTTTATTTGTGTTCTTTGGATACATTTATTGTGTAATAAAGCACAAGGGACGGCCTGGATGCTGAATAGCATAACTTATTTTGAATACAAGTGTTTTTTTAGTTTATCAACCAAAGACTCTGCCATCTTGCCACAATAAATAAATATTTGCCGCAAATAACTTAATTCTAAAAGCCATGTTGACATCTAGGTATGAATTATGTATTCTTAAGCCACATTACAGTCTTCATTTAACCTCCGCTGTCGTGCTTTTTTCAGTTATGTACTCTTAAACATCCCTTAGTGCGTTATTTTACACTAAGGGAGTAGCAGGGTTTGCAGAAGTTGCCAAAGGTGAATCTTTTCCTGCTGCTGTATGGCTTTCCATTCCTGGCATTTGATGCTGTTGCATAAACAACAATTTTGCTACTTTTACTTGCAATGTCAGCAAACATTGGCATTATATGAATAACCCACTAAATAATTATTGCTGTGTTAATATTCTTTCTCCTTTTTTCCTAGGGCAGAATTGACTTAGACAGAGTTGCCATAATGGGTCACTCCTTTGGTGGGGGATCTGCTCTCCTCAGTTTGATAAAGGATGATATTTTCAGGTAAACAGTCAATTATGGTTGTTAAAGACTAGCAATATTAATAAAATCAATTAGAACAGAGTTTCAACTTTGATTTGCAATAGTTTTGTAGCTTAATATCATGTACATATATAAAACATTATAGAAACACAAGTTACATTTCTACTATTTTACAGGTGTTTTAACAATTGCAGTTGGTGGCACTCGGTCCTTTAATAATGTCCATTAACTTTAGTAACAACCGTGGTGCGACGGCTGCTATAGTGGAATCGAAAGATAAACCTAGTTTGGGTTTGTGCTATCTTTGTTACTAGTCTCATGTTTGCGTCATTGTACCCATGATTTGTTTCAGTTCACTGACACCACCTGTAGTGTGAGTCATTGTGGTGGAACCACCTTAACCACAAGCCATTTGCAAGGACTTTACTCCTCTGGGTATCATTCTGCGCACTATGTGTGCATTATGCTGTCCCTCCCCCTGCAGCATGCCACAGTGATGTTAGAGACAGTGAAACTTTGACACAACCCTCCCAAATATGAAGGTCAGTAAAAAATGCTGACATATATCAAGGGGGCAACTCCATATCAGGTGCCCTCCAAGAGAATATCATAAAAGTGATGTCCTGCTTCCATAGCAGACTCAAGCTTTGTAGAGTTAGGTGCATAAAATTGAGGTGGCCACATGGACATCCTTGCAGAAAGTCCATTCTCACAGCTATTCTTTATTCACGCCTATATGTCTGTGTGGCCCAAGCCTAAAGCTTCCATTTTTTCCCGCTCGCAAGCCACAAGGTTGATCTATCTGCTTAATATCTACTGTGCATTCCTAAAGTATCCATTCACATGCCCATGGTGAAACACTTGGGACATATAAAGGGAATGACATTGACACATAAATTCATCATACTGACCCTATGAACCATTTATCTGGTCGCTAGATATAGATTTTCTGGATAGTTATTACCCCTTCATACAGAGAGGGAGCACAGGAAAGCATCAGCCCTGCAACACATTGGGTGAGGGAAAACAATTAACAAATTAAGGCAGTTAATGTGGGATTTTACTGGGATGATTAACTTTTTTTGACAAACCACATAGAAAGGTAGAGAGAGCTCTGTTTATTCAAAAGGTGCATTAGTGTCACCTCTGTTTAATACACAAGATAAGTATCAAAAACAAATGTTTTGGGTGTGAAACCCTTCTTCAGTGTAATGCCCATGCAGACTAAAACAAGTGATCTCAATATATATACAAGTGCCCATCCCACCAAGCCCGAAATAACCCCTCCCCTCAACATACTATTGTGGCATCCTGTGATCTATAATCACCATCATGGCAGCATTGTGTATAGTCCAAAAGATGGCAGCCAGAGTACTTCTTTTTTTGACAAACGTTGTTCTACGTCTAGTGAATGAGAACACCCTTTATGTCAAAACATCATGTGGTTGAAGTGACATCCAATTACATCAACTGTCCAGATGCTGTGGTGTGCATCAGGCATGCCGCGCATTGCTGGCAGTCAACAGTGACAATCCCAGAATTAGAAGACAGGTACAACCTTCTATAGTCAATGATGTGTCATGACATTAACTTTTCTTCTAGGGATTTTTTTTGTCGATCATGGCAAGTTACAAGGAGTGAAGGGCGGATGACATAGTTTACTACTATTAATGTATAGATATCATAAACACTACAGAGCAGCATTTTTCATACACAGACCATTAGCATGCACATAATGTAATTGGACTTTAAGGCCGTATTAATTTTGAACTACAGAGCCTGGAACAACACAACACAAGACCCTGCCTATGTATATGCAGATGGTATCATTGAGCATAAACACAGGAGATGTAGTATATACTGACTTTATAACAGGTATTGAGCTCCTTCAGGAGATTGACCAGACTGGCTCGTGTCCAACCCCTGTAATAGTATGCTGCCCCTCCTTCACTAACTCCTAGGGTTGGAACATGCCTATCTTTCAGAAAAGAAACACAAGCTTAAGGTAGGATCTATTTATTTTGTGTTAGATATTAAATATAATCCTATCACCCTTTGCAGTAACTGCCAAATAAGTTTGTTTGTTTGAGAAAGGATTTTACCAGGAAGGATACATTGAGATTTCTCTCGTTCTCAAGTATGACCTGGGTGGCGAGTATGTACCGTTAGGTGTCTTGCCCAATGACACTTACTGGAGAGGTGCTCTTGCTGGGATCAAACCTGTGTCTCCATGGTCTCCACAGTCATAGAGCAGTGATGTTACTCTACTCCACCCAGCCAGTACTATAAGACACGACAGCGGTGACATATTTTCTTATTAACACAGAATTATGTTGCAGCTGCATTAACGTTGGCAATATTGCATCCTTTATCATCAGATTCACGGAGATGTGTTGTTTGCTTTATTTCTCTTCACTTAATCTTTAGTTTTGTTTCTCATCTGTCCTCTTTTCCGCTGATATTCAACACTTCTGCTTTGCTTTTAAAATTGTCTCATTAAATATACGTTGTATAATACTACGTCTTTCTCCATCTTCCAGGTGTGTGGTTGCGTTAGATGCCTGGATGTTTCCTCTAGAAGACACCGCTTACCCAAAAAATAAAAAGCCATCATTATTCATAAACAATGAAGATTTCCAAACGGCTTCTAGTATTCAGCTAATGAGGAAGTGGAATTTAGGGTGCAAAGACAGTAAAATTCTGACTGTAAAGTAAGCACAACAGTTCTACTTTTTTATTTTAGACATTTGTACAACTCAATGGGGTGATATTGGTGAAAGAGAAATACAAGGCCCCCCAGTTGTCTGGTTGAGAGCAAACGACTACTGGCAACGTGTGCAACCTGCCTTGTCAGTTTTCATCTGGCAGCTAACTTATTGTATTATATATCTACAAAATATTTCTGTTTCACCCATATATGCTATGGTTTGATTGGTAAGGTGTACCTGTTACTTCAAGGTGTCATCATTTTCTTATTGTCTTACCGTTTTCTTTTTCTGGTTTTGCACTCACTAACTGCATATCAACATATATCAAACTTAATTGGCAGAAATAAGCTGTAGTCAGGCAAAAAAAAATGAGTTAGTAAAATTAATTCTTAAAAAACACCCTTGGCAGAAATCTATATTTCCATCAACATATGTATAGGAAATACAATGGCCTGAAATAAGTTGTAAAAAGTAATGATCGAGCTGCTGCCAGACTTGCAGCCACTATATCCAACTGGTTTTATTACAGTTCTGCCCTCTAGCGATAAATCCATATTTCTGCAAAAAAGCATGCAATCACACTAAATATTATTATTATTCTTTATAAAGCGCCAGCATATTCCACAGCGCTGTCCAGTGGGCACAACATAGACAGGTTTACAATACATTGAACAACATTTTACAAACCAGTACAGGAGGAAACCAGGCCCTATTCCTGTGGGAACTTACAATCTAGAAGGTTTGGGGTGGAAACAGGAGGAGAGGACTGCAAGGTGAGAGTGATGGACTGGCTGCGTCAGTGAGTCGGGTGGTAGGCTTCCCTAAATAGGAAGGTCTTAAGGGAGTGTTTGAAGGAAGGGAAACTAGGAGAGAGTCTGGCAGTACGAGGGAGAGCGGTCCAGAGGATGGGGGCAGTGAGTGAGAATTCCTGCAGTCTATCATGGAAGAGGTGATGCGTGGAGAAGCTAGGCGCAGGTCACTGTTTGAACTTAGGGAGCGGGCTGGGGTGTATTTGGTGATTAGTGAGGACAGGTAGTGGGGAGCAGAGTTCGTGAGAGCTTTGTAGGCCAAGGTAAGAATTTAGAATTTAATTCTGCAGTGGATGGGGAGCCAATGAAGGGATTCGCAGAGAGGAGCGGCAGAGACACAGCGGCAGGTGAGGTGGATGAGCCTGGCAGAGGCATTTAGAATGGATTGTAGGGGGAGAGGCGGAGACCAGCTAGAAGATTATTACAGTAGACAAGTCAGGAGATTACAAGGGAGTTGGATGAATTATATATTGATTTTTGCCATGCCAGTTCACAAAGCGGTCAAACTCCATTGTGGGCAAATCAACAATTAGTACCACCCACTCTTAGTGTGTCTCTTGAAATTCACGGAGAATAGCATCAGCTCATTGCTCTTGTGAGGTAATCAGTAAACAGCTGATGTGTCAGTATGAGTGGATTACGCAAACCAAGTGAAATCTGTACATTTTTGCATGCTGTCATCTGTCAGTGAGATGACATCTGATGGCATGCTCTTTTATATGCTAGTAAATAGCTGCTGTGTGTTAATAGTTTTTCTGATTAGATGAGACTGATTGACATGCTACTTAATTTGTTCCCCTTAACAATGCTATAAATAAGATTTGGATGGTAGACTGCTGTACCCCACGAACGGAGTTTTGGATACTATTATTCAATGTTCTTCTCTGTTGAAGTACTTTAGAGATGAGAATGTTGTGAATTACCTCTCTCTATCTTGTGATCTGTTAATGCTGTAATCAAGAGATAATTTCTGTGACTTTTTTTAAAATTTCTGATATTTTGTCCTTTTAGGGGATCCGTTCATAGTAGTCCAACAGATTTTCACTTCCTCACGGGTTTAATGGCAAATAAAATAATTGGCACTCGCGGAACAACTGATCCACAAACCTGCTTGGAAGCCACAGTGATATCTGCTCTGAGCTTTCTCCATAAACACCTAGGTAATTGCCAATTTTCTAAATGTCTTGAGGTGGTTTGATTCAAATGCACTCATTTACTTGGAATCTGAAACCGTACAAGTACCACAGTCAGTGAAACTTGCCAATCTAATAAGACTATTCAAATCATGGTTTTCTACATAAAGACTCTGGGCAATATTCCAAAGTTGGTGCTAACTTTACCAGACCTGTTGTAAACATAACAACTTAGGGATACATTACAATAATCGCGCTAAAACGGGGGCGCAAAGGAGAAAAACCTGCATCTGCAGGTTTCTCCTTTGCGCCCCCGTTTTAGCACGATATTACAATGCAGGCACCTAAAAAGCTGCCTGAATTGTTATCGGGCGCTAAGCGCCGCCGCGAGCATCCACTCGATGGAGTCCATAGGACTCCACTGAAGCAGACAGCGCCGGTCACATGACCTGCAGGATCTCGCCTTGCGGAATCCGTTAGCACCAACTCCTGGCTGTGGTTAACTTTTGCGTACATTGTAATACTAACGCAAATTAACACTTTGCGCTCCCATGTTAAGTATAGGGAGAGCAAAGTACAGTAACCTTGCGCTGAAAAGCGCAAGATTCCAAACGGTAACGCAGGTGAGCGCTAACGTTAGCAACGAGATTGTAATGTAGCCCTTAATTTATTTATTTATAAAGGGCAGTATTACAAAGTTGGTGCTAACTTAACCAGAGCTGTTGTAAACGTACCAGAGCCATTATAGGGCAGTATTACAATGTTGGTGCTAACTTAACCAGAGCTGTTGTAAACGTAAAACCTCCATAGGCTGTAATGGCTCTGGGAAGTTTACAACAGCTCTGGTTAAGTTAGCACCAACTATGTAATATGGCCCATAGTCTATGGGGTCAAGTTTACAACAGCTCTGGTAAACTTAGCACCAGCTTTGTAATACTGCTCAAAGTATTTTACCAGGAAGGATACATTGAGATTTCTCTCGTTTTCAAGTATGTCCTGGGTTCAAGAACATTGAATTGTTACAGTAGGTACAGAAATACAAAAGTAATAAAATGCAAGATATTAAAAAAAAACAACACAAATATACAGATTAACAGAAAATAAATATGTAGGCAATAGTCACTATGTTACATGTTTACAGGTGCATTCTGTATTGAGGTATGTTAATAGAGAACTCTTAAGGGACTTTAGACTGGGGGAAGATTTGATGGCGTCTCGGAGATTATCCCGTAATTGTGGTGCTCTGTAGGAAAATGAGGATCGAGCCACTGTCTCTTTGTATTGTGGTATTGCAAGTAAGGTGCAGGTCCTGGATGTGAGGTAATAGGAACTGCTGGGGAAGCAGTCTATTCAGGTAGGGTGGAATCCTCCCAGAAAAGCACTTAAACACCAGGTTGGAAAGGTGAAGGGTACATCTAGATTCCAGCGATGGCCAGTTTAGTTCTTTTAACGTCACAATGGTGGGTCTTGTAGGTACATTGTAGCAAAAACCAGCAGAATGAGTTATACAATGTAGTAAATTTATGAAGGTGCGTTTGCGGGGCAACTGCATACACTACATCTCCGTATTCAATAGCCTGCATACGCTATAATGGCACTGCTAAGTTTACAACAGCCTGGTTAACTTAGCAATAACTATGGAATAGAGCACTGTTTCTGGTTCTTACCATTTACAGCCAGATAAAGATTTAATTTTTAATAATTACAAAAATGTATGTAACAGTTTCTACATGTGTTTCTGTATATACACTGAGTGGCCAGATTATTATGACCACCCCATCAGTACTTCGTTGGGCCACCTTTACTCCACAAGATGTTGAAAGGTGATGCGAGGAATCTGACACCATGCCTGATGAATAGCACTGTCCAGTTCTGTGAGATTTGATGGTTGTGCAACCAGCTGCCTGATGGCTCTTTCAACTTCGTCCCACAAATGCTCAATTGGATTGAGATCTGGTGATTGTGGGGGCCACCTAAGCAAGGTAAATTCTCCCTCATATTCTTGAAACCACTCCTGCACAATACGAGCACCGTGGCACGGCGCATTGTCTTGTTGGAAGAAGCCATCTCCATTGGGATACGCCATCAACATGATAGGATCAACTTGATCAGCAACGATGCTTTGGTATGTTGTGCTATTCAGACGTTGTGCAACATGAATTAAAGGGCCCCAAACCATAACACTGCCCCCACCAGCTTGAAGGGTTGTACTCATGCTTGTGGGGTGCATGCTTTCATGGTGTTTCTGCCAAATTCTCACTCTGACATCTGCATGATGCAACTGGAAACGTGATTCATCGGACCACGTGACTTTTTTCCAATGCTCGACTGTCCAATTCTTGTGTTTCTGTGCGAATTGGAGATGTTTTATCTTGTTAACTGCAGACAGCAAAGATGTTCGAACAGGCCTTCGGCTTCCATATCCCATACGATGCAGTGTACGGCGAACAGTGCGTTCAGAGATCATTTGAGAGGATCCCTGATTAAGATATGCAGTAATTTGATGCACTGTTGCCCTTCTGTTGTCTTGTACCAATCTTGCCACTCTCTCCGTTCTGCCCTAACATTGACTAGTCCCTGCCGGCCACAATTCCCACGTTCAGAACCAGATTTTCGGTTCAGTCCAGTCTTTAAACACTTTAACAACAGCTGCTCTTGAACATTTAACAAATTCTGCTGTTTTGCTGATACTCACTCCATGGCTCCGAGTGCCAACAATTATCCCACGTTCAAAGGCTGTTAAATCGCGTTTACCCCTATCTTCAGAAAAAATCACTTCTACTGTCGTGGTAAACAACCTGCTTCCCTATTTATAATCAGGCCCATCTTAATTATTGATTGGACCCTGGGCAAACATTTTTTTGGGCCCCCCCCCTGAAAGCCATGCCCATCACATAATTTTGCTCTCAACCCATACAGTAATGTGCAGTGTATATGAGCGTATCACAGAGCTGCACAGCTATAAAATTCACAGTAATGTGCAGTGTGAATGAGCTTATCACAGAGCTGCACAGCTATAAAATTCACAGTAATGTGCAGTGTGAATGAGCGTATCACAGAGCTGCACAGCTATAAAACTCACAGTAATGTGCAGTGTGTATGAGCGTATCAGAGCTCCACAGCAATAAAACTCACAGTAATGTGCAGTGTGGTTGGGCCCGGTCAGTGCCTCTTTCCTCTGCGTCTCTTTCTTTTGCTTTTTTCTTTCATCTGTCCCATTCTTTCTTCTCCCTCTTTTTTTTCTTCAATCTGCCTCAGGTGGCGCCTGCGCTTCACCAGGTGACATCCGCGTGTCACCATTAGACACCCACGTCCCATGCCGTTAGCGGAGGTCCGCAAGCCAACACTATAGACCTTACGGTCCTGCCACTGCATGTGGCTTGCGAGCTGCGCAATGAGAAACGGGTAATGGAACCCGGGTTGGGACCGGCTACATCCCTAGATGGCACATTAATGTGAGTTTTACTTCTGTGGAGCTCTGTGATACACTCATATATACTGCATATTACTGTGAGTTTTATTGCTGTGATCTGGTATGAGGAGTCTGCAGTATGCTGAAGACCATCTCCTCAAATGTTTAAAATAAATAGTTACAATTGCTAAAATTCTTCTTTTACTAGACTGGATTTATTAAAGTGAGGTTTATAAAATCACTCAAGGGACCCTTTAGTTTTTCTGAGTGGTTCAGGGACTGCACATTCCTGCGTATTTCTAAAGAATTACCTCCACATACTGTATGTCATCATCTGAGGCTTTATGGGTACAGACACATTTCTAGAACAACACAGAGTAATAATGCAATGGTAGAGAGGCTTAGGTGAGTGGAGGGATGGCTAGACAGATAAATATATATACCAGAAAACAAACTAGATCCAGGCAGATAGGGAGCGTACACGTGCTCCCACTGGATTGTAAAACCCTGGAAAGACCCATCTATCAGCAAAGATTAACCATAACTCTCCTCTGCAGCCAGTGAAATTAATATTCATGACATCCCTGGCCTGCCCCATGTCAGATACCCAGCCCAGGCTATTGACGGTGATTGACCTGATCATCCTGCTGTCACACTGTCTGCTCCTCAGGTATTCACCACTTCATCTCGGGATACTCCTGGCCATTAACCCCCTCTCCGGTTCTCATGTTGCCTGATTTCTAATCTGCACAGCTGGGTCTCATCTTGAGTGTGGATTTTCACGCTCCAGAGGCTTTTGCTGTGCTGCAGTCAATGGGAGTGGGGGCGGGGGCCTCACCAAGCAGCCGTCTACTGGAAGTTCTAACAATGCACTGGGAGCGAATTAACAGCAGGAGAGAGGTCGAGAGATCTCTGCAATCTTTACCAGGAGCAGAGGATCCGTTTATAGGCTGCTCCTTCACTCTCAAGAAGCTTCTCCTCCTCAGCTGTCCCCGTGCACACAGTGTGCGATGCGCGGCCGGGGACAGAATGATGATGCAAACATCGGGGAGGAGTCAGATGCGGAAGCCCGGGACTGCATGAGAGGTTGGCGCGCTGGGAATCCGTGCACCCCCGCTGTGCAGTCTGAAAATGCAGAGGCAATTAGAGAGACGGCGCCAGCGGTCATCCGGAGGCCTGTTCAATACCTCAGCCGCTGCAACTGCTAAGTTAGCAACTTGCATTGAACGCCGTTCAACCGCTCAGCGCTCAGCAGTGCTAACCTAGCACTTGCAGCGACCCGAGGAGATGCTTCGTGTGACGTATTAAAGATGGCCGCCGCATGAAGCCAGTATCAATGCCCTACAGCAAGATGGCCGCCGCCTCGAAGCAAGTAATAATTCCCTACAGGAATGTTAATTTTGAGGTTTTTGTTCACCAAAGCACAAAATATTTATTTATTATTTCCTCCTGCACATAGACATATATTACAGTTCAATTTATATATTGTTTCAGAAGTAAACATAACTTTTATTCATTAAAACTATCATTTGTGGTGTGTGCAAACAAAACGGAATTGTGCTGACTGCTTCTCTTTATTATTTTTTGTCCGAGTGATCCGAAAAACAATCTGAATTTTTCATTAAGAAATTGTCGGCCATTTTGGATTCAAAATTCGCATCCAAAGGGTTCAACGACACTGCTGCAGCAAACTGAATTGCTGCGCTGCAGCAATTCAGCAGCTGCTGAGGTATTGAACAGGCCTCAGGGTTTACGTGGGCCCAAGGGGCAGCTGCTTTGAGCCCCTCATCAATGACTGGGCCCAGGGCAACTGCCCCTTTTGCCCCGCGGTAAAGACGGCACTGTTTATAATGGTCTGGCCCTCTAGCAACTTTAGCGCAAAATCATAGCTAATTTGTCTAAAAAAGTTGGTCATAATAATCTGGCCACTCACTGTATATACAGTTGTAGGAAAAAATAAGTGAACTCTTTAAAAAGTATTACATTTATGTATCAAATTCTCTCAGACCATCCATGGGGCTCCACCTCACATCCTCCAGAACTTCAGGGATATGTTGGTAATGTCTTGATGCCAGATACCCACAGGACACATTAAGAGGTCTTGAGTCCATGCCTTGGCGCATCAGAGCTACTTTAGCAGCATGAGGGGGACCTACACAATATTAGGCAAATGGTTCTAATGTTAGGGCTGATCAGTGTAGTGCATCTTAAATAAAAAAAATCTATTTAAATTAATGCTTTAAAGGTAAATAAAAACTTTCAAAGAGATTTAAGGGATTGTTAAAATCCTTATTTGCCACTGAATTACACTGAACAGTGAATTTCACTGTAGGTTTAATTCTGGGGCAATTAAGTCTATTCACAAAGCTGCATTCTCACCAAATACAGGCAAATTGACAGTGAAATATGGTGCATTTTGTCGGTACCAAATTTATCCAATAGAGAATTGTCAATACGTCTATTCACAGAAAGCTGAATTGCACCGAAATTCTAACAAAATTACCTGATTTTGGTGTTTCAATTTGACAGGTTTAAACAGGCGACTTTAATAAGTTTCAATATAACGAATGTAATTTTTAAATTTTTATTAAAGACCGTTCATTTTTTACAAAATACTTCTCTATTTTTTAAAAGACCTTTTTGTATTTATTTTTAAGACAGTTTATTGTTTTTTTAACAGCCCTTTTTATTATGTTTTAAAAGACCTTTTTATTATTTGGATGCATTTTTAGTATCTTTTTATTGATTTCAGCTCCCGTTAGGAGAATAACAGACTCCCTCTTTTTTTTCCGATTAGTGGAATGTGCCAAAGCGGTTATCAGCGATTTTTTCCCAACGTCCAACAACTGCTTCAGCGACTCCAATTTCGGCAAACTACATGCGATAAATAGTGAATTCACCAAATGTTTGATGAAGTTAAATCGCTGAAATGCGCCGAAGTGAAAAACACTGAACTTGTATTCAATTTCTGTGCTTTGTGAATAGACCCAATAGTTTCAATATAACAGGTTCTTTTTGCAGCTCCCCATTGCTTTTGTGTGAAAGATCCCTTGGGGAAAGGATATTGGTCGGTAATTTTTTTGTGTTCTTTAAGCCTGTTGATAAAACAGTTTTTAATGGTTGTTAAGTGGGTAAAAGTGCAACATTTTTTGATAGCCAGCTTTATCGCTTTACAACTAAAAGGAAGTACTATATGTTTTTATAGAATCCCATAACCATTCTATAACTTGACTCTTTCCGTAATGTGTGAGAATTGGTCAACGCTCTGCATTTATATCCAGTATTTCCTTTTTAAAAGTAACACCTCATTCTAAATAAATGAAATACAGTACATGAAGGCGCTTAATTAGATATGAGCTGGTATTGATTGACCAATTCATAGCAAAATAACAATTGCTTTATTCATTAATGTCTAATGTGTATCACTGAATTCTTTCCATCTCCTTAGATTTGCCTGATCATATAGAAAAACTGGAAAACATAAGTGAAAAGGTCAGAGCACACATTATTGCAGATGTTCCATTGACAACTACAAGCAAACTTTGATGACTTGGAAAAAGTACAGTAATACATTGGATTGCGAGCATAATTCGTTCCGGAAACGTGCTTGTAATCCAAAGCAATCTTATATCAAAGTAAATATCCCCATAAGAAATAATGGAAACTCTGACGATTCGTTCCACAACCATTTATTCATATGAAAATGATTACAGTAACACAAAATACTATATGGTATAAAGTGGAAACAAAACAAATTAACCTGCACTTTACCTTTGAGAAGAATCGTGGCTGGTGGGAGGGAGAGAGAGAGGAGGAGGGTTATTGCGCCGGACATTTATCACTAACGGGATAACTGCTATCTGTTGGGAGAGTTTCAGCACATGCGGTGTAATGTGCGATACAATTACACACGTTACATTGTGTGGCCCTCCCAGTCAAGCTGTCAGAATGCTTGGAAGGACGCAAGGAGGAAAGGTCACACGGATGCACTCAGTGTGCTTGTGTGACCATGGTCTCAGTTGTGATGTGACGCTCGGCAGACAAAGCATACGTACTGCTCGTATTACAAGACCTCGCTCATTTATAAAGTTTATTAAAAAAATGTTGTTCTCTCAAACCAAATTACTCTCAATCCAAGGTTTTACTGTACACAGAAACTAGCGCAGTTTAGTTAGTATGGTAGTCTTACTGCTATGTTTGGGTGGATGCACAGACTATGGTATTCAGTCGTATTACCTACATACACCACACACACAAAAAAAAAATCAGTCTTTATTTGGAATATAAAGTACAGGTGAAATTTAATGAGTTATTGTAAAAAGACAACAATCCATCCGTTTGCCGTACAATTAGACACCCTTGTAGATGTGACGGACTGATGTGTAAAAGCCAGAAGTTAAATTAGAAAAACCTTACTGTTAAATATATGGGTTGCATTTTGTAAGAATACAGCACCCCACTGTATTATAAGACAGAGGAAGAGGCCAAGTGTATTCACACTGAGGTCTTTATTGTAACAGCGACATGCTCTGCATAAAACTCAAAGCATATAATGTGTCGATGCCGAACACAGAGCATTATTAATTCTGTAAAGGTATAATATAAGAATTGGATAGAAACAAGAATTTGCAGAAAAATAACACAATTTCTAAAATATTTTGTAGCCATAGTCTAGAGAAAGAGAAAAGTGGGGGGAGCAGCACTTCTTTTACACCATATGTGTGAAACAGTGACTTGTACCAGGAGAAACCGTTTACATTGGAGAAGCAGGAAGTTCAACAGGGGAGAATATTCTGGTATCCTGTGTTCTCTTTATATTCTGATAATGACCCTCAAAGACAAAATATAAACAAGGCACATATTATCACACCTAATACAATGTCCTTAATTAGAATGAAGCGGCAACTCGTACTTTGAGAGAGCTAAAGGCTCTACTTTATCCGCCTCACAGATCGTTTGAGGCCACCAGTCTGCCACCACTCTCCTGAAATGGATGAAGTTGCTCGGGGAAAAAGAGAGAACATCCACATGGCACAGTACATGTTTAACAACTGAAATAAAGTAAGAATGCTACAAAGGCCTATTGACCCTAGAGCCTTAACCTTGCTCAAGGGAAATGCGCCTGAGTAGTTGTTCTAGGGCACAACCTTTCAAAAAGCTCACCTTCTGCCGGTAAATACACTGGTAGGAGCCTTAGAGGATGAAATCAGAAGGCTTGAGACCAATGAAAATAATATCGCTAAAAATCAAATAGATTATTTATTAGTAATATTGGTAACTGCTATAGCATCTTTCTTCTTATGTGCCACTCAGGAAGCCCCATACCAGCACAAAATGTGTCTGGCCATCTTTTACTTCTTGCATTTGCCACTTTGATCGATTTTTTTTCAATTTTTTTTTTATTAGTCTCAAGCTTTTGGATTTCATCCACAAAGGCTCCTACCAGTGGAAGGTGGGCTTTTTGAAAGGTTGTGTCCGAGAACAACCACTCAGGCACATTTCTCCAGAGAAAGGTTAAGGCTCTAAGGAGGGTGAGTAGGCCTTTGAAGCCCTCTTTACTTCAGTTGTTACACATGTTCTGTTCCATGAGAATTTTCTCTCTTGTTCCTTGAACAACTACATCCATTTCAGGAGAGTGGTGGCAGACAGGTGGCCTCAAACAATCCATGAGGTGGATAAGGTAGAGCGTATAGCTTTCTCAAAGTGTGAGTTGCCGCTTCATTCTAAATAAGGACATTGTATTAGGCGTGATAATATTGTACTATGTGCCTTGTTTATATATTGTCTTTGAGGGTCATTATCAGAATATAAAGAGAACACAGGATACCAGAATATTCTCCCCTGTTCAACTTCCTGCTTCTCCAGTGTAAGAGGTTTCTCCTGGTATGATTCACTATTTCACACATATGGTGTAAAGTAAGCGCTGTTCCCCCCACTTTTCTCTTGACCACTTGTATAAGGTGAAGGGATAGATCACCTTTCAGGGAATATAAGCAAATCCATACATTGTTTGCTATGTGCCACAAAAATTTCTCTGTAATAGTATAGTGCCATAGTCTGTTAATGATCAAGTACCCTATTTTTGAAGTAGAGATACAAGTAACTCCAACACTTGAAGCAGCTTTCAATGTAGCTTCCATAAATCAAGGCAAAATGCACAAAGCTCCTAACTCGAAGGTGACTGTGCCTAATCAAATGGACAGCTAGACATATGTAATACTTTATATTATGTATTTTTATCTTATTC
Source organism: Leptobrachium leishanense (assembly GCA_009667805.1). Classification (NCBI taxonomy): domain Eukaryota; kingdom Metazoa; phylum Chordata; class Amphibia; order Anura; family Megophryidae; genus Leptobrachium; species Leptobrachium leishanense. The sequence goes on along the minus strand of CM019063.1, from coordinate 202,678,043 downwards.
CTGAGCATTCTAAATCAATCTATCCCTAAAGACAAATTCTTAGCACTGTAATGACTATAGCACAATAGAAAGAAAAGCCTGCAGGCTGGAATATGCATATGTACAATAAATTACAATTTATTCTCCAGTTGTTTGTCTGAAGAACTTATTATCTCTATGATTAAAACTAAACAGTCAATAAAAATGAACACACTACAATTCTGCCTCCGTACTGTTTTCTTCCCTACAGACCCTGCGTTTAACCCCCTCACTACCAAGCACTTTTTGCTGAAAAAAAGTAAAAAAATGTGATGAAGATAGTTAATAAAAATGGTCAGATCTCCTGCTTATGGGGATTTGTCGTGATCATAATGGAGATCATTAGCAATGCAGCTTCCAAAAAATACTAATAGCATATAAAACAATCTGTATGTGGCATAATGGGTGTATATGGAGATTACAGTAACACCTATGTACTGTACAGGGATTTTCAATGAATATAATCTCCCTGAATCTAATTCCTGTAAAGTGAGTGACCCAAGAGCTCTCCCTGGTTATTGTAAAGTCGCAGCAAAATTTATATTTATAACATTTTGTTAGTGAGGATCTACAGAGGGACAGGAGGGAAATCTCAGTGAATTTGGTTTCACCACAAAGGGCACACTAACCCTGCTTTAAAAAGATATGCCAATTAGGTTTTATATGCTAATGATTGCTTTTCAATGTATTACAAAGCAAAATCGAGTTTCCCATTCATTACCAAAGTTGGGTATTAAGTACTCCTTTGACACCTATTGATGCGAACTTCTTGAACCTCATGCCTGTATCAGCTCTCAGGGTGGGGTTGTGAAGGGGAGCAAAAGAGACATGAAAACCAGTTTCTCATATTGTCCTTTTGAGAGGCCCTGCAAAGACAGAATTTCTGGATTTATTTTTCCCCTAGTACACACTTCCTTTCAGTCTCTTACTGTGAACTATCAGATCGGACTTGATTATCTAATTGTTCAATAAGGCGAACTGTGTAACATCGAACGTTATGATCTTTGCAGAAGTGTCAATTAGCCCCTTAGAGACCAGGCAATATTACCATTTTCTGTCCGGAAGTATCCACTGCTTAAATCTTATACCAACACGCAGTACACATCAGAGCCTGAACTGCCAGTCTTCAGAATAGCTGGTAAATAGCTCACTAATAGACAAACATACAGAAAGCAGAGTCACTGATCAGAAAGGTAGTTGTATAAGCCAAGGGTGAAAGCTGACAGAATAGTCAGGAACTGCGCCAAGGTTGGTACATGGGGTTAAAATACACAGCAAGGGTTAATACTCAGAATGGTCAAGAACTAAGTCAAGGTCAGTACACAAGGTTAAATATTCACAGTAGAAAAGAGGCACACTATCTGGCAATAAAAATCACGACAGGGTACCTTGGTAAAGGGAATCCTGCCATTTAAACATGGCAGGTATTTCTCACTGGTCCATGTCATAATGTCACACCCTCTGCTGGCCGCAACATCGATCTCCAGCACCTGCGAAAACCGACAATATAAACAGTCTGCTGGCAACGGTGCAGCGAAGGAGACGCTGCCGTCCGCCAAATAGACTAGGGTCCCAAAACGTTCCAAATCTAAATGAGAACTTTCTTAATGAAAAATATCAACACTGGTTTTAAAAAAGTGTCCCTTAAGTTAACCTTTACTTAAGTTTTCATTATAGTTTCCTGTTATTTCTATAGAACAGCTGGTAGGGTGAACGTCTGTCTATATCCAGGTTCAGTTATTTCCCAGGGTTTTTTCATAGTTTCTCACATACATTTATCACAGTGCATGTGTGTGCGTTACACAGTAATACCATCCAGAGTCTTTTGGTTGAATATTAGGCACTTTTAAATAGAATTCATTCTTTGAATTCTCAATCGTAATTGTCAGATGACTGCGCAGAGACTCTGCATAGTAAGTTCTTCCATCACTGAATATTTGTGCTAAATACTCTAAACCTCCGTGGGTATGACGGATCCAACCCCACCAGTAGCCACTTAAAGATGTAGATACTTTACAGGTCAGAAAGAGACTTTCAGAAGGTTTCATAATGCCAGGGCCAGATTCAGTCAGAGTGACTTGTGTAAACACACCTTGAAAAGACAAGAGGACACCTCAATTTGACACAGGATTCAGTCACACACGATCATAACAAAAACAGAACTGAGATAAAAGACATCCTTACATGTCAAGCTATCCAGACCGAAAAGTACCAGTATCAAGGATTTCATATTTGAGAGAAGTGTGGATGTATCAATGTTCCTATTGGTTATCATGTGAGCTGCTATGTGATATTTGAACTATATACCATTAATGAACGGAAAATGGTTTGCATACTACATGCAAATTCTAGGTTGTGAAGGAATAACTGCAGCCAACTTATGAAGGAGAGCAATTTCTGCCAAACTAAGCAACAATGGAAATTATGCATAGTTATACACTACATGTTGTTTATGTTAAGATTTAGTAGAACTATACTATATAATAAACAACTTCTAGAAATAGTAAAAATAATATGTATTTAAAGTAAAAAATATATATTGTGATAACATTCTGTGAAGTCAAGGGTTACAGAAAAAGGGTACAAAACATTCACTTCATTTGGCAATGTGTGACAGACAAAAAAACAACTTAAAGATCTGTTAAAACACAATGAACGAACACAGTGAAGCGCTCACACAACTGCCTATTAGGCTGTACTGTGTATAAGATCCCACACTAGCTCAATACCCTTAATAGGCACAATATACACAAATTGCAAAATCCCCATCTATCTGTTGGGACAAAATCAAATGGCATGCTGACCACAGTCACTTCTCTCAAATATCTAGGTATGTGGTTGGACCCTAATCTATCCTTTGGCCCCCACATCGAAAAACTCTCATCTAAACTTTACCCCAAACTAGGTGCCCTGTACAGAAACAAATCCTGCCTGAGTCCCGCGGTAAGAAAGCAGATTGTACAGCAAATGCTTATGCCGGCTATTGATTACGGAGATGTAGTGTATGCAGCCGCCCCGCAAACACACCTTCATAAACTTACTACATTGTATAACTCATTCTGCCGCTTTGCGCTACAATGTAACTACATGACCCACCATTGTGACATGTTAAAAGAGCTAAACTGGCCATCGCTGGAATCCAGGCGCACCCTTCACTTTTCCAGCCTGGTGTTTAAGAGCATCTCTGGGAAGCTGCCACCCTACCTGAATAGGCTGCTTCCCCCAGCAGCTCCCTCATCCTATAACCTCCGATCCAGGACCAGCACCTTACTTGCTATACCACAATACAAAAAGATAGTGGCTCGGTCCTCATTTTCCTACAGAGCACCACAATTATGGAATAACCTCCCAGACACCATCAAATCTTCCCCCAGTCTTAAGTCACTCAAAAGCTCCTTACTAACATACCTCAATACAGAATGCACCTGTAAACATGTAACCTAGTGACTATTTTTCTACATATTTTTCTGTTAATCTGAATATTTGTGTTGTTTTTTTTTAATATCTTGCATTGTATTACTTTGTATTTCTGTAACTGTAACACTTCAATGTTCTTGAACCCAGGACATACTTGAAAACGAGAGAAATCTCAATGTATCCTTCCTGGTAAAATCCTTTATAAATAAATATGCAACGATTAATAGGTATAGCACAAATCTTCAGATCTGCTAGAGGGAAATCAGTCTTTGAATACAAGGTAGTCCTTCTGTGTGGTATCTTTAATTATCCGCACATATAAGAGAAAGAAATATACAACATACTGTAATATGTTCTAAAAAATTATATTCTATAAATAAAGAGAAGATTGCACTCACAAATTTGTGAGCCCTCAACCGGCTCCACTTGTATCAGCAGGTGAGTGTTTTTACTTCCTTTGCATTCTCAGGTCCCCAAACACCTTCTTAGACCTCCTCCATCTTTTATTCGCCACTCCTGGATATAAAAAAAGAAAAAGTTGCAACAAAAGGGGGGAACAAAGTCTCCCCTAGTATAATGCAGTTTGGATCATAGTATATATAGAATCACACAGACAAATACCTGCTTTCTATAGGCTGAGCTATTCTGGCTCTATACAATGCATCCATGGGTTTTTTAGAGCCAGAAAACCCAAAATAAACCTTTTTTCACGACAGCAGCAAGGTCTCCAGTGAAAAAACTTTAATAAAAGCTATAACAAATAAAAACATCTAAAACATATTGGCATGTGATATTAAACTGACCAGAGCATGTTTCACCACGCATGGCATCAGCTGGCATCAAGATGAACAATCTTCACTTGTCCTCTTTATGGTTCATTCCTCCTGATTGATTGGTCACCTGTTCGCATTTGGCGTGTGTTCCAAGTCTCAAATGCAATCAGCTTTTCCCTCCACTCCCAATTTAGTATTTACCGCCATGTTTGACTTGTACATTGCAAAAACTCCTGATCTAGCCAAGACTTTTTATCTTATATCTAGCTGTAAAATCTTATTGATCTTGTTTTGAGGGTAAAATACTGTGCAAGAGCAGATCGTGTAAGATTATGAAGATTGTTTTAAGATTTTTTTTTTTTCTTACTTACTAAATCTTAAAGTTAGTTATTTTACCTGAAAAATCAAGCTAAATTACTCTTAGAGACACTGTTTGAAGATGGCCTTGTATCTTCTAAGACTTTTTTTTTAGCTATAAGAACTTGTTTTAAGGCTGCCCAGTAAAAGCTGCTCCATAATCACATAGGACTTTTTCATTCTCATTATATGTGCTGTGTCAATATGACTCAAGACAGACTTCAAAGTTAATGCAACAAAAAGGAAGCAAATCACAAACCTCCAACAGGCCATGGTGTTTCAAAAATTCAGTACCCGCAGATGAATGCTCAGTGTTTCTATTTTTATTAACCCCTTCAATGTGGATGACGTGTGGAGGATGTCCTGGGGATGCCCCGCTGCATGCATGGGGTCTTTGCAGCGAAAGGGGAGACCCCAGGGCGGTCAGACTTCAAGAAACTCTCATGAGACCCCTATGGGCTCACTAGCGTCATCCGCCGGCATGACCAGGTTATGTGTAAAATAAAATATAAAATAAATAAAAATATAATTTTTATTTCTTTATAATGCAGCAGTATTGTAAACTTTTCAATTATAATGGTAACAATGATGCTGCATTAAGGCCCCGTTCACACTGTGTGATTTATCGCGCAGATTTTACTGCGACGTCGCACTATGTAGCTTCTCCAATGCATTTCAATGGAGTTGTTCACATCTTGCCGCGCGTCGCATGTCGCTGGTACATGACCCTTTTTTTGCTATCTGCGATTTGCATTGGTGGTGCTTTGCAAAAATCGCACAAAACTGCGACATCGCGTGACATTATCGCACTATGTCGCGAATATGAAAATTACGCGACTTTCAAATCGCACAGTGTGAACGGGGCCTTACTCACCTTCTCATTTCCCACAATGAAAAAATTAGTTTTTTCAGTTGTAGCTAAAATAGATTATTTTCTCAGAAAAACACAGTAACAGGTTCTCATTCATAATTTTCTTTAACAAGCGTACCCCATAGAATATATAACCACTAGGGCTTGGATGATAATATATGGATGAATGAAACAAATGGATGATACAAATAATCTTACACTGTAATTGATATTTGAATGAAAATTATTATTTTTTTAAAAAATAATTGTTACAGCATTCTGGCAGGACATGACGTATACATATAATAATGATATACAGTAATAACTTGGATTGCGAGCATAATTCTTTCTGGAAGCATGCTTGTAATCCAAAACACTTGTATATCAAAGCGAATTTCCCCCCAAGAAATAATGGAAACTCTGACGATTGGTTCCACAACCATTTATTCATATGAATATTATTACAGTAATACAAAATACTGTACAGTATAAAGTAAAAATCAGTAGAGCGGCCTTTTGGTTACAATTGTTAGGTACCCACTCCAAAGAGGTGCCTTGAAGTGGCGAGTGGGCTTACGTTGCAATGGCCATTGAAACAAACAAAAACCTCCATTTTTGTTGTACATGGAACACATAGAAACGAGCGCAGATGACACTCTTTTTCCTTGTTATGTTTATGCATTGACTGGGCTGTTACTCCTGGCAGTTGCTGCCGCTCCGAAAATAAGTGAGTATGAGCGCGATGCCATTTTTTCTGTATTTATAAAGTAAAAACCAAACAAGTTAATCTGCACTTTACCGTTAAGAAGAATCGTAGCTGGTGGGAGGGAGAGGAGGAGGGTTATTGTGCAGGACATTTTAGTACATCCAGTGTAATGTGCGAGACTATTACACACGTTACAGCATGTGGCCCTCCCCGTCAAGCTGTCAGAATGCTGCAACGAATGCATGGACACACTTAATGTGCTCGTGTGACCATGACCTCAGTTCTGACAAGACGCTCGGCAGACAAAGCATACGTACTGCTTCTTTTGCAAGACATTGCTCGTTGATCAAGTTATAATTTATAAAAAATTGTTGCTTTTCTTGCAAAACGCTCCCAAACCAAGTTACTCTCAAGCCAAGATTTTACTGTATTGGGAATCTGCCGAGTCTGCTGAAAATAAGGATATATCATTTGTCTGGGTTATACAATAGAACGTGATTTCAAATCGCGTTTAAACATGATGAGAACAAAACAGTCAAAATAACCACAGCTCACAGAGGTGAAAGGGTTAATGAAAATCTCTCCTAATAGCAAAATAAATTCTTCCTAACACAGAGGAAAAAAAGATTATACTAGTAAACCTTGAGCAGCACAAAGACACAATCCAATGTCCAATACACACTGCCAGGCAGCAAACTGAAAAAAACTTTACTGCTCTTGATGGCCAATGCACATTGGCTTGGAAATTACCATATCAGGGACTAAGTAATGTATTTATTAATTAATAGCTATAGAAAACCATATATTCTTCTTTTAATTTTACATTAGTCCTCACTTGGGGGGGGCACCTTCAAGCTCCAGGGGCTAAATAGAGATCTCCCCTAACCAGCTCCTGAGTTCCTCTGGTTTGTACTGAAGCAGGAAGGGAGCAGTCTTGGAGCATACGTAACTCAGCACACTGGCAACCATCTTGCTGCACAGGAAATTGAGCTCACCTCAGGGATTAGAGGAAACTGAGATCACCTCAGGGATTAGAGGAAGCTGTAGGTACGTGATGGATGGGGATCACATTAAAACAGAATACAGCTCAATAAAATGACCAGGAAAATGCTTTAAATTAAAGTATTACAAATATTAAAAAATATTAAGCATGGGATATTTCCAAGAAGTCAGAAAGCAGGTAAAAGCAGCATATTTAACAGTGCTAACACTCGGCCATTACAGATAAGTATAAGATTCTGTGGTGAGTCCTTAGCTTACTATGGGCCATATTACAATGTTGGTGCTAATTTAACCAGAGTTGTTGTAAACTTAAAACCTCCATAGGCTATAATGGCTCTGGGAAGTTTACAACAGCTCTGGTTAAATTAGCACCAACATTGTAATACTGCCCTATATGTGATTGCTAGAAAACTGGCAAGTAAGCCAAGCACTGATATATTTGATAGTCTCTGACTGGTCTACTATTTATTTACTAATCCTATTGATTGCAATAGCGGTACAAAGAGCTGAGATACAGGCTAGTGAGGAACACGGTCACCAGCATGATTTCCATCCGGAGAGCAAGTCCGCATGGAGAGGAGGTCCAGCACTCTCTCAAGCAAGAAGTCACTGCAATGGCTAGAAGAAAAGTGGAGTATTATCCTATGGTACAAGATAAAGACAGAACTATCAATTATGTAAGTGATTAAATATAGCAGTTATAATGTGAGTGCAATAAATAATATATCACACATTTTAATTTTGTCTGACATTGTTTATCTTTGCCAAAAAGTTTTCATTTTTATTAATATGCTCATTGTGACATGTTATTTACCACAGAAGAGTATTTACAATAATCTTCAGAAGAGGCTGCAAATGTTAATTCTCCACAGAAGAGGCAGGAACCCACACCAGAGAGAGGCCATCCAATGAAAAGGCGCCCCATTGACTTCTCATCAAGTGACAACAGATAAGATCATGATGCAGACTCAAATGGTGTAGCGACTGTTATTTTGCATGAAACATCTGGGAGCAGTTCTGATGACCATTACACTGCATGTAAGGTGATTGCAATAAGGCTCAGCAATATTATTTTTTGTATCATTATATATAATACAGACATTCATTTGCTACATTTCTGATTGGGTTTTGATGTATTGTGGTTTGACAGAAGACTAGTCATTTATTTGGCCCTCTAAACAACATAAAAAATATACATTATTGAATGTATAACATTACTGTGTGTTGGGGTTAGGATGGTTTCATATTTCAATATACAGTATTTTGCACTTTAAACTGAATTATTGTTTTAAACTTTTCGCTGCAGATGACGTATGGAGGACGTCCTCGGGTGCACATGATGCCCCCCACACATCATGGGGTCTCCGCAGCAAAAGGGGAGACCCCATGCATTCGGGACAGAGTCCCAGGGTGGTCTGACTTCCTTGAAGTCAGACAGTCCCCTTTATACCCCTCCTGGTGCACTGACATCATCGTGCGGGCACCTGATGTCAGTTTTAGATGCCCCACCGGAGAATGCTTGAAAAGGAGGGGGGTCTCCCTCCTGATCAGTATAAATTAGAATGTTGAGAGGCACTGCTGGAAAGGTCACATAAATAAGAGGGATAGAAAGGAATTGTTAAAAGAAAAGGCTAAAAATACGAATAAATAATACGAATAAAGATAAATTCACATTCTCCTTTATCACCCAATTTAACCCCCATGCAGATGCAGTGAGGAGAACTTTTAGAAAGCACTGGCATGTTTTAAAGACTGATGAGATATTAAAAGATATTTTACTTAAGTCGCCCGTGGTTATTTTTAGAAAAGCAGGAGACCTAAAAAAATTATTTGCACCCACCCTCCTACCAAAGGAGATAAAAGATAAAAATCCTGGTTCCCATTTTTTGGAAAGATTGCCAGGGTTCTATAAATGTGGGAACTGTAAAGCCTGCAAACATCTGAGCAGCAAGAGAACGGAATCTTTTAAATGTACTAAAACGGGAGAAGTTTTTCCAATAAATTGTAGAAGTAATTCCATAAATTGTAGAAGTAAGGGAGTAATATATGTAATTACATGCCCGTGTGGAGCTCAATATGTTGGCAGGACTAAGAGAGAACTAAAGGTCAGGATCTTAGAACATTACAATAATATTAGAAAAAAAATTGACCACAGTGTTCCGAACCACTGTAACAATTGCATGCAGTTTAATTTTCAGGATTTAAAATGGTTTGGGATAGAATTGGTAACACCAAACTGGAGGGGAGGCGATTTTATTAAGGTTTTAGCTAAGAAGGAGTGTCAATGGATTCATAAATTAGGAACTTGGAAAGACAGGGGTTTGAATTTGGAGCTGGATATTGTTAACTGTTTTTAGTTGTGTTTGAGTAGAATTCTTGTAATATAAAAAGGACGGTTTCTGGTTATTGTTATTAACTTCATTATATTGGAATAGGTTCATGTCCGTAAGAACAGAACCCAACAGAGAAAAAATCAGTGTTTGGAATTTTACTAACGGGGACAATATTGGACCGCTACTGATGGACTCCAAGCGAGACTTTCTGGCATAAGAATTTCAAAGATGGCGCCGAGATGAAGAGCTATGGAGGATTGGTAATTGGAATCACGTGAGGGGACAGATGCATGCTGGGACTGAAAGACTGCTAATTAAACTATATAAAGAGTGTCTTTTAATATGGGTGTAACATTCCCGAGGAAGTGGCTTGGGCCACGAAACGCGTCGAGTGTTACATATTTTAATAAATCTCTTTTTGTATGTGGAAGCAAGAGTGATTCGTATTTCACTCCACATCTAAGGGGAAAAAGTTTTTGAGCATCCCGAAAATCAAGCAGCACGAAGGACCCGTCTCTCCGGTGAAGTATTGATCCACTGATGGAATCCGGAGGAGGGTAACATCTTGTTATAAGATACGCTTATATTTCATTTGCGTCTAGTGAGTGCGACTTGTAGGGGGCTCATAACAAAATACCGTGTGGAAACTGTATCACACTATTCTTGTTTTCATGTATCTAGATGGTACTCCCAATCGTGTTATACACACCTTTTTTGTACATTTCTGTTCGAGCGTATAAGGGATGAGCGCTCTGGGAGCCCAGGAAAAGATACGTATATTTTTTATTGGTATCAAGATCTCACACAGTATTGTTTTTTTGGAAAGTTCACAGTATGACCTTCCCAATGATGCTTTTCTTTAGCCCCTTAGGTACCAGTCCATGAGCCGGCGCCAGATCGCAGGCTTCGCCCGGAGGTGGTTGACATCTTGGATGTCAGCCAGGGCATGGCCTTTCCAATGATACCAAACATGACTAGGTTAAATGTAAAAAAATAATAAAAGTACTTTTTCCCCTTTTATTTATTAATGCAGCACCATTGTTCACTTTTCAATTATAATGTGCATGGGCATGGTGGAGGATGCGGTCATAGCACAGAAGAGGTCTGTGGGCATGGAAGTCTTTTTGAAAAGTGCCTGGTGAAATGCTGAAAGCCCAATCAGCACGGTGCTGTTGAAAAGAAAAAAGGTGTGTGCCTGGGTGTTAACCAGAAGTCCTGTGGAAGCTTAATTCTCCTCATTTGGAAGTTGTGATGGCGTTGCTTTTGAAAGCTTTGCAGCAGGCAACTGCTCCACAACAGGAAGTATATTGTTTATTGGAGTAGAAAATCTGAGGATCGCTCAGCAGGAAGAAAGTGTGATCCTTACCAATGTATTGCAGCAAGTCCTATTGGTCTCTGCAGTGAGCTCTCCTGTGGATAGTGGTTCACTTTGAACCGTATTTGCACAGCCTTTTATTTTGCCAAAATAATAGAAAAGGGTCCTGTAAGTTACCTCAGCCTGAATAAGGTTAGTTTATTTAACTTATCTGTAGTTTAAGTATGTTAATTAGCACAAAAATTCATGAATTTATGAGAAAGTTAGCCAACACTTAAAGATTTAAGATCCACTGTGGGATTGTCACACAATACTACACATAGTCAAATATTATTTCCACACAAAAAATATTCCTAAGAGAAATAGCTCTCTTGATCAGTTTTAATAATAGTACACAGGCTTGTGACATTATCTTGAAACTACATCTATTATAGCCTTGGTTCTCAAACCGTATGTTCAGTGGGTCCCCGCATGCCTTCCACTTTTCTAGGTGAGCTACTCCTCAGCCTCCCCCTAGCGCAGCGCCGTCAGTTCTCGCACCAAGCAGCCATTCAAAATATGCTGCCGGCCCTGCGTTCCAGCTTGAGGTGGGGTGGGCTGGCAGTATGGCCATATGGGAGCACCATCCATATGTGCATTGCTTACAGATCCCTCACATGTCCTGTGGAGGTGCCTGGACCGGACTGAGGTCACATTCTGGCTCCCAGCAGCTCTACAGGGCACGCGAGGGAGCTGTACCAGCAATGCACATATTGACGGAGCTTCATCACAGTACAGCAGCCCACGCTGGACCCCAGACTGCGGATCCACTCCAGTACTCATAAGATAGGGGAGACTGTTTTTTTTTTTGGGGAGTGTGTATGTGAGATTAAGAAAGTCTGTGTGTGAAATTGTGTCTGTGGTGGACTGTATCTGTCAGTGTTTTTAAAGGTTACATTAGTACAGTGCATTAATCACACAGTCCCGTGAGATTAATGAACCTTACCATGCAATCACACCTAACGTGCATTCTGGTGTGGGAGGTGTGTTGCATTGCCATTCACTTGAATGGCACCCCAAATGCACCTCCCACCCACAGTTCCATCGCCTGCAATGGAACGCGCGGTACGACATTGCTATGCGTTCCAGTGCGGTGTGACTTGTGTCACTACTTAATGACCAAGGACAAATGTGGGTCCTGAGGTTACACAGGTTAAGAAACACTGTATTACAGTATCAGTGAGTCCACTGAGGTAACCACATATTATATACACAAGTAAGCTTGTTTGTATTGTGGGACGGCTTCACTTGTCTAAATCCTGCTGAAATATTGTTGAACTAGTGAGGGGCCAGCGGCAGACTTAAGTAAACCCTCCAATTGTGAATAGGTACATTTTTCCACAAGTAATCAATTTCTAACAAATTATATGAATGAATATAGTGGGAAAACAGGCCATACCTTTTAAAAGGTTGGGTAACTAAAGTGCATTTTATTTTCCACAGAGCAGCCGATAGAACTGACGAATGAGGGTGGCAGTTATTCCTGTGTGGGTCCATCCTATGTATCAGAATATATCTCATCTCAAGCGTTGAGCTCATCTCCACGTCAAGCAGCATACTCTAAGCCTAAACAGAGTATGTTTAGGGGGGAATTTACTTTTAAGTGCCATTTAAAATGCACATAACAAATTCACACAGGACTGCATTAGCAAGTATAAATTTAATTCAACGTATTCAATAAGAAACATGTAGAGAAGTATTTTATAAAAGACACGGTCTTGTCAGTCTTCAGTTTCAATCTACCTCAGCTCAGATTAAAAAGGTAATGGCTGACTACATATTTTACAAGATAGTTATTTAAGCAGTAGAAACATACAGAGATCTATTATTTAAAATTGCTAACACAGCATTGCTTTGGCATTTTCTAGAACATTTTGTTTCATGGCTATTAAAATCCCGCATTCAACATTGTAGGCAGAACTGTTAATCACTAAGTTTCAAAATGGTTTTATTTAAATTCTTATATTTAATATCTAATTCTTAATATGGCATTTATCTTGTTGCAGATGGAGCTGCATCCTGGTACCGGTGTGTACTTGTCTGCACCACAGTGGACTGCTGCAAATGAATGCGGTACAGTGTCTGCATTTGTTAGAGCGGTACTCGTGTGTTTATTTGACACTGAAACATTACTAAAAAGTAATTTCAAAGGTGGTGCCTCCAAGCCGACAAATGGAGAAAAAAGGGTTCAGATAGACCTTGTGAAAACATCAGCTCTGACAGGTAGACTATGAACCATTATGACTGTTACTATGTTGACTATGTACAATTCATACAGATTTTTAAAGGTCTACAATATTTTGATGTTTTTATGCATGCCTAATATTGTTAGTATGGATGCACCAATACCGGGAGCCCAACTGAGACCTCACAGCCCAGCATAGGGCTGCAGAGCCTGCCACTAACCCTGCCCTGCATAGAGGTCGCACAACTACCTGAGAGCCACACAGCCCACCATTGCACTGCATTCCACTGCACAGCCCAGCAGAGCCTGCATAGCCACCTGAGAGTCCACACAGCTCACCACAGGACCTGCAAAGCCCACCTGAGAGTCTACGCAGTCCACCATAGTACCTGCACAGCCCACGAGTGTCCACAAAGCCCACCATACCACCTGCACAGCCACCGAAGAGCCCATACAGTCCACCATAGATCCTGAACTGCCCACCATAAACCTGCAAAGTCCACCTGAGAGTCTGCACAGCCCACCAAAGAACCTGCACAGCCAACTGAGATGCCACATAGCCCACCATAGTCCACCTGAGTCTGCACAGCCCAGCGTAAAACCTGCAAAACTCACCATAGACCCCACAGAGCATCCTGCAGGAGCGTGGAAATTTTTTAAAAAAACTACTTGTCAGAGGACTAAAGCGGAGGCCCAAACTACTTGTCCTGATATATAAAAAATAATTTTAAGTAAAACCCTAACACGCCAAAAGCACTTCTCATTGGTCAGCATGGCCACCTGACCATGCTGACAAATGAGTGCTTGCAATTTACGAGCAAAAGTCAAAATCAGGGCTGCGCTGTATGTGGTACAGATAGTACATCCATATCAGTGGAGAGGACAGTTCACCGAAAGGTATTAGCACTAGAGAAGGGGGAGATGGGGAGAAGAAATAGATTTGAACCGGGTTTTCCCAAATGCCTTAAGAAAAGTGAAGTTACCCTAAGGCTAGGGTCAGACTGAGGCAGTGCGAACGCGCGTGCAGGCGCACTTAATCACGGCCGCACTAGCAGCAAATGACAGGCAATGACGGCCAATATACGATGTACGGTCGCACAAAAGTCCGGCTGCGCAACGCAAGTGGAAAATGAACGCATTTTTTCGAGAACGTTAAACCACTAGTATGACGTACAGAGTGCGCTGCGTCCGCTAGAGGCGTGTGTGCGTGATTAGGAGATGTCAGACGCTGCTAATGTCCGGCAACATAACGTCCAGACGCAAAAAGGGTTTTATTGATGATCCGTACAAATCACGGATGAAACTGCGCATCGTATGACCGCTATCGCGTATTCCGTGAAAAAATACGTCCATTCTTCGAACGCACATTTTCACGGACAACGTGAAAAATGCGTTAGTCTGACCCTAGCCTTAAATGTGCATTATGCGTGTTAGAAAACACTGCTTAATCAAATCAAGATGGCGAGGGTGGTAAATTTGGTTTATTTTAATCTTATTTTTTACTTTAACAATTTTTCAATTTTATATTTTTTTTACCTTTGCATTTTTATTTGATTGTTTATTTGATTGTTTAGTTTTTTATTTATTTTTATTCATTTAACTTTATTGCTATCACATAGAGGCTAACAAGCCCCTATATGATAATGTTTGGAGTTGACAGGTTCTCTTTATAGAACCTGCCCTCCAACACAAAACATTGAGCTCATTACTAAGCTCAATCTTCTGTACACTTTGCGACAGCTGAGTAGGTGACGCTGGAGAACAGACATTATCCGCTCTGCTCGCCGTTCTCCATCCTGAAAAGTTTGTCGTGCTCCTGGGTCCCCCCGTGCACAGCCCACGAAGATCCCACAGAGCCCTCCTGAGACCTAGCCTCCTGGGTTATCAGGTAGGCACCCCGGAGCAGCACAGAGTATGTAGCTTCATATTACTCTGCATTGATGTATAATTCATTGCTGGGATTTGTAGTCCCCCTACAGCTTGGCGTCAATGGCAGAACTACTAGTGGTGCAACATTTGCAGCTAGGACTGGACCCTGGTGCTCCATCACTGTCCTAAAATCATTTGTATGCAGTTTAAAAAAAAAAAAAAACGTATTGGTAATTGGCATCGTAAAGTATCTGTACTCATTACTTGGTCTGGAACAAATGGTATCGGTGCATCCCTAATTGTTAGTTTACTTTACTCTTGTATCTGTTACAGGGCTTTTGGTTCAAAAGGAACATCTAATAAAAGATTACTATTTTCCATTTACTTTTTAAAGCTGCAACTTTTGAAAAGTTTCCCGGGACTTTGAAAGGTGTCATAAGCGATGCTGTGAACAGGAAGATTGCAGAATTAAAATATCGTCTGAAGGAAACAGTCAAGTCCCCAACAGATTGCATTCCAAAATACATTTTAAAATATATTTATGGCCACAGTAATATATTACTAAATGCACGTAATATATATACTAAAACATATTCACAGCATATTTCACAATGCATTCCAAAATACATTTTAAAATATATTTATGGCCACAGTAATATATTACTAAATGCACGTAATATATACACTAAAACATATTCACAGAATATTTCACAATGCATTCCAAAATACATTTTGAAATATATTTCAGCATGCATTGGGACATGTATTGAGTACTATATTCACAAATATATTGCAATATATCTTTGAAATATATTGAATATGGCCAAAAATTTTAATATTTCAAATATGTCAATATATTTGGGAAGAATATATTAAGAATGTTTTTTTAACATATATTTAAAATATATTTTTCTTCAATGTGGGATGTTTAGCCTAAAGGTCTTTTGTATAATACCCAAATACGTTTAGATTATTTTTGCGTATTGGTTTTTCCTTCTGTTGTAACATTCCCCTCAATTTTTGCTTATCAATTAGCAATAGGTTGAATTGAACAGCTTAAATACATGTTTAGTTTGAACAACTAATCTCCCCCCTTATGGGAATTGTGGTCTGCTCACATTCTGCTGATGGGAATTGTTGCAATTACTGCAGGCACCCTATAAAAGCTATGACATATAATGACTATAAGCTATTGATCTATATATATTTGTCTTGGTTTTATTGTGAGTCCTGTGAGAGAAACGTGGACCACTTACAATTCCCATCAATCAAAATGTATCTATTGTAGACACCTCTATACAAAACCATCTCCAAACATTGGGTAAACCTGATTTAAGACATATAATGGTTTATGAGATACTGCTTCATACGTTTCCCTTCATCTTGCTGTATAGAATACATGCTCCCATTTCAGTCCATACTCTTCTTGAGATGTATAAAGAAACAGAAGTCTGCGTGATGATTGGTATAGAAGCAATCATATGCTGAAGAATTATGTAAGTCTCAATAATAATGTATGCTAGTCGTTTGCTAAGTGATGTTTTATGTGAACCTTGAAAAGCAATAAGAGGCAATCAGGTGCTCCACTCCAGCAAAAAAAGAACAAGGATGATTACATCCATCTACCTAGTATGAATTATCATGATTGGATCAGTGTACTATAATATAGAAATCAAAAAGTTAGTAAAGTTCCTCCTTCGCTGCTGCCAATCCACAGAGATCACCACAAGTCTCTTCCAATAGAAAAACGATATACGTATTGGATGGCGCGTCTTATTGTATCATATTTTTTAACGTTGTCGACCACTTTGAATCGTATTCTCCTTCTTCCTTTAATCCACCACAGACCTGAAATAATGAGGGGCGGTATATGGTGTAGTATTTTTAAAACACAAATAAATTTATTTAAAATCAAAGAACAAACTCACATTCTGTAGGGCACATATAAAATGTGCATATAAACCTTGGTCTCAAAGACCCAGACCTCCCGATGTTAATCCTCCAATTGGTCCACGAACCGTCCACCGGTTTTACTGGCCGCCTAGATGGATCTTGGGTAACAGTCTGATAATCCTTCTGACCCAATGCAATTGCTCATCGCGTTTCGTGATATCTCACTTCATCAGGAGCATAACTGCAAATGAAGCCACACAACACCCACTTCTTTTATAGGCCTCACAACCCCTGAGGTACCCCACTGGTAACAAGACCTTGTAAAGCAGAGCAGTGAGTAACAGCACCTCACTCTCTCAGGACACGAGCTGTAATGAACTATAATATAGGACATTATAGCGAGTGAGCAGCTGGGGAGTATGAGGCCAGCTTTGATCCCTTCTGAGGCTGTTTCTGCGGATTAGTTAAGAACTCCCACAGGGTTAAAATAACACTAGCGATATTAGCCACACAGGAGGGTAAAACACTTACCAGGTCCATATCTGCCTTGTTCTTCTGTACATGTATTACTCCTTTATGGAGAAAGGGAGCACTAGGATAGATTTGTCCTTTGAGTTGAAGTATTTGCACGGAGCGAAATAAATTACCTAGCCAAGGCAGTTGGATTTGGGATCCCACAATTATTAATGCATTTGACTTCCTATCTGCAGTACATAGATTTTGCATACTGCAGGTCAACATTTGTAACACACCGTGCTTTAAGGCTAGGGTCAGATAAGTGCATTTTGTACGGACTGTGCGTCCGTGCAGTACGGACATACTTACTTACTGACTGACAACAAGGTAGTGGCCACACAGTCCATTTTTTTCTCTGATGTATTTTTGGACTGATGTAGCAGGGAAAATAAATTACAATAAAAAAACATTCTGTCCGTCAAAAACGCTGGACGTATAAATGCAGTCCGTCTGACCACTTTCCATCACTCACACACAAAGCTATACGGACGATGCAGACGTGGCGCATTATTACGTTCTTGCCTAACCTGCGTCCGTTTGCCGCGTCCGCCATGCAGCCGCACTTCTGTGCGGACGTTCTTCGTGTGTGGGGCTCCATTGGTCAGAATGCTATGCTACCACGGACGTACAAATGTGCAGCAACACGGACGTGATAACTGCGCTCGTCTGACCCCAGCCTTAAGATATATTATCATTTATATAGCGCCAATAGTTTTCACAGCGCTTTACAATAACCGAAGGTAACAAGATACAGTTCAACAGACATAGGATGGAAACAATAGGTGTAGAGGGCTCTGCTCATAGGAGCTTACAGTCTAGAGGGATTGGGGTTGAGGAAGATAAAAGGAGATTTACTGGATGTCAGGATCATTAGTGCTGGTGGTTTGGGAATGGTGGGGCAATGGAAGCAGCTTCAATCATGTGAGAGTAGGTGAGCAGGGGGATGAGTTGTATCAGTGATGTGGTATGCTAATCTGAAGAGATGGGTTTTGGGGGATTTCTTGAAGGCCTGAAGATTCGGGAGAGTTTGATAGGGCGAGGTAAGTCATTCCACAGGACCGGAGCTGCCCTTGAGAAGTCTTGGAGTCGAGAGTTGGCATCGCGGGTGCACACACAGTACAGACGGAGGTCGCCCGCCGACCAGAGTTGCCTAAATGGGACAAGATTACGGAGTAATGAAGACATGTAAGGGGGGGGGAGTGTCAAGTTATTGACCAATTTGAACATGAGCATCAGTATTTTAAATGGTGTCCTGAAACATACAGGAAGCCAATGGAGCAACCGGCAGAAGTGGGAGGTATGTGAGGTGCGTCTGATGAGAAAAATAACCCTTGTGCCTGCATTCATTACAGTTACAAGTATTTATAAACGGCAACAAGTTCTGTAGCGCTGTACAATGGGAGAGACAGAATAACAAATATACATACATGTTACACACACCGAACAGTAGGAGAGGACCTTGCTTGAGAGATTACAATCTGAGAGGAGAGCGGTGACATACTAGGTGAGCATAAATAGCAGAGTATGTCAGAGCGCGTGGGCTGAATGGGAAAATGGTGCATGAACTGTACAGGGGGGGATTATGGAGCTGGTAGAGACATCTTGAAGGACTGGAGAGATGGGGAGAGTCTACTGTTGTGGGGGAGGGAGTTCCATAGAAAGGGGGACAGCTCGGGAGAAGTCCTGAAGACGAGAGTTGGGGGTGCGGATACGAGGAACTGATAGCATCAGATCATTGGCAGAGCGAAATGGTCAGGCAGGATATGCCTGCTAGTAAGGGAGCAGATGTACGCAGGGGCGCGGTTATGGAGAGCTTTGTAGGTGAGCACCAGTATTTTGAAATGGATTCTAAAGGAAACAAGGAGCCAGTGTAGAGATTGACAAAGGGGTGAGGTGTATGAGTCCGGCACAGGCATTCATTACAGATTGCAGAGGGAGAATCTGAGATTTTTTTAAGACCAGAAAGATGGAGGTTACAGTAGTCAAGGCGGGAGATAATAAGAGCTTGCCTGAGCATTTTAGTAGAGTCCTGATTAAGAAAGGGATGGATGCGTGCAATATTTTTTAGGTGGAAGTAGCAGATTGCAAAGGGTCAGTATACATAGTATAACTTCCAAAAAGACATGGAAAAATCAGAAAACTCTAATAACCCTACGTCTATAAATTTTAATTCAGTTAGGGCAATTTATGTTGGGTTTAGTAAATATAGCAGATTTAATCTCTCAATTCAAAGTTTTAGCTTGTCTCACTCTTTATCAAGAGCTCATATGTACACAGTGTTTAAATAAAATAATTGTGTATTACCTTAGCTAAACAGCTGCTTACTCTCAGCACCATGTCCAGTGTCTCTCAGATATGGTATCCCACCCCTAACGTCAGATGGCAGTCATGCGCTGATAATGTGATGCCCCCAATTACCATAGCAACCATACACATTATCAATGATGGATGTGTACAGAACAAAATCAATAAATGCAAGGTTATCACAATCACATGGTCTCTAATCACTCATGTTACACTCTCCTTGTATATTAAATAAATTACCTATCTCCAGAGTAATCCAGCATATATACACCAATATATCTCTCCCACCTAATCAAAAATAAAATACAACAATTTAACCATAATTGGGTCAATGTCAATAACTTGGGACAAACATCTTCACAAATAAGTATACCATACAGGAGATCCGATCCTTACTACATTATAGTATATATAACCTCAATATAACCTCCCATTAAGATGGAACCCTTAGATGCTGAAAAGACTTATTAAACAAAAATGTTGTAAAGCTCAAATTTTCATTCATCCTATTGGGCAGCACTATATCAAGTGTCTTTATCCAATACGATGCCCTATGCCAGGGGTGGGCAAGATGACGATAGCTGGTCCACCAGTGGAAAGCTACCAAATTTTTGAGTGCCCGAGCATGAACGAACAAATTACTGAACGGACGGTTGAGATTGGAGCCCAGAGTGCTCACTCAGCGCGTCTGGGACCTGGGTAGTCAGACCATACCTCTCATGTACTGTTGTATTCTAAACTTTGCTATTTAGCAAAACATAAGCGCTATAGTTATTGAATCCATTGTTGATTATTAAACAGGTGACTGACGCCAACTTTGCTCCACGTGTCAGCTTTAGAATTTTCTTGACTCACAGGACCAGATACTGCTCTCAGACTTCTTCTAATCTAGAATTTTAATACAAGGACTCAGAGGCTCCTATTGCAATCTCTTTCTTGCTTTTTAATATAGCAGCAAACAGAAATGTCGAAAAGAAACATTAGACATTTAAAGAAACACTTTGCTAACAATGGACCAGTCTAACCCCCCTTTCCCCAGTGAGTCAGTCCAAAGTCCATAAGTAGATCCCTGTTCCCGCCTTTTCTCCCTCTTTTTTGCTGCTGGAGAAGATAAGTATAAAATTTTGTTTCTCCAGTATTATTGTAATAGAGGTTTGCTCCCGTTCGTCCGGCTCTAACCGAGGCGACCGGGGTGCTGTTTGTATAGTTTTATTTACTGTAATCACAAGGGTTTCCACACAGTTATTCCCGTTAATTTGTTTAACTGAATTATCTACAGTAAACGTGTCCGCGATAGCGGCGGTTACTAGGGGGCGGGGCGCATGCGCGGTAGATTCGCGCGCTTTGCCCGCCTCCATTTCAGCGTTACCTCACACTCGCAAGATGCCGTTATCAAAAGCTACCTCACGCAGGAGCTCTAAGGATTCGTCCCCTACAAGGGACTCCGGATCGGAGGACAGCTCCTCTCCCATGGATAAGGCTGGTAATGTGACAGGCTCCAGAGCCGCAGGCCCTTCTGACCCCACACATAAAAAAGTATTAGAGCCCCATATCCAAGCCTCAATAGAATCGGCAGTTTTCAAAGCAGTTAATGCCCTTTCTAATTCTTTTACTCAGTCCCTTAAAGAGGCTATTTTAGAGACTAAATTGGATGCAACACCGGTTCTCCCGGTTAATGATTTGGGCGATTCTCTCACTGAAGTGAGGCCCTCTAATTCTCCCCTAACCATGGGGAAACAGCCTGATAATAATAATAATAAAGATAAGCGCAAGGCTGGAGGGGCTGGCATCCCCATATCACTGCCCGGGGATTCAATGCCGGGGACACACACGCCAAGAAAGCGCTCACACAAAGCTCATCATATCGAGCCAAACTCGACCAAGCGTAGTAAACGCTCTGACCATTCTCATACCAATGATCACCCTTCCTCCTCCAGTAGACAACATAATCCCCCTTTATCTGGAGAAGAAGGTGGTGAAGACGCGTTAGAGGTTTACGCGTCTGACGAGGAGTTTGCTGAGCCTTAGTGCCCTTACAGGGGCCTGGTACAGAGGGGCCCATTTACGACCCAATGGGGAACCCCATGTTCGCTCCGGAAGATTTATCTCACCCTAGATCCACGGAGTGGACCCTCACCCCACACGTGGAGGCATGGATCGATGCGCGTGTGCGCAGGCCTCTTGATAAAACTTCCAGATCCAGGATGAGAGCGGAGTGTCCCCGACCTACTACAGTAGGAAAAACATGCTTGACCCCGGAGGTGGACAAAAAATTTATAAAATTTGTGGAGACAAAAGGATGGTCCCAGAATAGAGGCATAGACCTGGCTTTCAAAAATTGTCAGGATAAACTCCTAGACACGATAGGTCCTTTAGCCAAACTGTTAGATGTGGCCGAACAGGCTAAAATTAACGATGCTACGCTTGACCCTTATGAAGTTACTAATTGGGTCCAGAGAGCTATTAGTTTCGTAGGCAATACAAATACAGCTCTGGCTACGGAGAGACGCAAATGCATTTTGCTTAAGATGGATGCACAACTGGCGGCAGTTGCAGATAATGAGCTTGGGGTTAAGGCCCAAGGAATGCTATTTGGTCCTGGGTTCCTAAGAGACATGACAGAATATACCGGAGCCTTTACTACAATGGAGAAGGTCACTACTTCCATAAAGAAGGTGTTCACCGCGGGGGTTTTTGCACGGGCCGGCAGGGGCAGGGGTCGCGCTGCCGGCCGTGCAAGGGCAGGATTCTCCCGCCAATTCACAGGCTCCATGGCGTATGACACCTCAAGAGGTTCTGTGGCGTATGACGCCTCACAATCCGAGACAAGAGTCTCAAACTTCTTTCCCTCCCGTTCCCGACCCTGGCGTACCAGAGGCTTCAGAGGCTATCGAGGAGGACGCAACTTCCGGTACAGATCTCCAGGTATTGCGCTCTCTGATTCTTCACATGAACGTGCAAGTGGGGGGCCGTTTATCCAAATGCCTTCAACAATGGCAAAAGATCACATCCGATACATGGGTGTTACACACGGTACAGGGTTTTGTCATAAATTTCATCTCGACCCCCGTTCAGCACTCCTTTCCCCCGCCGTTGATCTTCACGGCGGAGGACGGAATGCTGGTGGACGAAGAGATTGCGGATCTCCTTCGGAAAGGAGCCATAGAGCGGTCCTCAAGGGAAGAAGTGAGATTCTTGGGAAATTTATTCCTGGTCCCCAAGAAGGGCGGGGGGAGTCGACCCGTCCTCAATCTGAAAGAGCTGAATTTATCGGTAATTTACAACCACTTTCAGATGGAAGGTCTGCACCTGTTAAAAGATCTTCTTCGACAAGGGGACTGGTTAGCGAAGGTGGATTTGAAGGATGCCTATTTAACAGTACCTATGGCGACGGAATCCAGGAGATTCCTTTGTTTCCGATGGAAAGACGTCACATGGCGTTTCCGCTGCTTACCTTTCGGACTCTCTTCGGCGCCTTGGTGCTTCACCAAGCTTCTGAAGCCAGTGACATATCGTCTCAGATCGCAAGGGGTCCGCCTTATCATTTATCTGGACGACATCCTTCTGATGGCGGAATCCGCCGCGCTGCTGCAAATTCATATTCAGCAGACGATAACACTGCTACAGGAATTGGGTTTTCTAGTGAACTCAGAAAAATCGATTCTCCATCCAGTTCAATCTCTGGAATTTCTAGGATTCACGGTTCAACCTTTACCGATGTCCCTGGTACTCCCAGTGCACAAGTGCAAGTCTATACTGAAGGAGGTGCGTGCGCTTCTCAACAATGTCACCCCGACCTTGCGAGATCTCTCACGCATGATAGGGCTATTGGGGGCCTCGAAATTGGCGGTACATCCAGCACCTCTCCATTATCGGGCCCTCCAACGCCTGATGGCCCATTTCCTACGGGAGGGTCGGGATTATTCAGATCGGGTTCAACTCTCGAGGGGAGCACGAGAGGATCTCCTCTGGTGGATCGAGAACCTCCAGTGCTGCAACGGCAGGTCTATCACATCACCACCTCCCACGGTGACGATAGACTCAGATGCGTGCCTGTCAGGTTGGGGGGCCAGGTTAGGAACCTTGATAACGGGGGGACCTTGGTCAACACAGGAAGCTCGCAACCATATCAATGGTCTGGAATTATTGGCGGGTCTGTTTGCCATGCAGAGCTTTCTCAAGCCAGCAGGTCAGGTGTCCGTTCTCCTCCGAATGGACAATTTCCCAGCCGTGAAGTACATCAATGCCCTGGGGGGCCCTCGTTCCTCCCTACTGACAGAGATGGCAACGCGGCTTTGGGATTGGTGCTTTCGAAGGCAGATCACGGTGCAAGCCCAGTTCATACCGGGTGTTTCGAATCTACTCGCAGATTGGAGCTCGAGACACACGGAGGACTCCGGGGATTGGCGTTTGAACTCGTCAATCTTTACCGTCGTGACAGAGCTTTGGGGTCCGTTTCAGATCGACCTCTTTGCATCGCGCCTGAACAACCTGGTACCCAACTTCTACAGTTGGCGTCCGGATCCAGTGGCGATAGCCACCGATGCATTCCTTCAGGATTGGAGGGGACATCGTCATTATGCATTTCCTCCGTTTCAGTTGGTGGCTCGGACGTTACGCCAGGTGCGGATGCAGGAGGCAGAGTTGGTTTTAGTGGCCCCATTCTGGCCCAACCAACCATGGTTTCCCCTGTTTCTGGAACTCCTGGTGGATGTCCCGCGGTTATTACCGAGATGTCAGGATCTGCTGTTGGATGGACAGGGACTTCCTCATCCACTGTTACTACGAGACTCGTGTCGCGTCCTAGCCTCCCTGGTCTCGGGGACCCCGGGACGTTCGGAAGTGTTTCGAGCCGGACTAGGGCCCTCCTACGGGCCGCATGGGCTCCAGGCACACTGTCCTGTTATGACTCCGCCTGGGCTCAGTGGTCTGGTTGGTGTATGCCACGGAATCTGGATCCCTTTCAAGCCCCTATTACCGTCATCTTAAACTTTCTATCGGAATGTTTTGATGACGGAAAGGCTTATCGAACTATTAATGTTTATCGGTCGGCCTTGTCGGTCTATCATGTGGGTTTCCAGGGGATTCCGGTGGGCAAACATCCCTTGGTCTGTCGTTTACTGAGAGGCATTCGGTGTTCAAGACCTCCGCTCCCTCGGTATTCAGAAACTTGGGATGTGGCAATTCTGCTCAATTTCTTGAGCGAATGGCCCTCTAATCAACAATTATCGTTGAGACAACTTTCGGCTAAACTTTTGGCCCTTCTCTGTCTCATCTCGTGTAAGAGAGTGGGGGATGTCCGGGCGTTGGACTTTCAGGTTAGGTCTTTTGTCCCGGAAGGGGTCCGGTTTGATGTCTCTCGTCGGACTAAGACGTCTATAAAATTGGTGTTTTATCCGGCGCTTCCTTCTCAACCGGAACTATGTCCTGTAAACTGTTTACAAGTGTATGAAACACGTACGATGTCGCTGCGATCGGATAATGTGACACCCCTTTTTATTTCTTTTCGCTCGCCGCATGCCGCGGTCGGTTCCACTACTCTGGCGCGTTGGCTTAAATGGCTGTTGGCGCTAGTGGGGGTGGATGTGTCTAGATTTGGGGCTCACTCGGTTCGTAGTGCGACTGCGTCTGCCGCGATATCTGCGGGTTGTCGTTTGGAGGATTTACTCAAGTCGGCTGATTGGTCTAGAGAGACCACCTTCCGTACTTTCTATTTCAAGCCGATTGTTCACTGGTCGTCCGCTCTTATGGACCAGCTTTGAACTTGCAATAGGAGCCTCTGAGTCCTTGTATTAAAATTATAGAATTTAGCTAAGTTATGACGATAAGTTAGAATTTTAATAAAGGACTCAGAGGCGAGTATTGCCCACCCTGCCCTCCCAGGGCGGACTTATGGCTTGAGTGCGCTTTTGCGTTGTCACGCTGGTATCTCACTATTCCTTTTATTTCAGCTCGGTGAGATGTTGAGATCCATCTGTTGGCAGTTCCTGCTCTTCTGACATCCGGCTGGATCATATTTCTTCACTTCTTCGCCTAGTTATCGTTGTTGGCAAGAAAAGAGGGAGAAAAGGCGGGAACAGGGATCTACTTATGGACTTTGGACTGACTCACTGGGGAAAGGGGGGTTAGACTGGTCCATTGTTAGCAAAGTGTTTCTTTAAATGTCTAATGTTTCTTTTCGACATTTCTGTTTGCTGCTATATTAAAAAGCAAGAAAGAGATTGCAATACTCGCCTCTGAGTCCTTTATTATAATTCTAACTTATCGTCATAACTTAGCTAAATTCTATAATTATTTGCTGTAAAATATTAAAAGAAGTGACTGTATTTCTTACTGTTAAGGAGGTGAATATATTGAAACCCCTGCACAGCGACACCATAAGGCTGGGATCACACTTGAGCGTATCTCATATGCGCGTTTTTTGTCGGGCGTTTTATGAGCGTTTTTGACAATTAGAAACGCGCGTCGTACGCGCGTTTTTTGAAGTCTATGGCTGCAAACGCGCTGTAATACGCCCCAAAGAAGCTCCTGTACTTCTTTGGGCGTAAGGCGTTTTACAGCGCGTTCCTACACGCTGTAAAACGCACAGGTGTGAACCATACCCATAGGAAATAATGGGATTTCAGTGTTTGAGCGTTTTACAGTGCGTAGGAACGCGCTGTAAAACGCCCAGGTGTGAACCAGGCCTAAAAGTGTCTGTGCTGCTATCCTCTGCAGTGACATATTACGGCAGTGCAAAAGCTCCAACCCCAGCCAGTGTAAAGGATATTTTGCTGAATAAGAGTGTGTCTGTCCTTGTTTATATTCTTTCCCAGGCTGTGCACCTTAGAAACAAAGCTAGCTCGGCAGTGCAGTGCATATGTTACAATTACACAGATTTAAATAGGTAATAAGGTGAGAAACAAGTGCAAAGACATACAATTTTAATATCAAATGGGAAGAAGAGTGTTTCTTCACAATGGTGAATGAAAAATGTGTGTTTGATAGGAAACGTTGAAAGACATTTTAAAATCAAGCATAAATATTTTGATAAAGATTATCCGATAAAAAGTGAACTGCATAAACAAAAGTTAAAAGAATTGAAGTCACAATTAACTATGCAACGATCAGATTTTGCTAAGCCCAATATTATATCTAAGGCGGCAACAGTTGCATCGTTTTGTGCGAGTAACGTGCTGGTAAAGCATAAGAAACCTTTCACAGATGGAGAAATGATAAAAGAATCATTTTTGGAAGTTCGTGATTTATTATTTAATTCATTCAAAAACAAAATGGAAATTATTTCTGCAATTAAAGGCGTGCAACTTACCCATAGAACTGTCACGTGTGGTACAGAACTTCTGAATTCTGATCTGGTTAAACAACTGACTGAAGATATCACTAACTGCATTTGTTTTTCCCAGCACTTTTTTGGAGAAAGTATTTTTACCAGGAAGGATACGTTGAGATTTCTCTCGGTTTCAAGTATGTCCTGGGTGGTGAGTATGTACCGTTAGGTGTCTTGCCCAGGACACTTACTGGAGAGGTGCTCTTGCTGGGATAGAACCTGTGTCTCCACAGGCTCTCTCCACGCAAAGCAGTGATGTTACCTCTACTCCACCCAGCCGACATGATTGATATTTCTTAGCTCAGTATTTTTATAAGAATGGTCTTTAATGACATGAAAAGAAGAATTATTAACAATATAACCTCTAAAGAAGAAAACGTGAGGTGAAGATATTTTCCATGCTTTCAAAAAATATATGTAAGACGAAAAAAAAATCTAATTTATAAACTTGCATCGATCACAACTAATGGAGAGCCATCAAATGATCGGGTCACTAAATGGATTTTTGGCAATATGTGCTAGAGACGATGATTTCCAGATTTCCTTTCATAACATTGCATCATTCATCAGCAGACCCTCTTGAAAAATTTTTGATATGCATCATGTTATGGGAATCTGCATGAAAACTGTCAACCTCATTTGAGGAAGAAGTCTGCAGAGGAGAAGGTTTAGGGCTCAACTAGAAGAAAACAAATCTGAATGTGGAGGATTATGATATCATGCAGATATACATTGGTTAAGTGGTGCATATTTTAACAAAGATTCACGGACCTCTTACACTATGTGAAAGTTTCCTTACAATCCAAAGTACGTTGAACTTAGTGATGACGTTCGGTTGATGGATCTAGCTTCCGTTGCCGACATAACTACCATCTTAAAGACTTAGGCTGGTGTCAGACAAGGGCATTTTGTAAGGACGTACTTTCTGACAGAAGACGCGGTAGTGGACATACAGTACGTTATTCTGACTGACATCATTTTATTTTTTTTTGCAGTAAAGAGTCTATAATTTTTTTTAGGATATTTTAAGCATTTTTTCGAGATTTTTTTATTATTTTTTTTAATTTTAAATTTTTATTTTGAATAAAGGTCACATACACATCAACATAAGGCCTCGCAGGGCCAGAAAAAATGGTCAGAAAGGAAAAACACGGCTAAGGGGTAAACAAAAGAAACATGCGAAATCTCTGCTTGTGTGCACAAAAAAAAAAAAAAACGGGGAAACAAGAGTCCTCAGAGGGGGACAGCATATCATCAGGGAGACTAAATTACCTCAGAACAGGAGGGGAAGAAAGGCATGGATGTCACAGCAGATAGCTGGGGAACAGCAGTAAAGCGTCTCCTACAGCAGCCAAAAAAGGTGCAGATAGTCCTCGGTGAGAAGAAAAAAAAAAAAATTCACGGGGGTCATGGATAAGAAATCAAAACAATAATACTCAGCAGGGGGGGGGCGTCATCAGAAGAAACGGGTCTGCAACAAAAATGAGGAAAAAAAGTGGCTGAACAGACTGCTTCAGCCCGTGTCAAATGGAAAGGCTGCGCGGGCAGACCCATCAAGCCAAGGCATCCATCGCTCCAGAGCCATCTCACTCAGGGCGCAGCAAACAGGCATTCCTCGGGTCAGCTTCACCGCCACCGCGGCAGTGTCACAGGACCAGAGCAGGTGTTCTAGCTTGTCGGCGGGCAGCCCTCCAGGGATCCACCGCAGCTTCAGTACTGACGGTCCAGGGGGGGGGGGTCAGAACGGACTGTACAAAATGCACTGCTTCCCGCCATTCCCATCAGGTGACAACGCTTCTGTAACGCGTCGCTCCTGGGCTGTACTCTCGAGGGGACGGTCGATCAGCGGTATGGCACTCAAGACCCCAGCACCGCTGTCTGCACTCACAGCAATGGCCGCCATATCCCCGACATCTGGTGTGGGTAAGTCCTCTTCCGATGCGCACGGGCGGGAAGTCAGCGACGCTCTGCATCCTTTCAGGACAGCCATCATCTGGCGCCAAGTCCCCTTCGAGAGCGGGCTCAGGTCGTCCCCCTCCAGCAGCGCTAAACAGGCCCTCAATCACAGTCATTTTCACTGCACTGTGGAGATGGGGGCCCTCCGTCTCCACAGTTCCAGTCACCGGCCCAGAGAGGGAGGCATGCACAGGGGGGCACATCAAGTAGGTGGCTGGGGCCGAGGGGTAGGCCCCAAAATGGCCGCCGGCAGCGACCTCCATTAAAGAAAAGCCCGGCGATCTGCAGTTTCAGGTCCGGTGGGGGGACTGAATGGGCCCCGGACAAGACACCCCCAATGGCCAGCTAATTAGGGTTCCCAGCGTGTAATTTTTGGTGTCAATCTGGTGTCTCAAAGATCCCTTAGGGAGAGGACGGGTCGGAGCTTCACACACATGCGTCCTCGCTCTTCAGCAGCAGGCCACGCCCCCCTGACGGACGTTATTTTTGACTGATGTAGAAAGTGAAAATAAATTAAATGAAGAACCATTTTGTCCGTCAAAAATGCTGGCCGCATAAATGCAGTCCGTCTGACCTCGTTCATCACTCACACACAAAGCTATGCGGATGCTGCACACTGTGCGCCCTTTCTAGCAGATTTACCTTCTTGTCTGCCTTGTGTCAGCAGTTCGGTGCAGACATACTTCGTGTGTGGGACTCCATTTGTGATAATTATGTGCTATAACGGGCGTACAAATGAGCTGTGTGAAGTTGGTACCCCATGTTCGTAAAACGTGTATAAAAATATACCATTCGTTTGTGCTACGTTTGTGCTGGTTTGTGCTGCAAAAATGAACGTTTGTGCTGGTTCGCTTCTAAAGTTATTGCACATTCAATTTTAGATTATGTGAACTCAAGCCCCGCCCACTTTGCACCCCATGTTACTGTATTTAAAAAACAAATATACCATTCGTTTGTGCTATGTTTGTGCTGCAAAAATGAACGTTTGTGCTGGTTCGCTTCTAAAGTTATTGCACATTCAATTTTAGATTATGTGAACTCAAGCCCCGCCCACTTTGCACCCCATGTTACTGTATTTAAAAAACAAATATACCATTCGTTTGTGCTGGTTTGTGCTGCAAAAATGAACGTCTGTGCTGGTTCGCTTCTAAAGTTATTGCACATTCAATTTTAGATTATGTGAACTCAAGCCCCGCCCACTTTCCACCCCATGTTACTGTATTTAAAAAACAAATATACCATTCGTTTGTGCTATGTTTGTGCTGGTTTGTGCTGCAAAAATGAACGTTTGTGCTGGTTCGCTTCTAAAGTTATTGCACATTCAATTTTAGATTATGTGAACTCAAGCCCCGCCCACTTTGCACCCCATGTTACTGTATTTAAAAAACAAATATACCATTCGTTTGTGCTGGTTTGTGCTGCAAAAATGAACGTCTGTGCTGGTTCGCTTCTAAAGTTATTGCACATTCAATTTTAGATTATGTGAACTCAAGCCCCGCCCACTTTTCACCCCATGTTACTGTATTTAAAAAACAAATATACCATTCGTTTTTATTGCATTTCTGCCACAAAAACAAATCTATTGCTATAGTGTAAATCATGAGCCAGGGCACTGGTTCCCGAATAAATGCCCTATGTCATGGTAAACATTTCTCCTTAATGCAGATAGCACTTACTGCCCATAAACAGCACATAATAAATCTTTCTGATACAAAATGAGAGTGCCATGTGAGGAAGAAAGAAACAACTTTTATTAAGTCTGAAGTGACCGTACTACTGACAGCCATTTTGGTAACGGGAGTCTGATTTAATATGCATGTTTGCATGCTTATTTTTTCAGGCTACCTTTACCATGAAGGCCACTGGTAGTAATTGCCTTGTTGCCCTCTCGATCTGCCACTGTAGTCAGTCTAGGTTTAATGTAATGCCCCACCCCTGTCCAGGGTACTGTATGCTGTACCCTGGGAAAGACACTAATAGAGCAACTACATCCTTGATGATTTGACTGCTGGCAAAGTGGATCCAGGGTAAATCAATATTTAATCTCTTCACTTTTACTTTTGTTGTATTACTAATTGATGCAGCAAGTTTAGAGTTTTCACCTGTCCAGGATTGACCAGGACAGTACATGTTTGGAGTTGTTTGTCGAGGTTTAGGATGAAGCTGTAACCTATGTTTTGAATTACGTGTCTAGGTTGATGATAAAGCTGCTATTGAGATTTAGGCATTTTATTAAATTTTCTGCTGCACAGTACTGTTCAGGTTTGGCATAGAAAACACTAACCTGGGTGCGGTCATCTGAAGAAGAAAGTACACAGTCTTTAAATCATTGGTTTTACCGGGCCCGTGTTTAATATTGATTGGACCCTGGGCAAAGATTTTCTTGGGCCCGCTCCATACACTCATACGCAGCACACAAAATTGTATCACAGAATCCACAGCACTAAAACTCTCAGTAATGTGTGGTGTGTATGAGTGTTGCAGCCTTGAATGCGCCCCATTCCTGATATATAAAACCATATAATTCAAAGAGGGTGTACTTTCTACACCACTATGTACATAGGCGTGCGCAGCCTATTGCATTAGGGTGTGCACCCAAAGCTCAAATGCATGTCTGAGTGTGTATATATTTCACACACTGTCAAAGGCCACTTTAATAGGTACCCCTTGCTAGTCCTTGGGTTGGACCCACTTTTGCCTTCAGAGCTGCTTCCAGGTTGGCCGTGTTGTGCGTTCAGAGATGGGATTCTGCAGACCTTGGTTGTAACCAGTGCTTATTGGAGCTACTGTTGCCTTTCTATCACCTGGAACCAGTCTGCCCATTCTCCTCTGACACCAACAAGGCATTTTCCTCCACACACCTGCCTCTCACTGGAGATTTTTTCTGAAACCAGTCGCTGTAAACCCTAGAGAAATTCGTGCGTGAAAATTCCAGTAGATCGCAGTAATGTGCAGTGTGTACAAGCGTATTACAGAGCTCCACAGCAATAAAACTCAGCAACGTGCAGTGTGTGAGCGTATCCCAGAGCTCCAGAGTAATAAACATTAGCCATCAGCAGAGTGAATGAGAGTTACAGCATGGTGATCTCTACTGCTCTGGGGCAGTGTATTTTCAGACCGTGTTACACATGGCGGTGCAAATTTCCTCCAGGGCACACCTGTGTGTTGAACATGTGTAGTTACTCTTTATTTGCTATGCACCAACAGGGTTAAACAGGGTCTACACTAAAGTGTTTTTTCATAAAATATTTCACAGTTTACACTACCGTGACTAAATACAAATTCAATATAATTCTATAGAAAGTATTGTCAAATTTGAGAGATTTTTAATTTTTTATGCACATATTTCTACACATATTTACACTACTTGCAAGCATGTCTGTGATTACATGCTGCAACATGTAGATTTCAATGCACATGCCGCTTTTGAGTCTCTTTCGGCATGATTTATTTTGCAAGTTACGAGCGCATTCTTGTGAATATGGTAACCTGAGTTCAACAACAACAAATAATAGCAAAACTTTTTTCAGTGAAAATTATTTTACAAGTTTATATCTATACATCAATACACATATTGATAAATGAGCATAGAATTAATAAGATAAAGTATATAATATCAGTATATAGTTTATATAACTATTAGAAGTTAGGAATTGATTCTTGTGGTATAAAAACTATACTAAACTAACTATAATAAAAAACATTCTTGTTTTGATCAGATGCCTAGGAAGCCAGCTTGTGAAAGTGGCGATATTTTTAAAGTCGTCTGTGCTGCAAAGGAAAAAATTATTACAGGACAGACAATAGCTGTTCCCTCAGACAAAGTATGGGTAGACTTGTGTCAAAACTTAAACAACAAAATGTCACCCAAAAACCTCTATACATTTATAAAAACAAACCGACACAATATATGGCAAGTCCTTGGTCTGTGCGAAGGTACCACAGATATTCAAAACCAAACTCCCAACAGTGAAAGTTCAGAAGGTGCAGATAGTCATTCATCATCTCAGTGCTATGACATTCAATTTGAGTTCAGTCTTTCTTTTCAAAGCTGGATAGGAATCTGGCCTGAGAAAGTAATTTACAATGACAAATCCATGGACAATGGTAGAAGAGAATATACAATCTTGAAACCTGGTGCATGGACTCACATCTTGAATGAGGAGATATGGAAAAATAGTAAGTTATCATGCACTCTTAAATTCAAGAGGGCAAAGATTTATCCAGATGTTGGAACTTGCTATATAAATATAATAGGGTGCTGCATTGAGTGTGATGCACAACTCTCCATAACAGTTGAAAAAATACCTGAGATTGGCAAATCGGTAGTGCTTAAGTGCATGGTCTGCAATATTGATGACAGTCTCCACACAGGAAAATCTAAACGCAAATTATCAGGAGATTTGAGAATAAGAGTGTCAAAAGAACTCTGGGAAGGACGAAAACCAGCACATGTGTGGTGTGCAGCTGAAGCTCATAAAATGATGGATGTCGGTGACCCAGAGCCAAGTCATCTACCGAATCTGGCAACATTACGTAAAGCGAAACAAGAGATGGGTGACAAAGAGCTTAGGCACAATGACCCAATCCTTTCATTACATCTCCTGAAATACAGTGTTCCCCAGACTGGAAGCATTCACAACATAGGGTTGGATAAGTTTTTTTGCCACTACTGGACCCCATCTCAGATGCAAGTGTACAAAATGAAGTCAAAGAATTTAGGCTCCTATGTGAGTTTTGATGCAACAGGTTCAGTTGTGAGGAAACTAAAGAGACCCATTGGCATTTCAGGACACATCTTTTTGTATCAGGGGGTTTTGAGTTCACTTGGAGATCATGTCCCAGTAGTGCAAATGCTTTCTGAGAGCCATACTATGAATTCCATATCCCAATGGCTGACAGAATGGAAACAAGCAGGTGCTCCTGTTCCAAAGGAAGCAGTCTGTGATTTTTCACTTGCATTGCTTGGAGCTCTAGTTAAAGCCTTCACCCCTTACCCAGACTTGAAGACATTCATAAATGAGTGTTTTGGTGTATTGACAAGAAATGGCTCATCAAACCTGCCACCTTGCTTCATTAGAATTGATGTAGCACATTGTATGAAGCTCATTAGCCGATGGGAATGCCTGAGACAATCAGGAAACAGAGTGAGAGAATTCTATCTCAGAACAATGGCACAACTTTTACAGTCACATTCACTGGATGATGCAAGGGAGCTCATTCATTCAATTTTCGTTGTTGCTTTTAGTGAATCAGAAGGGGTTGATGACAGAGGTATACCTGTTATATCTGAGACATGCAAAACTCAACTGAAGCGACGAATCGCAGAGGGATATGTCTTGCCTAGTGTCAATGAAGATGACAATGTTGCAGAGATGAATGGACAGGAAAAGGAAACTATTCGAACATGTGAAACAGACCTGAAAATATGGGTAACAGAAATTTGTGAAAGGAGTAAGGTGCTTGCAGCAAATCATGGTGACAGAGACAATTTACATTTCCTTCCAGAGCTTGTTCCTAATGTTATACGAATGGCATGTTATCTTCCACTTTGGACAGCTGTGATGGTCCCACACTTCAAAAGTATGAACATAACAGGAAGCTCTGCAAGTGTTGAAGCTGAATTTAAAAATATAAAACACGGTCTCTTTAAACATGAATGCTTGCCTATCAGAATTGACCGATTTGTGGTTCATCACCTTGAATTTATGGAAGGCAAAATGAGGCTTTCCTCTGTACCAGTGAGGAAAACAGATAACAGTGAAGAAAAAAGCCAGAAAATGTATCAAGAAAATAGCATCTGTGTGGAGAATCCACAAATGAATGTGAAAGTCGAAGAAAGCAGAATACAAGAAGAGCCTGTTGAAAATTGGAAAGGCCTCAGTGTTCCTCCAAAAAAGAGATTATCCTATCTCACCCCTTGCTCTGAGTGGTTGCATATGGATACAAACTTGAAAAGAAAAAAAAAAGTAAACGTTTTAAAAAACGGCAACCATATCGCTAAAGTACCTATAAAAGTAAAGAAAATGCTTGTAAGTGTCATTAACACCTGTGCATTTGATTCATTTTGCCAATGCCTTTGTTGTGCATTCTGTGACAGTGACTCCTTCTGCCTTTATGTCAACAGAGAGCACAAAAACATTGACCTTTTTGAATTGGTGAAGATGATTTTGACTAAGGGAGTGGGAAAAGATGCTTATGCAATAAGGGCAAAAATACTGTCAGATATATTTGAATGTGTTCAGCTGAAGTCAGGCGTGAGGCAGGTCAATGCTGAGTGCAATGTTGCCTACATAATCACAGCAACAATGAAACTTGTTCCAAGTGCATCAATTACAACCAAGTGTTCTTCTGTGTACTGTAGTAGAAGTACAAGTTCTTTAAGGGCGATCCCTCTTCTGCCAGTCAATGTAGGTATTTTACAAACTGATGGACTGAGTAAGCTTCAGATAGCACTGGAAGATGGGCTACATCTTAATCCATCCAAATGTCTGAAGCCATTAATGTCACCTCAAGAATGCCCAGAGAGCTGGAAAACCAAGGATGTATCATCATTGAAATTTCTTTGCAATGGCTCGGTCACACACAGGTGCACCACTGGGCAACTACTTTCTATTGAAATAAGTGCAGAAACACATTATCCACTATCTGAAATACCTGTTATCATGCACATGGATGGTCATTCATTCACATTACGAGGAGTTGTTGCCTTCATTCCAGGAATCAGCAGAAATTCTGTTGGTCATTATGTGGCCTATTGTAGAAGAAAGTCAGGTGGCTGGGAAAAATATGATGACCTGTGTGAAAGCATTACGTCAACCTCTGCAAAAACCAAAATACAACCCCATGTTGTATTATTCACAAAGGAGGAGTGAAATATTTTCTTAATAAATCTACAATACAGATGTCTCACAAACAGTGTTAACAGAATACGAAAATGTTAATGTGAACTTTTTAATTATTGAGTTATCCATTATGTTTAAACGCTAAAACAGTTCCATGGTTCTTTAAACAGTTCTGCTGTCTTCGGACTTCTATACATACTCAAACATTTGGCAAGGGCAAAATATCAGACAGTAAGATATTTATTTGTATAGATACTCTTTGATTCAAACATATTACAATAACAAAAATTTTGGTAGGTACCAATAGAACTATAAAACTTTGCGGTAAACAAGAGAACAGATGTGACTTACACACCAGAAAATATTTCATAACATATGTTTAAAGAAAAAGCAACTAAAAAAAATTACTTATATAAGTAATGTTTCTGAAGTTCTGGTTTGCACATGGTGTATAAATTGCTTGAGGTTACAAAAAAATAAAACTGAATGTGAAAAATCATACCGGCACATACGTTCGTTTTTGGAGGCACAAGTCAGCACAAACACAACACAAATGAATGTTAAAATAATATTTAAAATGTAATAACATGAATTGCAAAGTGGGATTGGTTTCATCAAATATAATGCGCAATATCCAATACGACTAAGGTGACCAATGACCTAGTTGTCGCTAAAGCCAAAGATCACTTCTCCCTTCTCATTCTTCTTGATTTTTCCACTGCCTTTGACCTAGTCGACCACCCTCTCCTGCTTCTCACGCTGCGCCAACTCAGCCTCACTCTCCTGGTTCTACTATCTCTCTCTTCAGTATTTCAGTGTCTCCTTTGATGGTGCCTCTTCTCCCCCGGTTCCTCTCTCAGTTGCGGTACCTCAAGGCTCTGTTCTGGGCCCCATTCTCTTCTCAATCTTTACCACCTCTCTTGAAAACCATAGGAAGAGATAAGGTTGCCAATACCACCTCTATGCTGACGACACCAAAATCTACCTTTCCTCTCCTGATCTCTCTCCTCTTGTTTTGGACTGCGTTACTGCCTGCTTGTCCGCTGTCTCTGACTGGATGACTGCCCGTTTCCTTAAGCTCAACCTCTCCAAAACTGAACTCCTTGTCTTCCCTCCCTCTGAAGCCACTGTCTCTGAATTGATTTCCCTTCAGGTGAATGGCCATTACTTCCACCTCACAGGGTCGCTGCCTCGGTATCCTCCTCGACTCTGATCTCTCCTTCACTGCTCACATGCAGTCACTAACCAAATCTTGCTTCTTCCACCTAAAAAATATTGCACGCATCCGCCCCTTTCTTAATCAGGACTCCACTAAAGTCCTTGTCGAAGCTCTTGTTATCTCCCTCCTTGACTACTGTAACCCTCTCCTCGCTGGCCTAAAGCGATCCCAGATTCTCCCTCTGCAGTCTGTGATGAATGCGTCTGCCAAGCTCATCCATCTCACACCTCCCCACTTTGTCAAGCTCTACACTGGCTCCCTGTTTACTTCCGAATCCAATTTAAAATAATGGTGCACACATACAAAGCTCTCAATAACCGGCCCCTGGGTACATCTCTTCCCTCATAAGCAGATATATGCCGCGCCGTCTGCTTCGCTCTGCCAAAGATCTGATGCTGTCATCCAGTGGCGTAAGCAGAGCTACGGTTGACAGGGGCAGAGTAAAATTTTGTGGCCCTCCCTCCTGCAACTGTGTGCAATTCAGGTGATGTCACATCCGGTGCCACTGCGCATGTGCGAGCTTTCGATTTTGTACAATCTGTAACCTCATCCACCCCTTCTAAAAACCAGCCTACGAGCGCAACATGGGATGTGTTTGCAAACGGTGACCCCCGTGTCGCGCTCAGAGGCTGATTTTTAAAAGAGGTGGCCGGGATTACAGTTTACAGCCTCCGTGGCTGATCCCAGACGTGTGCGCACGTGCAGTGCGCGTCAGAGGCAGAATCGGCTGAGGTGCTTCATCGGATGTGATGTCACCTGAATGCCACACAATTGCAGGAAAAATTAGAACACCGGCCGCCGCACCGCAACTGCAAGCCCTTCACAGTTGTGGACGGTTGTGGTGCAGCAGCCGGT
Source organism: Leptobrachium leishanense (assembly GCA_009667805.1). Taxonomy (NCBI): domain Eukaryota; kingdom Metazoa; phylum Chordata; class Amphibia; order Anura; family Megophryidae; genus Leptobrachium; species Leptobrachium leishanense. The sequence continues at coordinate 202,640,264 of CM019063.1, read as the reverse complement.
TCTGTATTCAGACAGGGGGGTATTTGTGGCTGGGCAGATGCTTCTGCACCCCCCCCCCTCATCCCTGCGCCCGGGGCAGACACAAAGTCAGCCCGCAACCCGGTAGATACGCCACTGCTGTCATCTTCTCAGACACATACCCCCAACACGTGACTTCAGGACTTCTCTTGAGCTGCCCCCGTTCTATTTCTATGGGTCTCCCCCGCAACATTAGACTCTCCCCATCTCTCCTCTCCTTCAAGAAGTCTATAAAAACTCAGATCACCCCATAGTGCTATCAGATCACCCCCATAGTCCTATCGGCTCCCCCCATAGGGCTATCACCTCACCCCATAGTCGTATCACATCAGCTCACCCCATAGTGCTATCAGCTCACCCCATAGGCTCACCCCATAGTGCTATCAGCTCACCCCATAGTCCCCTCTGCACCTTTCATGCTCCATCTTCCCATACTCAGCTATTTACCCTCAACTTAGTGTCACCCCTCTCCTCTTAGATTGTAAGCTCTCGAGCAGGATCCTCTTGCCAATGTTCTGTATGTCCAACCTGTATGTATGTTTGTCGTTGTCACCCATTGTACAGCGCTGCGGAACCTGTTGGTGCTTTATAAATACGAGTAACTGTAATATCCCCTAAACCAAACCCTCACAAAACTTTGTTTATGTAGCACAAATCATCACAAATGAATGGTCTAATTATTTTTTCAATTTAATAACAATGGGTGCAAAGTGGGCGGGGTTTCATCAAATATAATGCGCAATTCTTCTGAAACGGAAGCGGCACAAACGTTCATTTTTGCAGCACAAACGTAGCACAAACGAATGCTATATTTGTTTTTTAAATACAGTAACATGGGGTGCAAAGTGGGCGGGGCTTGAGTTCACATAATCTAAAATTGAATGTGCAATAACTTTAGAAGCGAACCAGCACAAACGTTCATTTTTGCAGCACAAACCAGCACAAACGTAGCACAAACGAATGGTATATTTTTATACACATTTTACGAACATGGGGTGCCAACTTCGTACAAATGTGCGGCAACACGGACGTGATCACTGCGTTCGTCTGACACGAGCCTTAAACTTACAAATGCAAGGAAGTCGCAAAACAATAGCTGAAATGATTGGATATGTTCATACTTTCAAAGGCAAGTTAAAGCTGATATCTTCCCAGTTGATGAACAATGAACTGAAAAATGTCAAAAACATTGCTGACAAATTGTCAAAAAAATGGGAGATCATTAAAAAAGATAAATATTATCAGAAAAAAATGTCTCTTCACTCTGAATTTGAAAAACATTTTCAAGAATTTACCAGACAAGAACCAATTGTTACTTTCATGTGTTACCCGTTTGACAATATTGATGTGGAAGGCATAACTGAAAGTATAAATAATATATTCTCTTTATCTATGGATGAAAATCAAGATCTTCTTCAAAAGTATATCATTTTAAAAGCACACAGTTAAGAACCTCACTTTTGGAACCTAATGGACACAGAAAAGTACCCAATGTAAAAAAGGTTGCATTTAATTTAACACTTTTTTGGCTCTACCTACCTGTACGAGTCTGCATTTTCGACAACGAATATAATTAAATCAAACTATTGTTCCCATCTCAAGGACGACCACTGAGAATCCTGTGCAAGAGTAGCAGTTAGCTATTATAAACCGAGAAACTCAATATTAGCAGACAGTATGCAGTGCAAGTCTTCCATGACAACCTATTAATGAACTTTCATGTTTTCACATTATTGTACTGATCATCAAGACTGGTGTTTTTAGTTTTCAGTTGTTAGAGGCAGCCCTTGCCTTAAAAAAGTCTGCCCACTCCTGCCCTGTGCAATAAGAGTTCTGCTCCACAACCACCTCTTTTAGGGGCGGCATATGATCGATCAGAATTAATCTCAAAGTCAGTGGTCGGTGCCCCACCAAAAAATATTTTGCTACTGGACTCTCAGTCTGTCACTGAAAACAGCAGAGATTGCTGATCTATGTCATGTCCGTATTATCCACATACCAGAGTCTGCATGGGAACATGTGATATGGTGTCAAATCCTGATTCTTTGAACTAATTGTGGATATACAAAAGTGGCTCCAACGTGCATGTGAATGCACGTCACACAGCCACTACATTTAAATACACCAACTTTGCCTAATTTAATTTGTCCTTGGATGGAGTCCCAACGGTCAGTCTTCACCAGAGTATCCCATCGATTTTCACTCCTTTTGCATGACACTAACAGTTGACTTCTGAATTGTTCTGGTAATTCAGGATCATAAATCAGCATTTTCTAATTCCTAATAATCACTTTTTCTATGGAAATTAAATCAAACAGATTCTAGAGGTTTCTCTTTCCTCACTTACAGTAGCCTCTTCATACTGCAGACTGGCTCTCTGTAAGGCACTGGAAAAATATTTCTCCTATATCCCTTTTAATCATGGATGGTAGCTTTGCTATGACAGCAAACTGTTTATGGCTGTTGGTTTTAAAAATAACGTGGTATAGCTATATTTAAGGTGGATGAAATGCTTGATAAATATCTAGAAGACACAAATTTTTTCAGATATTATTCCAACTAATAGCTGATGCTGCATAGTTTTAATTCAAATGGATCCATTTAATGACTAGGAAGCCTCAGGATTAACATGCAGGCACGTTTGTCTATATAACCACTTTTTTCTTCTCAATTATGTACCATGGAAAGGTGGTTACACATTAGGTATGCTGTTTATTTGGCAGAACCATTTATCTTGAAGTGTTCGAGCATATCAATTTTCCTATTTTGCCATCGGATATGTTTGTAATCGTTTTTATTTTCCCCCCCAAGCAATGGCATTGTCCATTCGGCACGTATAAAATGAGCAATACCACTGCCATTACTCATCTTCTCATTTCCCACGCTGGGAGCAAGGTCAGTGTTTTATACATAAATATTTTTTTCATAAAACACCATCTTCGAAAATACAAACAAAAACATATTTTTTCACATTTTATCATCCAAACCTTTGTGGTTATAAATTATATGGTGCTCTTATAACCTCCGATCCAGGACCAGCACCTTACTTGCAATACCATAATACAAAAAGAAAGTGTCTCGATCCTCATTTTCCTACAGAGCACCGCAATTATGGAATGATCTCCCAGACACAATCAAATCTTGCCCCAGTCTTAAGTCCCTCAAGAGCTCCCTATTAACATACCTGGATACAGAAAGCACCTGTAAACATGTAACATAATGACTTTATTTCCTACATATTTATTTCTGTGTTAATCTGTATATTTGTGTTGTTTTTTTACTATGTTGCATCTTAATACTTAGTATTTCTGTAACAACTGTAAAAATTTCAATGCTCTTGAACCCAGGACATACTTGAAAACAAGAGAAATCTCAATGTATCCTTCCTGGTAAAATACTTTGCAAATAAATACATAAATAAAATCTAGAAATGGGAACCAATTACTCAATTTTTTTTGGAGAAAATATTCAATTTTAGCTACAAGTGAAAAAAATGAAATTTTACACGATGTAAATGATTAAAATCTGAATGGAAATTTTCATGTCTTCTACATTTTTTGTTACAGCATTCTGACAGGACATGATGTATACACAAAATAATGTAATGGAAATAATGCACAACTTAGAAGGGATATGAATATATATGTAACCATCTGTGGCATTAAAAACCTTGTGTAGTTTTAAAATGTAGTAGTCAACATTTTTCTGGTTTGACATTTTATTATTGATATTCTTTGCATAAATTGTAGGATGGTGCAAACAAAGTATAAAATGTATTTCCTAGTTTCAATCCTTTCGCTGCTGATCCATATCACCCTTGTGAGCGGAGCTCATTTTCACCATTTTAAACGCATTGCATTAGAGGCTATTTTAAGTCATTTTATTGAAGGAGTTAAATTATATAATTTCATGAATGGACACAGCAAATTCAAAATACAGCTTGGGTTCCCCTTATCTACAATTTTAAGACCCAAAAGACTCCAAAAAACAGAATATTCAGAGCCATCCAGATTTATTGTTTTCGTATTAAGAGTGCTTCGGATGTATACTATCACTAGGAAACCCAGCACCTGTGCACTGCAGCAGATGTACTTTTTTTTTTTTTTAGCTAAAAATATCAAACGTATGACAAGTAAAATCAAGTGATTAAAGAAATTTGTTTAATCGTTACATTAATTTCTAGCAGGTGAAGTGTAGTAATGGGAGAAAGACTGAGAGGTTCGTTGAGGGCAGATAAGGTCTGCAAGTTCACAAACATGAATAAAAATGTGCTATGCTACATTCTATGTCTCTTCAATCGTCAAATCTCCGTCAGCATAAATCACACTCTAGCCACCATGATGACCTACTCTTAGTTGAGGTCTACAGAGCTAAAGGCAGTCTGTCTGTTGTGATACACTCTCTCCCTTGAGCAATTAACTTCTACCTATCTATTTTGACAGCAGGTTATGGTAGGTTTACATGGATACATAATCTCTCACAAACCTCTTCTGACCAGACATTGTGTTCTACGAATTTAAGCAGTGAATATCAGCAACAAACAGGAGACAGTGATTGAGACTCTTCTTTTTCTGGATGTATTTGTGTGTCTCTAAACAAACAATTAACATGTATTTTTCACGTGTCCAGATGTCATCTATCACCCTGTATTTGGTAACCCTTGCATTCTCTTTTTAAATGCATTAACATTCTGTAATTAGAAGGCAAGACTTTCCTCGTAAATACTTTTATTAAGTCATTCAGTGGATTTACTTCCATTCACGTTTCATGCAACATATTTTACAATAGGGTAAAAATAAAAATCAATGTTCACTTGGCAACAACAAAACAAGAATGAATCATTTCCTTCCATCAGCGCTTTGTCTGTGCACCGAGGTTTAAGAAAATGTATATAGAATCCTGAAACATAAACACAGTGAACAGCACAGTTGTTAAATAAGAGTGCATTCACGGTTAATGTACCGAACACGGCCTTATTATGTCAACATTAAAATGTAACATGTATAATGGCATGTCAAACTTGCTGAATGCAATATAGTTAAAATAGATTTTAAAAGTTTAAAAATCGGTTACATAATGAAAATTATCACAACTTATGTCTGCCACAAAATTATTTGAAAAAATAAGAGTGGTTTGAAACCATTGCTGGCTCACTTACTGTTTTACACTTGCCCTGATCTTTAAAAAAAATTCACTAGTTGACTATTTTCATCCATCATTCACAGCAATAGGGCAGGGATTTGGATAGAATATCACTCTTCTATATCAGTCTTTGAATTTATTGAACATACGAAATAGGAACACCCTTAATATTACTTCAGTTCAAAATTACAACATGTGTTGAAGAAATTGCATGCCTACAAATAACCAATTGAAGAACATAATTGTACTTTCGACTATCCAGCCTAACCATAAAGAAAAGGTAAGTATTAATACACTGTAGGTGTAAAATGAAAGTGAAGGTGGGGGTTTGTAGGATTTGTTAAAAAGGTTGATGTTTAAACACCTACATACCATTTTAAACTCAAAATGTTATAACCTATTTGCAAGGGATAAAAACACAGGATTGGTGTTATTCTGGACAAGCATGGTCATTTTGAAACTAGAAAAGGGTTTGGCAAATACGAGTTCAAACTCAGAAGCAAACAGAAAAAAAATATTCAACACATTTTGGAGCCAGACGTAAAAGTCTAAGAGTATGTGGCTGTCACCTGTATTGATCAAGCCCTGTAGCAGAATACCCCATTTAAATTTCTATATATAAAAATATATATACACACATGTAAACACGTTCTATCAGTATAAATGGACCTCTCGCTTTCTGAATGTAACAATTCTTATGTTCCAAATTTAGTTTCTAGAAGTTTGTACGGTCTTATGTCATAGAACACAGTATTAAAACTGAATATGTGGAAACATTCCCTTCCCTCTAAAAAAACTACGTGAAAGTTTTAAACTCATTATGTAACAACTTCGCTAGAGGGGATATCCACTAAGCATCAATGCTGGCCAGCAATGCAAAACCCGGCTAAAATGGCTGGTATTTCACTGCAAAAAATGACAGCGCTATTGAAAACTAATAACTATAATGAAAAAAAGGAGAGCTTGCACTGTAAAGCTTCTATTTTTACTAGTTATTTGTCTTGAAAAGATCAGTCTTTTTCGGCACTGCAAAGCCGTCAATTTAAGCTCAATGGTTAATCCCATAGGTGAAAGACATTATTTGTCCCGCTTGTTAGTCTCAAAATTCTTTTTTCCTGTGTTATATATGTTAATAGAATCTGTACACAATGGAGCCTTTAGAGTTTAAATAGTTAGCAAGAAGCGTAAACATTATGGAACTTTACTTATATGAAAACAATATATACAAGGAAACTACATAACAATTTAAGATTTTGTGAGAAGTTTAACAAAAACATATTATTATTTGCATCTTTTATCATCTCGCCTGAAAGCAAATCCATAGATAAGATTGTATATAGATGTTAAAATGTTTGTGTTACATTGTGTGGAAATTAAACTTATGAGTGGGATGCCAAAATCGCACATCCTCATCATTAATAAACACATTAGTGAAATAGATCATTCTGATAAATAAATGTTAGCATAGTAAATAGAAAATAAAAAAGGTTTGCAAATTATTCTTGTATTTACACAACATGATCAAAACCAAACCTCATCACAGGCCCAACAAATCTATGTACACATCTGATCCAACGTGGAACACAGACAAGGACAACCCTCTGTCTGATGAAATTACCACACACGTTAGTTACTGTTCCTAAAATGAGGTACAAGGAAATAAGTAATATGGTAATAGTATTATATTCCACGAACAAAACTGTGAGCAACAGTTTCCAAGCACAGGTTGTCTAAACGAGTCTCATTCACATAGCAAACAGCAACATCACTTGACCGTGTCTCTGTGGTCGTGAATTTGAGCAATGTTCTTAGTCTCTGGAATGGACTACAGCCTTGCTCATTCTCATTGGTGCCAACAGGGATAATGAGAAGAAACTTCAGAAATTTCCCTAGTTCGCCGAAAAATTCCTTGACTTCAGGGCTCACCGACTTATACAGGCTCACAGCTTCGGACAAAGAACTGTAACTGTTCTTGTGAGCAAACATTTCCAACTGGACTTTCAGCATGCGCACATTAAATTCAGGGTATTTGGAAAGAATGGCAAGCTTCTCTTCAATAACACTGTCAGATTCACCACCTTTGCCTGCACATAGAAGTACATCTTCCAGATGGCAGTAGTCAATGAAGCCTTGTTGGTGAAACTTGCTCTCAAGCTGAGAAATGGCAGCTTCGAGGACTTTGAAATATTCATTTCTAAAGAAATCCTCCTTTGTTTCTGGGTAATGGTGGTTCAAAAGTTCTAAATCCTGACGGTACCATCGTCTTAAAGGGGGAATGGTTATTGGCATCAAGTTAAGTTTGGTTACCACTTCTTCGGCTTGCCTTAAGAAATCAACCACGGACGCATCTTGCTGCACCCTCAACAAGATTTCCTTCACCATCCTTACTTTCTGTAACGTGCTTGACATAAGCATGTTCTGGTCTTCTAGATTCATATTTAATATATTTAACGATTCCATTATAGACCGCATAATTAGCAAACAGACTAACGTGTTTCCTTCAACAAACACCTGCAGTAGAAAGTGTGACTGCACTCCACTTACTCCCAAATCTGTTTCCATTTCCCCTAGGCCCTGTATTATGAGCCCATAATGCTGGATAATTGTATTGATTAAAGGCAAGTTAACACTCCACTCTGATGAACACAATTGCTTTGTCTCGCTTGCTGGATTCAGAGCCATTTCAGAAAGCAAAAATTTGTACTTTGTGCTTTTGCTGAACAGCTTGCACAGATCATTCACAGAATATAAAGTTTGTTGGAAAATATGGCTAGCATGACTGCAGTCTCTTGCCAAGATGCTTCCAGAAGGCATTCCACAATGTACGAACATTGCCAAAGGCTGCTTTTGTTTGAGCAAGGCACATGATTCAATGTAGCACTGAGAAGAGAAGGCTGTACTCTCAAAAGCAACACCTCGCAAAAGGTCGACTGGCAAAGAATGTCGATCTAAAAGATCCAAGATAAGGTTTGCTGCAAAAGTACCCGTTTCCTCCATGGGGTCAAGAAATCCAATGAATTCCTCTTGGGGTTGCATGTCCGCATCCAAATAGCGCAAACAGAGGCTTAGCTGATGATTGTCTGCATTGTTAATGCTGTTGATAATCACAGAATAATACACTGAACCTTGGTTCACATCTTTTGTGATCAAACTTATGATTTCATGACTCATTAAGCCAATTAGTTCATATTGGATTTCTGGGCTTGTAAAATTCTGGTTGGTAGTTAGCCAATACCGAAACATCTCACTGTCCTGGCCTAAGAATTTTAGCAGTTCAAACAAACTCTCTTCTATTAACTCGTGGCTTTGAAAAGTATGACCTCGGTGAATCAAAAAACGCAGCGCGCTTATCAATTTGTTCAAGCAAGCATTAGGAATGGCCTGTCGGACTTTTCTCTGCTGCTCCAAAGCGGCTTCCCTCTTTTGGTTTTGTAAGGCATGCATTAACTTCCAAGTAGCAAATTCGTGACTCTTGGACTTTTGATGGGAGCCAAATTTCTCTCGAGCTTTCTTCCAGTTGGAGAATCCGACTGCTGTAAAAACAGAATCTCTTCTTCTGGATGATCCCAACAATCCCATGGTTTCTGCCTTACCGCATGTAAAGCAAAGAACTGCTTTCAACTGAGGGATGTAGTGAAGCCATGGAAAATCTGCATACCAAGCACTTTGGAATCTCAATTTCCTGTTTCCGAAGCACTGAGGTGGGACAAGTTCTGCAGAAGGCTGAAATGGTTTATCCACATCAAAAACAGAAGTGCCGTTTTGATCAACAGGACATTGAAAGTCCATGTTCGATTCTAGAACTGCTTCTGCAAAGGCATTTAGGCTGATATCAGCAGCATTGGGTGGGTTTCTTTGCTGCGTTACATCATCGGAGTACAACCCAAAACCCTTCAACCATACTTCCTCACTGCTACCCGCTTCATCATCATCCTCTTTAATCTCTTTCTTGATGAGATCTGGATTAATGGGACACTCTCTCTTTGAATCACTGGAGTCACTCAATTCTTCCTCATTCGGACGCTTTATTCCTAAACACAAAGAGTTCTAAAACAGAAACAAAGGACAATTTAAGCACTTGTGGAACTAAATCTGCCTTTTCCCTGATATAAAGATGAACAAATGTGACTAAAATAATAGTGTACAAGTCTTCAAACGCAGTTACTTTTAAAAAATGAACACGCATGACAACATTTCTTTATAAATGCTTGGCTGTAACCTACAAACTCAGTCAACAGAACCACTAGCAACAAGCTTGTATTTCGGATTTTTCTTATTTAACACAAAGTGTTACAAGGGATACTATGGCACCATGATCAAAAATATCAAGGTATGTGGTTAAACCCAAATCTATCCTTTGGCACCCACATCGAAAAACTCATCTAAACTTTACCCCAAACTAGGTGCCCTGTACAGAAACAAATGCTGCCTGAGCCCCGCGGTAAGAAAGCAGATTGTACAATAAATGCTTATGCCGGCTATTGAATACGGAGATGTAGTGTATGCAGCTGCCCCGCAAACACACTTTCACATAATACATTGTATAACTCATTTTGCCACTTTGTGCTACAATGTAACGACATGACCCACGACTGTGACATATGAAAATAGCTAAACTGGCCCTCACTGGAATCCAGACGCACCCTTCACCTTTTCAACCTAATGTGTTTAAGAGCTTTTCTGTGAAGCTACCACCCTATCTGAATAGTCTGCTTCCCCCAGCAGATCCCTCCTTCTATAACATCCGATCCAGGACCAGCACCTTACTTGCAGTGTCACAATACAAAAAGAAAGTGGCTCGATCCTTATTTTCCTACAGAGCACTGCAAATATGGAATAACCTCCCGGATGCCATCAAATCGTCCCCCAGTCTAAAGTCACTTAAGAGATCTTTATTAATATGCCTCAATACGGAATGCACCTGTAAACATGTAACAGTGACTATATTTCCTACATGTTTATTTTCTGTGTTAATCTGTATATTTGTGTTTTGTTTTTATTATCTTGCATTTATTACTTTGTATTTCAGTACCTACTGTAAATATTCAATAATCTTGAACCCAGGACATACTTGAAAACAAGAGATATCTCAATGTATCCTTCCTGGTAAAATACTTTATAAATAAGTAAATTTAAAAAGTCAAGAGGACATGAATGATCGACATCCACTTCAATCTCCAAAACCACTGTTACAAACTTTAAAAATGTGGGTCTTCCCTCTGCCCTGAATACTGTCAATCAACTGCTGCAAAACTACCTTCCAGGGATTGGGACATGTGTGTTCAGTGACTGTCAGCTCACGATAGCTAGTTGAAACAGCCATCTCTCAATTGGAGAAAGATCTCACTGGCTGTGTGTGCACTAATCAAGCATGCGGCAGTCACCAGCACCAGATATCAAGATGCTCCTTGCAACATGGGAGTGTATGGTAACATGAAGGAAAAAAGTGAATATACACACGCTGGGAGTGCTCTACAGTTTTCTGCCACAAACATGATGCCCAGAGTCAGAGTGACTCCAGGTAGCATGTCACATGCTGAGAGAGCCCAGAGGCTTCCAGCGTGTGTTGCATTGCTCAGGAGTTGGTCTCCCTAGTGGCAGCAGTTTTACAGAGCACCTCTCATCTGGTTTTAACCTCCCTGGCGGTCTAATTTTTTCAAAATTTTGTGTCTAAAAGCATCCCAATTTTTTTTTTAAAGGAAACGTGTTTTTGTACATAGTTAGCCTGTAATAATTAGGAATCACGCACTGAAATCTGTGAAATCAAGAGTTCTTACTGGTAAAATCCTTTATAAATAAAATTAATTTTAAAAAAAATAGTAAATACACGGAGTCCGATAAAGTTTGAAACACGAAATAATAATTTATTATCCCAAAAATAATTATCCAAAATATGGCAAATAAATGATATTCAATAAAATACAACAAAAAACACTGAAATCTGTCTGAGAACAAAGGTGAGACGATGTATGGTCTATTTCTTATCCTGTACTGCCACCTAATGGCCGTTCATAAACATTGCATTTTGTGTTCAGTGAGTATTATGAATGAAGTTTGCTGGGTCCAGCCCCCCTGCATCATGTGCCTCGCAGGGAGCCATCCAGGAAGCAGCTCCACAAGGTCACACTGCCTGTGGGGACAGCCAGGAGGAGGTGAGTATGTATCCAGCCCGAGTGCGGCTCGGGGTTACCGTTCGTGGTAGTGAAATTTAACCCAGAGTCACACTCGGGAATACCGCCAGGGAGGTTAATAAAATTTGGAAGAGCTCCAAAAATTCAGTTTTTTTGAGTCTCCCGGATTTTAGAATTCTGGATAAAGGATGCCCGACCTGTAGATAATTGTAACAAAGGTGGTATTATTCATTGCTTGCAAATATGGCAAACTCCATAATTTATTGAATAATCCCTGAATGTTTAGTTCTTCACCAACTGAGTAAATATTTACCTCGATAGGAGCCCACTTGTACATTTTTAAGCAGGTTCTAGGATGCTGCTTTACATTAGAAGTGTAAAGGCACACATTCAAAGCCAGGCGGAATGCTGTAGAAAAGAACACAAAGATGTTACACTTCATTAAAATTAACTAGGTTTAAAACACAAAAACCCACATGCGCCGATATATAAGGTCTCTAAATCTACGGGTCACCCATCTACAGGTGACTTTACAAAGGATTGCACATTCCTCCCTAGGATTGCCCAATGTCATACATTTTCCAACCCTGCCATTCTTTCATTTTGCCTCACTTAATGCCCATTATCTGTCAATTTTTGCTTTGTGAACCCCTTGGTGCAGGGGGTGACTGAGTTGTAAGAGTGAGGTTTGTGTTGTTATTCTGGTGATCTCTGCCCACTTCCCACCACACTATAAAAGTAGAGAATGAGGGCTTTGCCCCTCTGCTGCCACCAACCCGTATCTTGCAAAATGTAAAAACTGTTTAACGCTGTTTTATTAAGGGAAAGACCTCCTCGTTGTTCCGGTTTCCCGGATGTATTACGTGGGAGCCTGGGCGAGGGCAGACTTCCCAGGGGTGAACACTGCGTTAAAGAAATTACTGCTGCGTATGTCATGGAAGGGGTCCACCCCCCTTGCAGACGGTGACCCTCAACAATAGGTGCCCTCCCTTCCTTCTAGTACAGGTACACCGACCCCTTCCAAAGTCCACATACCGGATAGTATTCGCTGGCCCCCTTGCAACTTCCGGTATCGCGCGTCTGTTGCGTCACCGGAAGTTACGCGCTTACACATTTTTACGAATTGCTAGATTTGTCAGAACACTGCTTGCGCGAGACCGGAAGTTGCGAATACAGCTAATACTATTCGGTATGGGGAGTGTGGAATGGTCGTTGTGCCGGTACTGGGAGGGAGGGAGGGAAGCGGTGAGCACTTACTGTCGAGGGGGTCACCCTCTACAAGGGATGTATGGTATGAACCCCCTTCCGTGACATACGCAGCAGTAACTTTTTAACGCAGTGTTTACACCGGGGAAGTCTGCCCTCGTCCTGCCTACTGCATCCGGGAAACCTGAACAACGAGGAGGTCTTTCCCTTATTAAAACAGCGTTAAACAGTTTTTGCAAGATACGGGTTGGTGGCAGCAGAGGGGCAAAGCCCTCATTCTCTACTTTTATAGAGTGGTGGGAAGTGGACAGAGATCACCAGAATAACAACAACACAACCTCTTACAACTCAAGTCACCCCCTGCACCAAGGGGTTCACAAAGCAAAAACTGACAGATAATGGGCATTAAGTGAGGCAGAACTGTCAACATGAAAGTATGCAAGGGTTGGAAAACTTTGACATTGGGCAATCCTAGGGAGGATTTGTAAAGTCACCTGTAGATGGATGACCTGTAGCATTAGAAACCTTATATATCTGCGCGTGTGGGTTTTTGTGTTGTAAATCTAGTTAATTTTAATGAAGTTTAACATATTTGTGTTTTTTCTACAGCATGTGTGCTGAATGTGTGCCTTTACACTTCTTCAAATGTAAAGCAGCATCCTAGAACCTGCTTAAAAATGTACAAATGGGCTCCGATCGAGGTAAATATTACTCAATTGGTGAAGTACTAAACATTCCAGGGTTCAATAAATGATGGAGATTGCCGTATTTGCAAACAATGATTAGTACAGACTTTGTTACAATAATCTACAGGTCGGGCATCCCTTATCCAGAATTCTAAAATCCTTCAGACCAAAAAAAAAAACCTGAATTTTTGGATCTCTTCTAATTTTTATTAAAACCAGATGAGGGGTGCTTTGGAAAACTGCTTTCTACCAACTCCTGAGTACTGCAGCACACACTGGAAGCCTGTTGGCAGCCTCAGCATTTGACATACAACCAGGAGTCACATGGAGTCTGGGTATCATGTTTGTGGCAGAAAACTGTAGAGCACTCCCAGCATGTGTACCCACTGGCAGATGCAAGAGCAAGGGAATTGTGGCTCTCTAGCTGCAATCTCCTTCTCTGACATCAGACAGGCCCAGTGAGTGACATGCTGCCCAGCGTCACACTGACTCCAGACGTCAGTAAAGACTGCAGCACTGCCACGCTGGTAGCTGCAGCAAGAAGGAGATTGTAGCTCTAATGGTGTGATCTCCTTGCTCTGACATCGGATTCTGAAACTTTGACGAATGCTCAGGGCCCAGATCGTTTCAGATAAAAGAAGTCTGACCTGTATAAATCACCCAACACATTTAATTTTTCCATCAGGTAATGCGTCATGCAAATAAAGACTTAAAATGCATTTGATTGGCTGTTTGTGTCACTCATGTAAAGATAAATATTGTCTGACACTCAGCTACTTCCTGCAGGTGGGTGCAGTGAGCAAACAAAACGTATCTCATACTGACTCCCAGTATTCTCTTCTCCCTACAGACACTTTTATTTTACCCAGAGCGTTTATATTCACATTTTCCTTCATATTACCATAGACTCCCATGTTGCAAGGAGCATCCTGATATCTGGTGCTGGTAACTGTCGCATGCTTGATTAGTGCACACACAGCCAGTGAGATCCTTCTCCAACAGAGATGGCTGTTTCAACTAGCTATCATGATCTAACAGTCACTGAACACACATGTCCCATCCCCTGAAAGGCTGTTTTGCAGTAGTTGATTGGCAATATTCAGGGCAGAGGGAAGACCCTCATTTTTAAAGTATGTCACAGTGGTTATGGATAGCAGGGTGGGGTTGTCGATCATTCATGTCCTCTTTACTTTTTAATTTTACTTAATTGGTCATGTGCCATAGTATCCGTTGTAACACTTTGTGTTAAATAAGAAAGATATATCCGAAATACAAGCTTGTTGCTAGTAGTTGTGTGTTGATTGACTGAGTTTTGTACATTGCAGCCAAGCATTTATGAAGAAATGTTGTCATGCGTGTTCACTTTTAAAAAGTGACTGCGTTTGAAGATTGTCGTACACTATTATTCACATTTGTTCATCGTTATATCAGGGAAAAGGCACGTTTAGTTCCACAAGTGTTTTTAAAATGTTCTTTTTCTGTTTTAGAACTCTTTGTGCTTAGGAATAAAGCGTCCGAATGAGGAAGAATTGAATGACTCCAGTGATTCAAAGAGAGAGTGTCCCATTAATCCAGATCTCATCAAGAAAGAGATTAAAGAGGATGATGATGAAGCAGGTAGCAGTGAGGAAGTGTGGTTGAAGGGTTTTGGGTTGTACTCCGATGATGTAACGCAGCAAAGTAACCCACCCAATGCTGCTGATATCAGCCTAAATGCCTTTGCAGAAGCAGTTCTAGAATCGAACATGGACTTTCAATGTCCTGTTGATCAAAATGGCACTTCCGTTTTTGATGTGGATAAACCATTTCAACCTTTTGCAGAACTTGTCCCACCTCAGTGCTTCGGAAACAGAAAATTGAGATTCCAAAGTGCTTGGTATGCAGATTTTCCATGGCTTCACTACATCCCTCAGTTGAAAGCAGTTCTTTGCTTTACATGCGGTAAGGCAGAAACCATGGGATTGTTGGGATCGTCCAGAAGAAGAGATTCTGTTTTTACAGCACTCGGATTCTCTAACTGGAAGAAAGCTCGAGATAAATTTGGCTCCCACCAAAAGTCCAAGAGTCATGAATTTGCTACTTGGAAGTTAATGCATGCCTTACAAAACCAAAAGAGGGAAGCCGCTTTGGAGCAGCAGAGAAAAGTCCGACAGGCCATTCCCAATGCTTGCTTGAACAAATTGATAAGCTCGCTGCGTTTTTTGATTCACCGAGGTCATACTTTTCAAAGCCACGAGTTAATAGAAGAGAGTTTGTTTGAACTGCTAAAATTCTTAGGCCAGGACAGTGAGATGTTTCGGTATTGGCTAACTACCAACCAGAATTTTACAAGCCCAGAAATCCAATATGAACTAATTGGCTTAATGAGTCATGAAATCATAAGTTTGATCACAAAAGATGTGAACCAAGGTTCAGTGTATTATTCTGTGATTATCAACAGCATTAACAATGCAGACAATCATCAGCTAAGCCTCTGTTTGCGCTATTTGGATGCGGACATGCAACCCCAAGAGGAATTCATTGGATTTGTTGACCCCATGGAGGAAACGGGTACTTTTGCAGCAAACCTTATCTTGGATCTTTTAGATCGGCATTCTTTGCCAGTCGACCTTTTGCGAGGTGTTGCTTTTGAGAGTACAGCCTTCTCTTCTCAGTGCTACATAGAATCATGTGCCTTGCTCAAACAAAAGCAGCCTTTGGCAATGTTCGTACATTGTGGAATGCCTTCTGGAAGCATCTTGGCAAGAGACTGCAGTCATGCTAGCCATATTTTCCAACAAACTTTATATTCTTTGAATGATCTGTGCAAGCTGTTCAGTAAAAGCACAAAGTACAAATTTTTGCTTTCTGAAATGGCTCTGAATCCAGCAAGCGAGACAAAGCAATTGTGTTCATCAGAGTGGAGTGTTAACTTGCCTTTAATCAATACAATTATCCAGCATTATGGGCTCATAATACAGGGCCTAGGGGAAATGGAAACAGATTTGGGAGTAAGTGGAGTGCAGTCACACTTTCTACTGCAGGTGTTTGTTGAAGGAAACACGTTAGTCTGTTTACTAATTATGCGGTCTATAATGGAATCGTTAAATATATTAAATATGAATCTAGAAGACCAGAACATGCTTATGTCAAGCACGTTACAGAAAGTAAGGATGGTGAAGGAAATCTTGTTGAGGGTGCAGCAAGATGCGTCCGTGGTTGATTTCTTAAGGCAAGCAGAAGAAGTGGTAACCAAACTTAACTTGATGCCAATAACCATTCCCCCTTTAAGACGATGGTACCGTCAGGATTTAGAACTTTTGAACCACCATTACCCAGAAACAAAGGAGGATTTCTTTAGAAATGAATATTTCAAAGTCCTCGAAGCTGCCATTTCTCAGCTTGAGAGCAAGTTTCACCAACAAGGCTTCATTGACTACTGCCATCTGGAAGATGTACTTCTATGTGCAGGCAAAGGTGGTGAATCTGACAGTGTTATTGAAGAGAAGCTTGCCATTCTTTCCAAATACCCTGAATTTAATGTGCGCATGCTGAAAGTCCAGTTGGAAATGTTTGCTCACAAGAACAGTTACAGTTCTTTGTCCGAAGCTGTGAGCCTGTATAAGTCGGTGAGCCCTGAAGTCAAGGAGTTTTTCGGCGAACTAGGGAAATTTCTGAAGCGTCTCCTCGTTATCCCTGTTGGCACCAATGAGAATGAGCAAGGCTGTAGTCCATTCCAGAGACTAAGAACATTGCTCAAATTCACGACCACCGAAACACGGTCAAGTGATGTGGCTGTTTGCTATGTGAATGAGACTCGTTTAGACAACCTGTGCTTGGAAACTGTTGCTCACAGTTTTGTTCATGGAATATAACAATATTACCATATTATTTCCTTGTACCTCATTTTAGGAACAGTAGATAAAGTACGTGATGATTTAATCCGACAAGGTTGTCCTTGTCTGTGTTTCACGTGTGATCAGATATGTACATAGATTTGTTGGGCTTGAGATGAGGTTTGGTTTTGATCATATTGTGTAAATAAAAAAATAATTTACAAACCTTTTTTATTTTCTATTTACCATGCTGACATTTATTAATCCGAATGATCTATTTCACTAATGTGTTTGTTTATTAATCCCCTAAGGACCAATGATGTAACTGTTATGCCATAAATGCATTGTCTTAATGACCCTTGGTCCTTAAGCGGTTAATGATGAAGATGTTTTCAATTTTGGCATCCCACTCATAAGTTTAATTTCCACACAATGTAACACAAACTTTTTAACATCCATGTGCGATCTGATTTATGTATCTGCTGTCAGGAAAGATAAAACATGCGAATAATGAGATTTTTTATTAAACTCTTCACACAATCTTAAATTATTATATGGCATCCTTTTGTGTATAGTTTTCATATCCGTAAAGTTCCATAATGTTTACTCTTCTTTCTAACTGCTTACTCTCTGTCTCCATTGTGTACAGCTTCTATTAACATATATAACACAGGTAAAAGAGGAATTTTGAGACAAACCAGCAGTATGTTTCTCACAAGCTAAGGAAAAAGGAAAGGAAAGCCCATTAGGTCTTCCCCATGTGAGGTGCAATCACAATTCCTTAACCAAACAGCGGGTGTCACCCAATCAATTTCAAAAACACACAACACCTGAGGAGAACAAGGGAAACCCTGCTCTTCCTATACAGAGGGCAGGGAATACAGAGCAATAATAAATACTAGTCTGATCAATAACCACCATATACACTCTTTATTATTAATCAAAAGAAAAAAGGGTTTAAAACAAAAAACACTTCAATACTCAACATAGTACGGAGCCTCACCAATCTTTGGACCAATAAATCTTTCCCATAAGGCCAGCAATACATAGCATCGGTAAGCAGTAATATCAGCTAAATTTATATTGGGGGCGTGGCCGGCTACCAGCGGAGGTGGACGTGCTTTGTTGGAGCTCCGCACGTCTGCCGACATTAGGGACCTCCAGCCAACATTTAAAAGGGAATTTTTTTTACTTAAAGGTTCCAGGGTGGCTGGCCAACGGACTAGAGCTGGCCGGACACCGTCTTGTCCCCCTCTCCGGACCAGAGACACCCCCCACGCATCTGCGGAGCTCGACCTGCCGGCGGCCATCTTGGGGCCTGGGCTTCCGCGCTTGCACGTGCTGGTCCTTCCTCGGCCCCCTTCTTGAGGTTCCAGGTGGCGGCGGGCCGTGAGGATGGAGGGCCCCTGTCCTCTGGTTGCTGCTTCTGGGGCCACGCCAGAGCTCGTGGGGGTGGATGCGGACTGGCGACAGCTGGCCTGCCCACCCACCCACCGAATGCTGGGAGCCATGTTGGAGGACCGAGGCGTGCCTCGCGTCACTGCCCGGAGACGAAGAGAGCCCGCTTACACGGGGTATGTGGCGCCGGCTGATGAAGGTTCTGGAGAGGCGAGGGGATGACGAGCAGAAAATGGGAGACGAGACCGACGTCCCCATGCTGAGAAGCTGCGGTGGTACGAGTCCCCCGCCCGGGATGAAGCTCACGGAGTTCGGAGGGACACTGGATGTGCCTGATGGCGGGACCGTAGAAGACTGCGACATGGAGGGTGACCCGGACCCCCGGCGAGTACGGCTTACCTTGCGGGAGGCGGAGGAATTGTTGCTGTCGGGCGGTTCTGGTGAGTCAGCTTGGCATGGGCCGCTGGAACGTGTGGCGCTGGATGGGCCGACGACGGTGCCTGCAGGCCCTGTTCGAGGTACGGAGGGGGAAGAGATGGCCGAGAACGGGACAACGTGATACGCACCTCGTGGACTGTCCACTGTGAAGAAGCTGGAACCCTCCTGGCGAGGTACTATGGCTGGAGAGTATACGGGGACCAGCAGTCGAATGAAGCCCGGCGTCCCTGCTGTGAGATTGGAGGCCCTGGTGTCCCACGATGCCTCTCATACGTTCGGCCGGGGGCATTGGTCCCCCTTATGTTCCGGGATACGGGTTGCGGTGACTTTGCCGCCCTGTCTGATTGCCTTTTTTGATGCCGTTTTATGCTCCTGTTCCCGGCCTACACTATAATGCTGAGATCCCCTACGATGACAACATTTCTTTTGCGTCTACAGCTGACTTTTTGTTTCTTTTCCTTTTTTTTTTCACTCGGATTTAAAATGATTATATGCTGACGTTTTAATTTTCACGCTGCTTTTATGCTGACTCTCTTGGTGACCCTTTTTGCTTTTTACACCCCATCCCTCATTTTTCCCCCACATGCTGAGAATATTTGTTTATAGATGCATTCCCCCCTTACTCCCCCCCCTTTCTGCTGGGATACTTCAGACATTTTCTGAGGACGCTTTGTATTTTTGTTTCATCCTCTCTCCCTTTCCCCCACATAAGCATTATTTTGGTTGTTTTTCAGAGGACTCTTTTTATTATACTACTGCAGTGCTTCTTAGCTATTTAGTTCTTATTTTTGATGTCTTTTAAGCTGACAAATTGTGGCCATTTTCTTTTCCACAGATGACTCGTTTTGGCCCCGTGAGGCCATATTCTCTGATTGTTTTGCTGATTTTGTTCCAAAATAAAAAAACTTTAAACATAAATTTTTATTGACCTACATCTGTGCTCAGCAATCCTAGAGCAACTGGTGATGATCCAAAGGCCCCCACATACATATAAAATACATAATTTTTGAAAATTGATAACATAGGGTAGGTGTATCGACCCATATTCACTTTAGACTAGGGAAACAGCCTAGTTGATCAATCAAAGCCACTACATATTATATAATGCGTGTCGCTGACAATATACTGTTTAGCTAAATCAGCCACAAAAATCAATTGGTCAGAACCGCCAAGCGGTAAAAAGCAATCATATGCTACACATAGTAGCTCATGTCTCCTTGAGCTGACTGCATCACACAATAGTCATTCCGTAGCTATGACCACCACCCTTCAATTAAATGAAATCTGTTAAAACCATACAGAATACAACACGTTACGCCCTAGCTGGGCTTTGTTGCTCAGTTTTTTGATGGAATATAACCATATTACTATATTATTTCCTTGTACCTCATTTTTAGGAACAGTAGCTAAAGTGTCTGGTAAATTCATCAGACAAAAGATTGTCCTTGTCGGTGTTCCACGTTGAATCATTTATGTACATAACGTTGTTGGGCCTGAGATTAGGTTTGGTTTTGATTATATTGTGTAAATACAAGAATAATTTACAAACCTTTTATTTGCTGTTTACTCTTCTGACATTTATTAATCAGAATGAAATATTTCACTAATGCGTATGTTTATTAATGATGAGGATGTGCGATTTGGGCATCCCACTCATAAGTTTAATTTCCACACAATGTAACACAAACGTTTTAACATCTATGTGCGATCTGATCTATGTATTTGGCTTTCTTCTAGGCAAGATAAAACATGCAAATAATGTGGTTTTTTTTTATTAAACTGTTCACATAATCCTAAATTGTTATATAATTTATATATAGTGCTTACAAGGGTTGTGGTGTGTAATAACAGACCCAGGATGCATAAAAGTGAGACAGATGTCATTTGCATATCCTACTCAGAAATCCTTGCTGCATATGGGGAATGTGGCACAGGAGCTCTGGGATGCAATTCTGTGAATTACTGTGATGTACAAGTGGCTTCTGCAATAAAAAACATATATATATATATATAAGTTCCATATTGTTTACACTTCTTGTTAACTGCTTAAACTCTTTAAGGCTCCATAGTGTACAGATTCTATGAACATATATAACACAGGTAAAAGCGGAACTTTGAGACAAACCAGCAGTATGTTTCAAACAAGCAATGTCTTTCACCTAAGTGATTATCCATTGAGCTAAAATTGACGGCTTTGCAGTACCGAAAAAGACTGAGCTTTTCAAGACGTAACTATGTAACAAAAACAGAAGCTTTACAGTGCAAGCTTTCCTATTTGCATTATAGTTATTAGTTTTGAAAAGTGCTGTCCTTTTTTTTGCTTTTTTGCACTGAAATACCAGCTATTTTAGCCGTTTTTTGCATTGCTGGCAAACATTGATGCTTAGCGGATATTCCCTCAAGCGAAGTTGATACTTAATGAGTCTAAAACTTTCAAGTAGTTTTTTTTAGAGGGGAGGGAATGTTTCCGCTTATTCAGGTTTAAAATTGTGTACTTTGACATAAGACCATACAAACTTCTAGAAACTAAATTTGGAATATAAGAATTGTTACATTCAGAAAGCGAGAGGTCCATTTATACTGATAGAACGAGGTTGCATGTGTATTTATATGTTTATTTTTTTCTTTAACCTCCCTGGCGGTATTCCCGAGTGTGACTCGGGGTTAAACTTTGCTACCGCGAACGGTAACCCGGAGCCACACTCGGGCTGCATACTCACCTCATCCTGCGCTCCCTCGCTGTCCCCCGTAGTGTGATCGCGGCGACTTGCTTCCTGGTAACGCTCCCTGCGAGTCACACGATGCAGGGGGCAGGACCAGGCAGCAAACTAAAAAAAAAAGAATATTCCAATGTAAAATTTCCAGCAGCATGACCTGCTCATGAAAGGCCACTAGTTGGCACTAAAGAATCAGAAACAGACCATAAATACACAGTCTAATATTGCACCCTTATTTTCTGAAAGATTTCAGTGTTTTTGGTTTTATTATTTTATTGAATATAATTTATTAGCATTATTATGGATAATTATTTTTGGGATAATAAATTATGTCCTGTTTCAAACTTTATCGGACTCCGTGTATTTACTAGACTCTTGCTTGCATGGAATTCAGTGCGTTATTCCTAATTATTACAGGCTTACTGTATACAAAAACACGTTTCCTTTAAAAAAAAATTGAGACGCTTTTAGACACAAAATTTTGAAAAAAATTCGACCGCCCGGGAGGTTAATGAACCCAAAAGAAAAGAAAGAAAAAATATATATATATGTATAAAAATTGATATTATCCAAAATTCAAGCAACACCTTTCAATATAAAGCAGCAAAAAGGAGAGGTCCAGCAACACCTATACATATTCACTTAAGTTTCTGAGTATTAACAGATCTATATTTTAAGACATTTAATGCTTAGCCATCACTTGATATTCACTTTACATTAGAACCTACACATTGCTTATTTATTTAGTTACATTCATGATATATTTGTACATGTTTATGGGATGCAGCTCAGCTTTCAGATCCGTGCACTGTTCATACTGATAGATATCATATGCTTTGTCAGGCTGTTAGGTATATGCGCAGGAAACCCTCCTTGATTGGTTTTAATCAGTTTTTTATTAGCCACGTTGTTTTCTTTGTTTTCACCATAGCAACTAGCTGCGCCTGGCGTGTGTGATGTCACACGCTGTGACAAGCTCCTAGCATGCCTCAGTAATTATAAGCACCCAGGTGAAGTGCATTACCGCCATAGGCAGCGTGATTTGTGAGTAATATTCTGTTGTTTCTTTATAACCCATTAGTGTTGTGTTTTCTATAACCTTGATAATGGCTCCTAAGAGAGCCGAAACGTCGGGACTTGCTTTTTAAATATGCTTTAATAAATTTTGTTATTTTATTTTTTGATTGAGTGCGGCCATCTGTTGGATTTTCTATAAAAATTTATGGTGGTAGATTGAGCAGAGTTCAGCGCTTCTTTCTGTCTGTTCCTTATAGAGGATAATATTATATATCTTCACTAGTAGGTAGATGGTGAATGATCCTCAATGCCTCAAAGGAAACATAGAACAAGACATAGGGTAGTATAGCCTGACACCGTATGTCAAAAAAATTAATGAAAGATTATACTCCCATAGAATGGTGTCTCATGTCAGGCACCGGATTTGAAGGTGGCTGGCGGCTTATGTGGGAACGCCAGATTTCCCCAACTCACGGCAAGGAGTCCTGAATCTGTAATTACGCTCTGCAGCAGGAGATGCAATGCTCATCTATGGTGGATGGATCAGCCAAATTCTTCTGTGAAGAGCTGTCCCCCTAGAGCATATTGCAACAGGGACTGTGCCTTAGCCGCAGTGAAGAGAGGCAAAAAACGTTCACCTGCTGGTTTTTAAACGTTTTTTTTCCTCTAAAGATAAAATAAATACATGGTAAAAGAATGACATAAAAAGGGGTAATACACTAAAACGCGTTACGCGGATCACAGCTGCTTCCTCATTGTATTGCTAAAATTACCCTGTGTCTTTAGTCTAAAAATAAAAGTAAAAATCATTTGTTTGTATAAAGAATCCAAAATGGCTGCCGCCGGCCTAACTGAGCATGCTCGTGATGTCATGCAGGTCAGCAAAAAAAAAATTAAGTGTCATTTGATCAGACATCCCTGAGAGATGAGTAAGAGCCATTTTCCCATGTTCTAATAGGGATTGCTGGGCTCATATAACTTACAGAAAAAATATAAAACGATGTATACAGTCCAAAGCAGATCATGAGAAAATAATAAAACTCCAATAGACATCGCTGGGCTCATATGATATACAGAAAAATATCAAAAACAATGTATACAGTACACATAGTACAAAGCCGATAATAGTAAAACTTATTTTGATTTGCAATAGACTAGTGACCCTGGTATGCTAATTCTATAATGTATTTCAAATTAAGGGAAATAATAGGATGTTAGACAGGATAATTGCCTATATTCTAACCTCAATTATAATAAGCAGTAGGGATGAGCCCTTTCTAAAATCAAACTTTTTCTAGAGGATGTGTGGTGTTATAACAAGACGTATGGTGTTTATTAGTCAATATGCACTGTTCGTAGTCGATATGGTGCGTGGGTCTTACTGAATGGTTAAGAGGAGAGAATAGAAAGTAACCATATGAACCATAAGAGGTATTTATGGTATAATAAAAGCGTATAATTGTGGAGAATAGGATGTTGGGAGAGGAGTGGGCGACAATAGCAATGTTATAAGTTTAGCTACTGGTACCTGTGTATATCATGACTGTTGTGTGTAAATCTAGGGTGTTAAATATGTCATAAAGTGGTTCCATGTAGGAGACAAAATATGCTAGTAGGGGTGGAGCGAATGGGAATATGAAGAACAGGAGCTAGAAGCGGGACCTAATGCGTGGTAGGGAGGAGCTACACTGGTTTAAAGGTCTAGATGAGAAGACTAATTAATAGAGAAAGGACTTATAAAAAATGACATAGTTCAAAATCTTGATTTAATCCTTTAGGGATCAAGGTACTGAGGTTGTAGATCCATTTCATTTCAACTTTATTGATTTGTTTCATAGAATCTCCTCTCCAATTCTTCTCCACCTGTTGGATGGCCATGAATTGGGTGCCTCTTGGGTCTTGTTGGTGAGCCTCTTTATAATGTTGTGGAACAGTATGCGTGTCGAGACCTTTTCTAATATTATAGAGATGCTCGCGTATCCTCACATTCAGACTCCTAATGGTCCGACCTATATAGTATTTACCGCACGAGCAGATTAAAAGATAAACTACATTCTTGGAAAAGCAGGTTAAGTTTTCATATATCGTGTAGGTTTCACGACCTTCCATGTCTGTGAAATGTTTGTGTCTCTTTTGACTGCCGGTGGATCTGCAACCCTGGCAGTTGCTGCAGCCATAGAAGCCTCGTTCTAAGTTGAAGAGGTTTCTTTGTGTCTTCTCTTTGGAATGGCTCTTAACCAATGCGTTCTTTATATTATTCACTCCTTTAAATATGAGTGTTGTTTTTTCTTCCAGAAGTTGTTGATCATTATCTTTTCTCAATATATGCCAGTACGTCTTGAAGATTTTCCTAATTTGTCCGTGTTGTTCATTAAATTGACAAATTAACTGGATCCTTGAACTTGTATCTCTAATTTTTGGTGGTCTATGGAGAATCTGGGTTTGACTGGTTGTGGAAATACCTAGTCTTGTTTTTTCTAGATCATTGTGATTGTACCCCTTTGCTTGGAATTGTTCCTTTAGTCTCTGTGACTGTTTCAGATATTCGGTGTCTTCGGTGCAATTGCGTTTTATGCGGAGGAATTGTCCCTTTGGTACACCTTCTAGCCATTGCCAGAAATGGCAGCTGGTCTTCTCGATATAACTATTCACAGCCACTGTTTTGAAGAATGTTTTCGTCTTGATCTGTGAATCTTCAATATATATGTTGAGGTCTAGAAAATTGACGCTGGATGGACTACAAGTCCACTCCAGCTGCACACCTCAGTCATTGGTGTTGAGAAATTCGAGAAAGAAGTTGAGTTGTTGCTTGGTGCCATGCCATAAATGAAAAATATCAACTATGTAACGTTTATACAATCTGATATTATCCGTCCAGTCCTGGCCTTCATGTAGCCATGTTTTCTCCCTTTGGGACATAAAAAGGTTGGCATAGCTTGGTGCCATCTTGTTGCCCATGGCTGTCCTGACCTGTTGCATAAAAAATTGGTCTCCATACCAGAAATAGTTATTTTTGAGGATAAGATTAACACCCTCAATGATGTAATCTATCTGTACTTTATCCAATTCGCTGTTGGTGGTGAACTCTTTTCGAACAGCCTCGCACCCTCTGTCATGTTGTATGCAGGTATAAAGTGCTCTTACATCGCACGTAACGAGAAGTGTTCCCTCCTCCCAGTTCACTGGCTTGAGGGTCCTGATGATATCGCCCGTATCTTTCAAGTATGAAGGTATTTTCTTGACAACAGGTTGAATTAGCGTATCTATATATTCAGACGTCTTACTTGAGATTGAGTTGATACAATGGCGCCAAAATACAGGATACCTCCTTTTCCTTATAAAAAAATTATATTTAGAAATTTAACCCGTTCGCTGCATGACCAACCGCGCGAGCACTTGGCTGCGGAGAACGCGCTGAGCGTGTCCTCCCATTGCAGCCGCGATCGGCCGGGATTCCTGCGGCCACCCGGTGCGGGCTGACATCTTGGTTGTCAGCCCAGCCTCCGGGACCCCGGCCGCACAAATAGTCATTGCGCTGGGCGTGATGACCTCTATTCCAGGCACACCACTCCCCCCCCCGCTGCCAGTGCAGGAAAGGTGCCTGAAGGGGCGGGTGGGAGGTCCTTTGAACCTCTCTCCCTCCTGATTTGTTTGGGGCACCGAAAAAGGCAGACACCGCTTTGAAGGGCACAGCCTGCCCTTCCAAGCAGTGGTTGCCTTTAACCCCTTGGGGGCTGGATCCCCAACAGCGATCCCCTCCCGGAGCTGGCCGACATCATGGATGTTGGCCAAGCTTCCGGGATCTCCTACTGGCATCATTGCGCATGGACACGATGACGTTAGTTCGGGAGTTAACCCCTAGCTGCCACCTATGGTGGAGATAGGGGGTGCAATGACCCCCCCCGTCTCCCGATCGGTAGCAGCTAGGGGTTAATGTTTGGTATCATTGGAACGACCAGAGCATGGTCTTTCCAGTGATACCAAACATGACCATGTTAAAATTAAATAAAAAAAATTATGTATTTTTGTTTGTTTTTCGTTAATACAGCAATATTGTTCCCATTTCAATTATAATGTGAACAATGATGCTGCACTAACAATTTTTTCTAGGGGGGCGTTTACTAAAAATTCCCCATTTCTAATTTTTTTAACGAGTCCCCATTTCTAATTTTTAACAAGCACACCCCATAGAAAATGTAACTGCAAAGGCTCAGATGATAAAATGGGTGAAAAAAAAAACTTTACACGCTGCAATTTTATTGCAGTTTTTGTTATAATATTCAGGCAGGGCATGATGTATACTTATAATAATGAAATATTATGAATTTGCAGAGTCTGTCAGAAAGAACGATACATAATTTGGGTCGTATAATAAAATTTTACTTCAAATCGCGTTTAACCCCTTCACTACTGAGACATTTCACCGCTGTGTGCTGAGCTAATTTTTACCGCTTTCGCTCATCATGTTTAAACGCGATTTGAAGCCACATTTTATTATACAACCCAGACATATTATATATCGTTCTTTCCGGCAGATTCATAATATATCATTATTATATGTATACGCCATGTCCCGCCTGTATATTATGACAAAAAAATCAATAAAAATTAAATGTTTAATCATATGCAGCGTGTAAAGTGTTTTTTTTCACATTTTGTCACATGAACGTTTGCGGTTATATTTTCTATGGGGGTGCGCTTGTACAAAAGTTAGAAATGGGGACTTGTTAAATTTTTTTGGGTGAATTACGTGATTTTTAGCAAACACACCCCATAGAAAAAAATCATTAGTGCAGCATCATTGTTCACATTATAATTGAAATGTGAACAATATTGCTGCATTAATAAAAACAACACAACAAAAAAAGTTTTTGTTTTTTTTATATTTATTTTTTTAATTTATTTGTTATTTTATTTTTTACCTGTCATGTTGGGTATCATTCGAAAGGCCATGCTCAGGCCTTTCGAATGACCCCCTAGCTTCAAAGGAACCCCCTATCTCCACCAGGGGATTTCCTTGGGAAATCCCCGGGCAGCTAGGGGTTCCCCAGCTATCTGACATCATCACGTTATGCATTTTATGACCAATTCCTGCAAAGCTCCACATAATCCCAAAGGGTTCACATACTTTTTCTTGCAACTGTAGCCACATACTCTTGCTGGACTGGATTCTCTCCTCATCTCCTGTTAGAATACAGGAGGCAGGCGTTCTTGCTAATAGCTTTAGTGACCATTGTCTAGTGTACTGTGTGCGCAAAATAAAGGCCCTGAAATCTCCCCCAAAGGTAATAACCACCAGGTCTTTAAAGAAATTTATTCTTGAATCCTTCCTAAATGATCTCAAACAGCTCCCCTGGTACAGACTAAACCTAATCCCAGACCTAGACTGTGCAGTTGAATACTTTCAGTCTGAGCTCCTGCAAGTCTGGAATTCCCATGCCCCGCTGCGTAAAGTGCGAGTAAGACTGGGGTCAGACCAGCGCACTTTTAACGTGCGTTCTGGCGCACATAATTACGGCCGCACTAGCAGCAGATGACGGCCAATATACGATGTACGGCCGCACAAAAGTCCGGCCGTGTAACGCAAGTGGAATTTGAACGCATTTTTTTGAGAACGCTGAACCGCTAGTACTGACTTACTGAGTGCGCAGCTGCGGCATAGCGGCGTGTTTGCGTGATTAGGAGATGTCAGACACTGCTAATGTCCAGCCTACATAACGTCCAGACACAAAAAGAGTTTTATTGACGATCCGTACAAAATCACGCCCGAAAATGCACGTCGTCTGATCGTTTTTGCGCATTCCGTGAAAAAATACGTCAATGCGTTCGGACGCACTTTTTCACATTCGCGGGAAAAATGCTTTCGTCTGACCCTAGCCTAAAAGGGACTCATCTCCCCTAGGTTACAGCTGATCTTACACTAATGTACCAGCTTAGAGATTCACTGTGGTCAAATTTAAAGAGTACTGGTTCCATGAACGATCACTACGAATACTGAAAATGCCGGAATGAAAGCACAAAACAAACAAAAATGGCTAAAGCCCATTACTTCAATGAAAATCTAAACAATAACATATCAAACCCTAGAAACTTTTGGAGAACCATAAGTAACATACAAGCACTCCCAGCCAGATGCTGTCAAAGTAAACAATCAAACCCTGCAACACCCCCTAGATGTAGCAAATGCCTTTAATGATTATTTTGTTGGATGCGCCACCACTTTGCCAAGCTAGGAAATGACATGCAATCAGAGAGGCCTCATGCAGGTCAGGCCCCTCCAACTGTGCAAAGTCCCTGTATCAGAGAGGAATTCAGTTTTAGACCAGTGCCTGTCAGTGTCGTTACTAAACTTCTCCGTAAGCAAAAAATGAAATACCAGTCTGGATCTGATCAAATACCAGCAATGCTGCTTAAAATCAGTGCGCCAGCAATTGCAAATCCTGTCACAACCCTAATCAATGAATCACTGGCGACTGGATACATACCCAAACTTTGGAAGACTGCGAGAGTGGTACCTATCCATAAAAGTGGTGACAGTACTTTGGTATCCAACTACCGTCCGATATCGTTGCTCCCTGTAATGTCCAAAATTTTGGAAAAATGCGTCTACACACAATAAAGACAAAAAAGAAAAGGGCGCAAGATAGGTGGAAATTTAAAAAATACTTCTGGAGCACCCCAGATACAGTTAGGGTACTCCTAGGGTTCACAGTAGATTGATATCTTGAAAGAGCGCTTTTGCTTCTTAGTTGGTTAATATAGCATGCACTGAAAAATCAAAAGAGAACATATATTGTGCAGTAAAAAAACCTTTTGGTTTGACTATCATATCTGTCCTTTTTTCTTTCCCTTTAAACCAAATACTTGGAGCAATTTTAGATTTTAAATTTTCTGCTCTTCTAAATACTGTGACAGGATGTTCAGGTAAAATTTGTTTCAAATACGGGTCCTGTTGTAGGATGGGCCAATGTTTATTAAAAATCTTTTTAATTGATGGTACATCATTATTATATTTAGTTCTGAAAGCTAGAAAAATTACCATTATCATTCTTATTTTTATGTTCAGTTAGGAGATCCCTCCTATTCAGAGCTTTAACTTCTGTTTTAGACTTCTCAATTAATTCTACTGGAATATTTCTCTTTTTTAGTTTGCTTTCAATTATTTCTGCCTGTTTGACATATTCATCAATTTTTGAACAATTTCTACGCACTCTTGCCAACTGATTTTTAGGGATGTTGTTCTTCCATTTATTGTACTGACAACTGTCATACTTTAATATAACTGTTACCATCTGTTGGTTTAAAGAATGTTCTGCTCTCAATTTCTCCCTCTTTAATGAAAAAGGTTAAGTCCAAAAAATTTATGGTCTCCAAGTTGATTTCTGCTGTGAACTACAGGTTGTATGTATTATCATTGACATAAACAATGAATTTATCCAAAGAGACTCTATCTCCCCTCCAAACTACAATGACATCATCAATGAACCTTTTACAGAGCACGAGGTTTGCCCCAAACGGATTATCTTCCCAAATAAATTTTGCTTCCCAATCCGCTACAAATAAATTCGCATTACTTGGGGCAAACCTCGTGCCCATTGTATTCCCAGTACGTTGAAGAAAAAATACGCCATCTACAAAAAAATAATTATGGACCAAAATAAATTCAATGCAGTTTATTATAAACTCCCTTTGTTCTGGATCAATATCCTGATCTTTTTCTAATTCCATTCTTACTGCCGATACTCCTTTTAACATGATTAATTACAGTGTATAAGGAAGTCACATCCAATGTTACCCAAATGAATTCTTTCTGCCATTTGATCTTTTCTACTTCTCTGATGATATGACCTGAATCTTTCAGATATGAAGGAATTACCTTCACATATTTTTGCAGAAAAAAAATCAACATAATGGGACATGTTGCAGGTCATTGATCCAATGCCACTAATTATAGGCCTTCCTGGGGGGTTGTCTATTCTTTTATGTATCTTAGGTAAATGATACATGGTGGGAATCCTTGGATATTCTACGTAAAGATAGTCAAATTCATTTTTATTTAAAACACCGGTATCTAAACCTTTTTTCAGAAGCTCCAATATTTCTTTTTGAAATTCCTTCATTGGATCTTTACTTAATCTTTCATAAGTTTCCAAATCTCCTAAAATATTATTAGCTTCTCTTTTATATTGTTCTCTATCTTGAATTACTATCCTATCCCCCTTATCTGCAGCTCTAATAATGATGTTTTGTTGTTCTTGTAAGTTTTTAATGGCTATTCTTTCTTTCTGTGTCGTGTTTGGATTCTTTATATTCCTATCTTTAAGTTTTTCAAAGTCCCGCATTACCATATCAACAAAGACTGGTATATGTTGAATTTAAGCAAGCATGGGATAGGCATAAGGCTATCCTAAACAAAAGATAAATCCAGGTTAAGTATCCATGTAATTGGGCAGACTAGATGGGCCGAAAGGTTCTTATCTGCCGACATTTTTCTATATGTTCACCCTTACAAAAACTTGGGTAGAACTTTGATGGAGGTTTAAGATCAGTATGAATAAATCTCTTAGGTACATCAACTAAATTCTCAAGTCTAGGGTCTTTCTTTTTTTCAAAGAATGTTTTAATGGTAATTTTCCTTGCAAATTTTTGAACGTCCATAAATAAACCAAAATCATGAGATTTCACACTGGGGGCAAGTTTTAAACCTTTTGTTAAAATCCCAATCTCTTCTTCTTTTAAATCTATAGATGATAAATTGAAAATCCCATCTCTTATCTCGTTTGCTTTGAGGAGGCACCCTGAGTCTCCCATTTTTC
This sequence comes from Leptobrachium leishanense, assembly GCA_009667805.1. Taxonomy (NCBI): domain Eukaryota; kingdom Metazoa; phylum Chordata; class Amphibia; order Anura; family Megophryidae; genus Leptobrachium; species Leptobrachium leishanense. The sequence goes on along the minus strand of CM019063.1, from coordinate 202,608,880 downwards.
CTCTATTTCCCCTTCCTCGTACTCGACTGATTCTCTTCTCCTTTTGCTTGGGGTATCTTTCAACCCCAATATTTGATATCGATTGGGATTGAGCCATGGATTCCCTAAAAAATTAGATCCACTGTTGCCACTTTTCTTCTCCCCCTTTTCTCCTAACTACTGGATCCACCTTTGGGGAAAGATTTTTTACAGAATTCTTCCTCATTTTGTTCTGCTTGGGCTCATACTTATTATTCATCCCATAATTCTGATTTTCATTTTGGCATCTATAATAATCTTTTCTTTTATTTGCAGTCGGTCTTTGAAATCGATTCCCATTTCTCATATTTAGACCCTGTTCATAATCCTGTTTATCTCTATTTAACTTCTTATCTTTAGTAAAAATAAGTTTATCTTCTAATTTCTCAATTTTAGTTTTTAATTGAATTTGTCTTTTTTCAATAATCTCACTTTCACATGTTTTACTAATTTCTTCCTCCAACCCTCTAATTTCCTCCTCAAGTACAGCCATAGATTCCGTTTGATAATCTATCAATAATCTCATTAAATCCACTGAACACGTCTCTAAAACATTATTCCACTTTTTCATAAAATCTCCATTTTCCATACCAAATGCTGGTGGTTTATAGATACGTAGTCCTCTAGGGACAATTTTCAACTCCACGTAATGTTGCAAGTATGTTGCGTCTACACACAATTACGTGATTATTATCAATATTGGAACTAATTAACCCCAGATCAATCAAGCTTTCGTCCAAATCACTCAACTACAACCGTCCTTTTAAAAGTCTGCAATGATATCCAAGCTGGGATGGAACAAGGAAACCTAACTGGAGCCATCTTCCTTGATTTTGCCAAGGCCTTTGACACAGTAGACCATGGCATCTTGTTAGAAAAACTTAACTCTGGCATTGGTAATCGCACGCTAACCTGGTTTCAATCATATGTATCCGACTGATCGCAATATGTGTCAATTTCTGGCAGCTCCTCCCTCCCCCTCCCAGTCACTTGCGGTGTACCCCAAGGCTAAATACTAAGCCCCCTGCTATTCACAATATTCATAAATGATCTGCCCAACGTCTGCAAAGCCTCAACTGTACATATGTACGCAGATGACACCGTAATCTATACCAGCAAGCCAAATCTCCCGCAGCTGGAGGCCGTGCTGCAAGAATTCACAGAGGTAGTAAAGTGGATCAAACACGGCAAACTTTTTTTAAATACTGACAAAACTGGAACGATGCTCTTTGGAACAGCACCTAAACTACACAAATTGCAAAATCCCCATCTATGTGTTGGGACAAAATCAAATGGCACGCTGACCACAGTCACTTCTCTCAAATATCTAGGTATGTGGTTGGACCCTAATCTATCCTTTGGCCCCCACATCGAAAAACTCTCATCTAAACTTTACCCCAAACTAGGTGCCCTGTACTGAAACAAATCCTGCCTGAGCCCCGCGATAAGAAAGCAGATTGTACAACAAATGCTTATGCCGGCTATTGATTACGGAGATGTAGTGTATGCAGCCGCCCCGCAAACACACCTTCAGAAACTCACTACATTGTATAACTCATTCTGCCGCTTTGCATTACAATGTAACTACATGACCCACCATTGTGACATGTTAAAAGAGCTAAACTGGCCATCGCTGGAGTCTAAACGCACCCTTCACCTTTTCTGCCTGGTGTTTAAGAGCATTTCTGGGAAGCTGCCACCCTACCTGAATAGACTGCTTCCCCCAGCAGCTCCCTCATCCTATAACCTCCGATCCAGGATCAGCACCTTACTTGCAATACCACAATACAAAAAGACAGTGGCTCGGTCCTCATTTTCCTACAGAGCACCACAATTATGGAATAACCTCCCAGACACCATCAAATCTTCCCCCAGTCTTAAGTCACTCAAGAGCTCCTTACTAACATACCTCAATACAGAATGCACCTGTAAACATGTAACATAATGACTATTTCCTACATATTTATTTTCTATTAATCTGTATATTTGTGTTGTTTTTTAATATCTTGCATTGTATTACTTTGTATTTCTGTAACAATTCAATGTTCTTGAACCCAGGACATACTTGAAAACGAGAGAAATCTCAATGTATCCTTCCTGGTAAAATCCTTTATAAATAAATAAAATAAATAAGGCCAGCAAACAGATGTAAATACCGGTAAAAACAGGAAAGAAGAGAGACAATATGGATGCTTTCTCTAACAGCAGCCTCATGGTTATCTTTATTACACGTGTATGGTTTTCAATTGCTTTTGAAACAATACAATGACCAAGTAACATGGCACCTTAATTTCAACAATATATATATAACTTTTCCTGTGAATCAGTCTCACAAACTTTACATCCTTATATATGCAACGTGCTTTAGCGATTCCTTTTCCATCTGCACATAAGGGGATGTCATACATGCCAAGACATATAACAATTTCTCTAATAGAAGGTAATAATGCACCTGAGATTATGTTTAAATGTACATACGAATGTCACTGTTTATGTTGTAGCTGTTTTAATATGACGTTTGGAAAGTAAATGATCTCAAAATCATCAGTAATCAGAAAGTCTGTTTCTGGACTATATATGTACATTTCTGTAAACCTCAGTGCACAGACAAAGCGCTGATGGAAGAAAATGTTAACAGCAGTACTATACATATTAACCAACAAATATACTTTAAAACATAGAAAAAATTGAGGTCTATACGTCCATGTTTGCACTAGTCACAACTTCCTGAGTTTTCAGTATCGTAAAACAGGCAGGGTTTCTATGTACAAGTAGGCATAGCAAAACAAGTATGCAACGTTTTGACACTTGACGTCGAGGTCAGCTTCTGAAAGGTAATTCACCCTTCAGATGTCTTCTATGATTTCTTCAGATGAAAGGGAAGGACAAAAGCCAGTATTAGTCTTATCACAAATAGCTGACAAATGTACTATAATATTGACAACACTGATCAACACAGACTGTTTTAAGAATCAAGAATAACAAAGAATCATTAGGATGGATAACAGGGCAATTATCAGAGTTCATCAGAAAGTTCAAGTATTTTGTAATATTAAAAAGAAGACCTACATATTTACATCCGAAAGGAAAGTTAATACGATGTGATTAGGATTTTGATTGTTTGGTGGGACTGGACACTCAAATGGCAGATTAAATTTCCCGTAAATAAAAGCAAACTCGTGCCATTTTACATGAAGAACACACAAACAAACCCCCTCCACCTTAAGAAAAATGCATGCAAATGATTTAAGAATATTAAAGACTGGACTTTGTAAATTAAGTCAGAAAGTCAATCAGCAGTTTTCAATGCCAGCAAGGTATCGACATACCTTCGTGCTGTGGTAAGAGAGTTTAACTGTCACAGAGTTTGCCATTGACGCCATAAGGCTCGTGTGCTGGGATTTTGTTCTTTAGCGAACTGGAACTATCGAACTGATAAATCATATTTCAGTTGCAAAAATAGTTTACAGAGTTTTCTTACCCTATCGTATTTCCTTTTTGGTGTTCTATATGTTCTGCTGCCTCACCCTGCATCTACAAAAACAATCAACATTACAGAAATGTTTTGGTGATATAGTTTAAATGGCACAGGTTTCAATTTGTACGTAAGACAACTGACCATTATACTGTAGTATAGCACAAGCGATTTCAAGTCTTGCATTTTCAAGCACTTGTGTGTGTCAGGTACCAGCGTGGAGGGCAAGGTTGCGAACCCAAAATGCAGTGATGCCACGGAAACAAGATGTGGGAAAACAGAGGTTTATTGACAGTTTCAGGTTAAATGGTGTTTGAGTCCAGATTATGCAATAAGGCAGGCAGTACTTTAATGAGGATGACCAGAGGAATAAGCAAGGCTGGGGATACAAAGGGATGCTGGAAACACGATACTGGGAGACACAGAGGGCAGATACACGTAGGAGACTTACTGGGGACACGAGACAGGCAGGACAGGAAAAGGGCTGAATGGATTCTTGATTGTAGAGTTTTAAGTCAGGAGACTGAGGATCAGTGGGAACTGGAAACCAGGATGCTAGGGCCTTTTATACAGTCTCTGGATGGCAGAGGATACATAGGATACAAGATACTGGACGGCAGAGGGTTCACACCGGATACTGTCTCTGGATGGCAAAGGATACACACAGGAAACTGGCTCACAGTCTGCTTGGCTTGGAAACTAATGCAGAAGCACTGCATTCTGGGAGCTCCACCCTTAAGTAGGTGAACAGTCTCTGGTGATTGTAGGCACCTTTTGGACCTGCGGTGCTGTAAGCAAAGGCTGGAAACTGGTAGAGCTGTTCATGAAAGTGCTGCCTTGCATTTAAGATGACGCAGCACCAGGTTTACCCTTCCTGCCACGGCTACGGCGGGCTTTACGTGGGGTGTTGGGGGCTCCAGACAGGGGTCCTGACAGTGTGGCTGTCTCTATTCCACTTATGTCTCCCTTCTCAACGAAGTCCTTTGCAAACTGCATAAAAGCAATGTATTAGGTTACTAAAATATAACTAAGTTTTCATTAGTTGCAGCAATGCTTATAAAATGTTTATCATCATAACTAAAACTCCACAGCTGCATGAATCATGTTGGTTCTCATGCAACATTGTGCATGTATTCCACTAATCTCCCTCATCCTTGTGCGTGGTCATCCAAATGAAAAACCTATAATTAATAAAAATATAAATGACACAAGCTATTGAGTCTACATTGCATTCTGGTCAAATATGTTTGTGTTAAATCTTATATAGCCTATATAAATCGGGCTCCGGACAAGGCACGTATGAGATTTGAGTGACATGACAACAGATGGCTTGCCATGGCTCTATAGATAGGACAAAATGACCAATGCAAGGATATGTATAAATTAAACATAACTTTTAATAGAAAGCCGGATAAAACTATAGATAGGGAAAAACAATTGAAACTGAATAAGCCGTAGCGTTACAGTAGAGTGGGTGATAATGATATATCTCACACACCCTGGTCTTGGATGCAACATTCCTAAGACAAAAATGTGTATCAATGACGTGGTACACTATATATAGATACTTCCATAGGGTAAAGGTAGGAGGAAAAACGCCTTCTAGATAGACCTAAATGTCTATATAACTGACCAGCAGCAACACTATATCATGTATATTACAAAGTTAACCTTTATTAAGTTTACACTTTTCATACATACTCACCTCCAGTTTCCGAGCATTTTTTCCTGATAAATACTTTCATTTCCCATGGTGTCTATTATCACAATCGACTTAACAGATACAAGGACAATCTAAAAACCATTTTTTGAAATAAAATCTTGTTATATTACATGTATTATTGTATATAGAATGTGATTTTATTCTAAAATAATTGAAGATTCTGTTGTCACATTAAAAACGAATACAAAGGCTGTCTATCATAATGCATCAAAACTTTGTTAAAAATCTACATTTAGGATGTGGGGAGAGGGAAATAATTGAGGAAACAGTGCACAAACATCAAAAACAATCTGCAGGACAGCAGTAGATCACTCTTTGTCAAAGCTTAGACTGCAACTGTGAACAACAGCCAGTGGGTGGCAGTTTAATAGTCAGCCAATTGAAGAGCTAAAAAGGGAATCCTAGTGGCACAATAAGTTAATGTAAATCCACTTCTGAGAATAGGGTTTAAACAACGTCTGATACATGCAAGGATGGCCTATGTTTAATGCCTAATACCAGTCAAATAAGTGCATAATATCCGAAATTGACTACGGTCTATAATGACTGATAGTAAAGTGCAGCTGTGAACAGTGCAAATACAATTCTATAAATGTGCAAGTTCAATCGAAATTGCATACAGTGCAATAATGTAAATTCACAGACGATGTCTCCGAGAGACGGTGCAGTATGTTCGTACAGTAAGTCTAGACAAGTCAGCCAATTGAGTCTGTGTGAATTTTGAACTGAAACCGACACCTATTGGATTTTCACAGTTGTGGGTCTGCCTTTGAGTATAAAGTTCTACTACTCCATACTGTGAGCAAGTGTCGGGTAGATGGAGCAATGTGTTATTACGTAATGCATGCATCAAAAACATAAAGCACCGTGCCACCGCAAGAAGAGTTGGGTGTCTTTTGGATCTACAATATTTACACCTCATATGGTTAACGGAGGTGTTATTGGAAGGGTCAGACTCTGGCCTTTATGATACCAAACATGACCTTATAAAAATATTAAATAATTAAAACCTCTTTTTATTATCGATTCTAAGGCCGCAGCATGGTCTACTTTCCAACTATACAGCAAGCAGTGCTGCTGCCATTACTCACCTTCTCATTTCCCAAGCAAGCAATGAGTATAGTGTATTCTACATATTATTCATAAAATGCAATGCGACAATACAATCAAAAAATTCAGTTTTGATTAAAATTGCATATTTCTTAGCAAACCGCAGGGGCAGGTTCTCAATTAGTTGTTTTTTTGTGTTTTTTTTTTAAAAGGAACCCATAGCTGTACTTTCAACATACGTGATAAAATATCAAAAACAGAAGACCATAATTATGATACCCTCCCACATTCCCACCACATATGGTAAAACGTTCCCCAAGAGCTGCAATTTCTAGGGCAAAGACCTAGTAGGGCAGGATAAATATTCTGTAATCTAACCAGGTCCATGTACCATCATGAAAGAAGCTTATAACAGTTTTTCTTCACTAAAGCACAGGTCGTGATATTCATTGAGGATTCTATCATTGCATCCCATTCCTCCTGTGATATAAGGCATCCCACATCTCGCTCCCAGAGTTTCTGATATGGACAAGAAGGAACAGGAGGTGGAGAGAGGAGAAGAGCATAAATCTGAGAAATAGTTCCAGCTGTAGTGGCACCTCTCTTAACTAAACATTCAAATGGTGTGGGGATAGGGGGAGATGTAGACATATATTGAGAATGGGCAAAGTGGCATATTTGAGTGTATCTGTAGAATCCTCTCAACGGAATATCATAATGTTCTCTTAAATAAGCCCAAGACAGAATGGAATAGTGCCCCATCCTCCTAAAACCGGCTTCTTCCCACCGGCGGAATACTCAACCCTCCCCCCCCCAAACCAAGGTGGAAAAAGTGGATTGTCTGCTAAGGGAGTTAATACAGAGCCAGGGGTCATAAGGGACGCCTTCTATTTAAATGAAGACCAAAGCGTTAATGTGTGATTAGTTGTAGGTAATAAAAGTAGCTTTTCTGATGAGGAGAGTTGTCTCCAGGGAAGGTCAACAAGACGGTGTGGTGCCGCCCTTTGGGATTCTATATCTACCCAACAGGTCTTCCCCTTTTCTGCAGGCCATTGTAGTAACTGCGACAACTGGGCAGCAGTATAGTAGAGCGCTAAATTCGGTACGGCTAACCCTTCTCTTAACTTCGGGCGATATAAAACTGCTCGAGTTATCCTTGATTTCTTGCCTTGCCAGATAAAATGAAAAAAAGCGGATTGTAAATCTGAAAGCATAGTTGGAAGAAGCGGGATAGACAGGGTTCGAAAAAGGTACATAATTTTGGCAGTGCCGTCATTTTAAGAGCATGTATATGTCCTAACCAGGATATGGTATAAATAGACCTGCGATGAAGTAAGGATTTAACCTTATCTGGGTAGTTAGCTCCATATAGTTGATTAGCCTTTGATGTAAGATAAATACTTAAGTACTGAAGGCATTGAGCACACCAGCGGAAAGAGAAAGTGTTCTGCAAATATTCTACTTCGGGCACAGATAGCGAGACATTCAGTGCTTCTGATTTGGAAATATTAATTTTATACCCAGAAAAAGCCCCAAAAATAGATAAACTGTGATAAAGATTCGGAAGTGAGGTCCTGGGTTGAGTTACTGTAAGAAGCACATCGTCCGCAAATAAACCAAGCTTGTAATCTATGTCATCCACCCTGATAATATATCAGGGTGTTGACGAATATGTGCAGCAAGAGGCTCTAAGCAGAGAACAAACAGAAGAGGCGATAAAGGGCACCCTGTCGTGTACCATTTAAAATATCGAACAATTTAGATTTCCCGCCCATCACAGTAACTGAGGCCGTCGGGGACGAATATAAAGCATGTATACCTTGAATCAGTGGATCCCCCAGACCTAACCGTCGTAAAACCTCCCATATGTACGTCCAATCCACCCTCTCAAAAGCTTTCTCAGCGTCAAAGGAGAGGAGTAAGGCCGCTTGACCCGTAGCGTGTGCGACCGAAGTTAGGTTTACGATTCGACGGCTGTTATGTGGAGCACTGCGAGTGGGAACAAAACCAACCTGGTCCGGGTGGACCTGAGTTGGAAGATATTGACTCAAACGAGACGCTAAAACTTTCACATAAATTTTCACATTGATGTTAATTAATGAGATCGGGCGATAGCTAGCACAGGCCGTTGGGTCTTTCCCCTCTTTAGGTATGACCACTATTAGAGCTTCTAACATCTCTTTAGGCGGTTCCCGGCCTTTTAAAAATTAAAAAAGTCAGTTATTCAGATTATTTATCAAATCAATATAAATTATATTAAAGCTCTATATAATCTGTAAATGCAAATTAAATTTTTGGAATTTTACAGAATTTCACATTTCTTTCCCCACTTTAAAATGATATATTAGAATTAATATTTTAGACAGGCACTTCTGATAAGGGATACTCAAACTGTATCTTTTTTGGTTAGTAAAGTTAATAAAAAGAAGAACCCGGTTAAGTAATAAACTTCCCTATGAGTTAATAACTGTGCCAAACAGGGGGGCCTGGCCGACTGCGATCGAGAGAGGTCGTGTCATGGTGGAGCTCCACACGTCCATCTCTCCTTGGGGACTCTAGCTGACTCACCGCTGATTTTTTTTAACAAGAGGTCCCTCGACGGTCGGTCACTGGGAAAGTCCTGTCCGGAGACCGCTCTGTTCCCCCTCCGGACCAGAGAATTTGCCTTTTGCAGCCGTTTACTGCTGGAGCATGAGGCCGGCAGCCATCTTGCAGCCCACCGCCCGGCTCCTACTGCCTTCCTCCCATGCTGCCTTGAATGTGTCTTCCCCAGATGGGGTCGCGATGAGGGCTGGGGCGACAGTGGGCCCACGTCTCCCTGCGATTTACCATACAATGTGGGGGGATTGGCTGGGGCAGCTACAGATGTGCAGCGGAACGGATCCTCGCCTACAGCTGGTGTTACTGAGGCTGTAATCTCGGGCCTTGAGGCCTGCCTGCAGTTGCTGTCGGGTGAGGATCACGGCCCGCTCAACAGAGGGGTCTGGTGCCAACTGATGGCTGCAATTCGTGGATGCCGGGAGTCGAGTGCCTTGCGGGAGTGCGCACTGGAGGACGCCGCGTCTCTGGGCTCAGCTGTCTCATAGGTGGAGGAAACGCTGTGGGCGGGGAGCGATGGCCTGGAAGAAGAGCCTGTCCTGGATGTCCGGCCGTTGGAGGCGATGTGGGAGCCCTGCTGCCTGCCTATGCTGGAGGGCAGGCTACCTCCCGACCGTCCTGGGGCTGTTCAGGCTGAGCTTGTGCTGGTCAGAGTGAGCAGATGTCGGGTGAGAATTGTCAGTCCCTCTAAGACGACGCCGACTGCCTCTCTTGGTCCATGCCCGGGCGCTGCCTACTGCTCTCTACCGAGACTTGGACGGGGCGAGTGGGGAAACTCGCTCTGGCCTTGTTCCTTCTGCGTATGTGTGACATCAGCGGGCTTGAGGTGACCCACAGCTCCATGTTTCTGATGGCCACACTTGGCCTATTGGATTTCGCTCTGCCTGCTGTTGGTGCGCTGCCATTCCGAGACACTGGCTTAGGGTTTCCTTTTTTCTGTGTTGTGCCTCTGCCCTTTTTTCTTTTTATGATGACATTTCTTTTAATAGTTTTTCTTTGACCTCACGCTGGGACTCTTAGATTGACCCCCCCCCCTTTTTTAAAATGATTATTATTTTTATTATTTAGCCCCCCCTTTCCTGAAGCTGAGATTTAATTTTTTTGGGACCTCTCTGCAGTATCCAATTTGCTGTTCCCCTGCTGGGGATGTTTTTGACTCTTAGAGACACTTTTTTGAGGACTTAACGCTGACTTTTCTGTGCCTCTATGTTTGCTGGGGTTATTGCTATTATTAATATTTCCCTTTTTTTTCTCCCCTTATGTACCTATGTGATGACTTGCCTATCGTTGCCATGCGTGGCCATTTTCTATTCTTTACTTGTTGTGATGTACTGATGACAGTGTTTTGAAATAAAACTTTGAATTATAAAAAAATAAATATGTGCCAAACAGTGGCAATTTTGAAGGAAACTGGCAGAACAGCCAACCTTTTGAACAGGAAACTCTAATGACCAACGGGGCCAAACTTTCAAATAGATAACCCAGTAACCAATACCTCTATCAACAATGCTATCCAGCAAATTAAAATGTTCTGTTGAAGGCTTAAGAATGAAAGATTATGAAAGATCATTTAATGTTACTTGGTAGTAAATGTTGTTAAATGGAATCCAATACACAAGTGATTTGATAGGAAAGAAAACAAAGGTCATATTTAAATGCAAAACAGGCATACAAGGTAGTTGGATATCTAGTTTTTTTGTACCTCAGGGACATCCTGCTTTACATTATCTTGTTTAGGAGCAAAGGCAGTAACTGAAGGTGTGTTGGGGATGGTACACACTGTGCTCTTGTTGAGGTCTTAGAATTCTAGATAAGAGGTACCCAAGCTGTATTTTGAATCTACTGTGTCCACTGGAAAAGTGATATAACTCATACAATAAAATTACTTCAAAATTGCATCAAAATGCGATGTGCTTAAATTGTAAAAATGAGCTCTGCACACAAGGGTGAAATGGATCAGTGGGTTGAAACTAGAAGATACATTTAATACTTTCAGGATGGACGTCCACTAGGTCCATCCGTAGTAGGACGACCAACTTGGTCATTCGACTACGGACAACTTTTTTCTACAATCTGGGTCGTTCACTGGAAGCGACTATGGATGGCCCTGGTCGAACATACTGCCTACTTGTATATTTGTGCGCAATAATAAGAGGTGCGAGCAGCGGCTAACAGAGGGTACCCATGGTCATTTACTTCTAATTTTGGGGTAAAAAGCAAAGCATTACCCCACACCCTCAGAAGGCAGCAGCACGCTATTCATACGCACATCAATTCAAAGGGAAGGTGCTAACAAACACTTTCCACACTGTTACAGAAAGAAGAAATTTTTAAAAAAAAAATGCCTAAAATATCTAAAAATAAAGAGACTTTTTACTGCAGAATAAAATAATAAACGGTTTATTAGATATTGGATTAAAACGGGAATATTTTTAACACTGAAGCCTATGGGATTCGCCGGAATAAACTTGTCAAATGAAACCACCAAACAGCAGAGCATATCGGCAACTTTTCCCTGCTGTTTTGTGTTCTCTGAATAGACAAAGCATTGCTACTCTATGGGGATTTCACTGCCCTCGAACAGGCACCGTACGTGCAGGCAATTCGCCAACATTTGGCGAATTGCCGGCTCTCTGAATAGCCGAATGGCCAAGAAATGTAGCCATACGCTGAATTTCAGTGTTCGGTTACATTTCGGGGCCAGATCCGCTTGCTTTGACTAACCCTGTAAGTATATCTTGAAGGACAGTGTGTTACAAATGTTGCCCCGCAGTATGCAAAATCTATGTACTGCAGATAGTAAAATGCATTAATAAGTGTGGGATCCCAATTCAACTGCCTTGGCTAGGTAATTGATTTCCCTCCATGCAGATTCTTCAAGTCAAAGGGCAGATCCTTCCTGGTGCTCCCTTTCTGCATAAAGGAGTAATACATCTGTGGAATAAATGTACATATTCATCTCTTTTTTGACAATTCTGTAGAAGAAAAAAAATACTTTTTATGATATAATACTGGTTTTAAAAAATTACATTATTTGCCTAGAGTGTTTAACATTATCAAGGGGGTGATCCCTTACTACTGATAAGTTTCTTTGTGAATGGTTCACTGTAGTTTTTGATCTGTTCTTTGCTTCCTCTTACACACTGTGTCTCTTTTGCACAGTAATATATTGCAGTGTCTTCACGTGTGGTTTCTTTTATTTGCAGATATACCTCATTTTTGTTTGTGTCTCTGGACAGTAAGAGTCTACTACTGAATGCTGAGTTATATGCTGTGCCCTGAGCATAATTTAGATGAGCCAGAAACACAAGTTTTGGTCCTGCCACTTCCTTTATAAAATCCACAGCATGGATCTTGCTGCCATCAGTGATTAGAACCCCTGTAACGCTACAAACCAATGTCATTGTATCCGAAGGTCTCACCAACGCAGGGGCTGAGAGTGCGAGAGAAATCTGTGACTGAACATCTGGAAAATAAGGTAAACAAGCGTTAGACCAGGCACACAAAATGTACAAAAGTATCTGAGTTATTACTTTCTATTTTCTTACTATTCAGATGTTGAATGGCACATAAACAAAGAAATAAAAATTTCATCTTGATAGTACGCCCTGTCAGTAAGAGAGTCTGATATCCTAGATTGGATTAAATTCATTCTAATAATGGCCTTGGTGTCAATTTTCATATGCTATTTGCATATTCTGCTCTCACTGGCTACGTTTTCTGGTTACCCATATGGGGAGTTCCTGGAACAGGTATAAATATATCCCACCAGTTTGTTTCTGTGTTGAAAGAGACCTTGTAGTGTTACATACGGTGTTGGCTCATTTATTTCTAAGTTGTTCCAAATACGCTATTATTTTCTGATAATTCAAAATAAATGTAGCACTCCTTGGTAGCACAGAGAAGAAAACTTAAAAGGAGAGAGATATAAATAAGATATTAGCACCCTCTAGTGAAATTTGAAATCTTATCTCCTTTCAGGACACTTTGTTCTATTATTATTTTTTATTTATATTTTTTCCTCACAAAGTTTACTTTTGTTGTTGTTGCCGTGACAGGTATCTTTATTATTTTTGCCCACCTATGAGATTTGCCTTGTTGGGACTGGTGGTCTTAACCTTTTAATGGCAATTGTAATGAAACCAGGAATATCCTTTAGTGCTGTAGGATACTGAGCACATATGATTATGTATGTGGACTGTGTGAACACAACAGGCACTTTAGTGGTTACAAACTGTATGTGACCCAAAACAAAATTCAGAAGTGATGTCGCCAAATAAATACTAACCAGTGCAAATCCACCTAAACAAACGCTATAGTATACAACATAGCATAAGAAAAGGTGCAAAAAATTGTTATTATTGCCATAGTTTTTTAAATTTGCACTTTTTAATTTAGGGTTAAAGAAAGATTAGTTCTCAATTATAATTAACTAGTCATGGGGTCACAACATCACGAACAGACCAAAACCAGTATGAAATAACATGTGACTTGCAGTCTAACTATATTTTAGAATATAAAAATATAGAATACATTCTCACGTATAAGCAGAGAAAATTTGGACAAAAATATCCAAAGTTTTGGCTAAAACAGCAGATCGGATCACAGAATTTTTTTCCTTTGATGTCTATCAACAGGAATTATTACTATTACCAGTAAACATAGTACCGTAATCGACAGCATTTCACTATATGGATTTTGTTTTGTAATGCATACTCACCACCCAGGACATACTTGAAAACAAGAGAAATCTCAATGTATCCTTCCTGGTAAAATCCTTTCTCTCAAAAAAAAATAACCAGAGATTATTACTAATAAAGGAACACTACCAATAACATAAGCTAAGTAAGTCGATTACTTGTGCATTACAAAATAAACACATTATGAAACACATTTTACTTTTTTCTTTGCACTAATTGCATATAAAAAGGCAAAATAACATTAGGTGTTTATCGCCTGTTTTAATTGAGTGGATTTCTCACATGATGCAACATTTACCAAACTCTTAGAGCAATTTCACTTTACAGCTGTGGTAATGGATAAAGCAGTAGTAAAGAGGCTATGGGGTGGGAAGGGAATGTTTAGACAAAGCTGCAGGGGGTCTGTTGTGCAGTCTAGGCTACCCGAGTTTAGAGATGACAGCTGAATGAGATCTGATAGTTGGCATAAAGCACTTTATTTTACCCCCTGGTAAAAAAAAAAACACCCTTACAGAAAGGGGTAAGAGTAGGGAACTGCCCAGGAGCGCGTGGCAGTACTGGCTCACTCCGACGGCATGTAAGACACCCATAGGCTAGGTAAGAGGACACTTGGCCAGGGGAGTCTGGGGCCAAAAAGAGCAGGCAGAGCCATGATACCCACCCCAAGTGGCTCGCCCAGAACAACCCTATGTTTCTGCACTAAAAAAAAGGGGTGGTGGGAATATGGCCCGGAACTTAAAAAGTCCAGCTAGTAGCATTTCCTGGGAAATGGCAAAAAGTCTCAAATAAAATAAAATAAAAAAAAAAGGCAGAAGAGAGTCAAATATAAGCACAAAAAAAGTAAAACAAGAAGTCTCAACTAGCCAATGAGGGGGGATGAAGGGGGATAACCTCGAACAAACAAAGAGGTGACAGGTAGGGGACTTCACCCAGTGCCAAGGGGGGGGGATATGGCCCAGAACCTAAAAGGTCCAGCTAGTAGCATTTCCCGGGAAATGGCAAAAGTCTCATAAAATAAAAAGAGTCAGAAGAGAGTCAAATACAAGCACTTAAAAGTAAAACAAGAAGTCTGAACTAGCCAATAAGGGGGGGGGGTAAAGGGTTATAACCTCGATCAAACAAAGAGGTGACAGGTAGGGGACTTCACCCTGTGCCAAGGGGGTGGTGGGAATATGGCCCGGAACCTAAAAAGTCCAGCTAGTAGCATTTCCCGGGAAACGGCAAAAGTCTCATAAAATAAAAAAAAGTCAGAAGAGAGTCAAATACAAGCACTTAAAAGTAAAACAAGAAGTTTGAACTAGCCAATAAGGGGGGGGGGTGAAGGGGGATAACCTCGATCAAACAGAGAGGTGACAGGTAGGGGACTTCACCCAGTGCCAAGGGCGGGGGGGGAATATGGCCCGGAACCCAAAAAGTCCAGCTAGTAGCTGTCATGCCCCAGCCCTTGTTGCCTGCTGTGGCCAGTCTGGGTCACTAATTTACCATGTCTGCATTCCATTCACGGGTTAACTCCTGTGTCTGATCCTGAGTTTGCATATAACCTGATCACGCCCTCCTAGCCTCACTCTTCCATTTTGGTTCATTTTCCCTTCCTGTTGTCAGAGGTCCTGAGAGCTCCCTCTTGTTCATTTTATGTCTCCTGATTTATCTGCTCTGCCGTGTATAACCGTATATTCCTTCCTCGCTGTGTTTGCATTACCTGGTTCCTGCTTGCTAGACTATCCACTGCGTGGCCCACTATCCAGTGGTTCTAGAGACTCTCAGGTGGCTTCTAGCCCTCAAGCTCTCTCCAAGGAGGTTAACCTTAACTCACGGTACTGTTGCCAAAGGCTCCTGCTTCTCCTCAGGTGGATCTAGAGAGAGACTACGTGGCCCACCATCCTCTTGCCTGTGTTTTTGTGTTACCTGTATTGTGCTAAGACTGTTTGCTGTGAACCATATCTACAATACAAGCTTTATTGTACATATACAGCCTCCATTGTCTGTCTGCCTGCTCACCCCCAGCACTTGGGAATATATCATCACACAGAGGCCGTGCCATGGCTCCTTCCTGGCACGAACCTGACAGCATTTCCCAGGAAATGGCAAAAAGTCTCATAAAATAAAAAAAAGTTGAAAAGAGAGTCGAATACAAGCACTTAAAAGTAAAACACGAAGTCTCAACTAGCCAATAAGGGGGAGGATGAAGGGGGATAACCTCGAACAAACAGAGGTGACAGGTACGGGACCTCACCCAGTGCCAAAGTGCTGATGGACACTGATGGAACGGCCATGACAATGTTTGCATTTAATTTTCTTACACTCAAGCCTATGCAACAACTAGGCTGCACTCTCTGCTCCTGATGACGCTGGTTTATACCAGGGAAACGCATTGAGTCAATAGAGATGTTCATTTAGTTCTTTGTTTTAGGGACCCTTTAAACCTTGCTCTGGAAACTGTTTTTTCTGGCTTGATAGAAATATTCCTTACTGGGAGCGCTCCCAATTTATTTATTTGTGATGTTAATGGATCACACTATATGTATGGGATTGATTGTGGTTTTATACTTGACAAAGACCTGTTGGGGTCAAACCGTCTTTATTCTCTGCTGCTGGAATAAACCCAAATGGGGAAAATATATGGTGCAATACTTTTTTCTTTATTTGGGTCTTGTGGGACATGGGGAGTGGACCCCACCTGGCATATTGGTGAGCTATTTTGGAGCAACTTGACTGGATTATCTTTGCATGCATCCCACACAATGCAATCCTAATGAGTTGGATTTTTGGAGATCGGACCTATTCACTCCATTCTATACTGAACGCGACACCGGGAGGAGCAATGCTGTAAAGATACTGAGAGGGGAGCAGTTTACAACCCAAAAGATCCCAAAATGGATGCACCCAGTAACACGTATAGTTTAATATTTTAACTAAACATACATGAGAATAACAAAGCACTTGTAAGACTTTAGCAACATTAAAGAAATTAAGAACATCTTGTTTTTTTGGGTTAGTGTCCATTTAATAGGACCCAAGGTATTGTAGAGTCATGACAAAAAGTGCAGTTTTAACCACTTCAATGCTAAGGACGCGCTCAGCGCGTCCTCAGCATTACCGCTGGTATGCGGAGGACGCGCTGAGCGCGTCCTCGCATTGGGGTCAGCGTTCGGCCGGGTTCCGGCCGATCGCTGGCCCCTCCGGTGCGGGCTGACATCCTGGATGTCAGCCCGGCATCCGGAGCAGTGGCCGCCATTATTAGGTGTCATCGCGCCCCCGCGATGACACCTAATTCAGGCGCCCCCCCCGCATGTGCGGAGGAGGCGCCTGAAAGGGAGGGGGGGAGGTCCTTCGGACCTCTCTCCCTCCCGATCGGCGGCACACAGGGGCTTAACCCAGGCATCATTTGGAAGGGCACAGCCTGCCCTTCCAAATGATGCCTGGCATTAACCCCTGGGGAGCTGGATCGCAAATCGGCGCTGAAAAGCGCCGGTTTGCGATCCTTCCCGGGAGCTGGCCGACATCTTGGATGTCGGCCAAGCTTCCGGGAACTCCCCCAGAGGACTGGCGTCATCGTGCGTAGCACGATGACGCCAGTCCTACAGTTAACCCCTAACTGCCACGAACTGTGGAGATAGGGAGTTCCAATGAACTCCCTATCTCCCGATCCGTGGCAGTTAGGGGTTAAATTTTGATATGGTTGGATCGGCCAGAGCATGGCCGTTCCAACGATACCAAACATGAAAGTAAAAAAATTTGTAAAAAAAAAAAGAAAAGAAAAATAAAAATAAAAAAAAATTAAAAAAAAAAAAAATAAACACTTTTTTTTTATTTTTTTTGGTTTGTTAATGCAGCAATATTGTTCCCATTTCAATTATAATGTGAACAATGATGCTGCATTAACGATTTTTGTATGCGGTGCGTTTGTTAAAAATGGTGTCATTTTCCCCAAAAAAAAATGTAACGAGACCCCATCTCTAATTTTTTTAACAAGCGCACCCCATACAAAATATAACCGCAATTGCTCGCATGTTAAAATGTGGAAAAAAACACTTTACACATTGTAAATTATTGAAAATACATATTTTATTGCATTTTTTGTTATAATATACAAACATGACATAACGTATACATATAATAATGACATATTATGAATCTACCGAGTCTGACGGAAAGAACGATATATAATATGTCGGTGTCATATACTAAAATAAGCCTTCAAAACACGTTTAAACATGATGCGCAAAACAGGTAAAAAATGACCTCAGCACAGGGGCGGGAAAAGCCTCAGCAGCGAAAGGGTTAATAAACCGTGAAACATTATATATAATTTAACTTATAGTTAAGACAATACTCATTTATAAATACTGTACTAAATGGCTAGTAGTACTGTATACTGATAATTTCACACCCCCCCCCCCCCCCAATGGACTCTTCTTGCACTTGTATGGAATTCTTTGAAACGGTCTTCAACTTGTTTTGATGATGGTGCAACCTTTAAGAATGTATTGTAACAACTTGCCCAGTGTGTGGGTTTTTTTTAATTAAAAAAAAAAAAAAAAGGCAGGGTACCTTCCACTTTAGAAAGGTGTTTTTGTAAATATCCACTGGCCCACCATCCATACACCATCCGTATCTCCCATTGCTGTCCACATTTTCCCACCACTAAAGTCCACTCACCACCCAAATAGGTGAGGTACCCACCATGCTAGCATGACCTGCCCAACCATTTACGATTACTGCTTTTATTTAAGTAAACATTAAATTTCACCACAAACGAGAAGGTACCATTAAAGCTGCAGCAACTCGACCAGGATAGACTCAAATGTTTATCGAAATAAAATGTATTAATATGGTGTAACTAATAATTTGTTAAAAAAATATGAAATGTTATGATTTAATAAAGCTGTTAACTGCAAATGCATTTACATACAAGAAAGTAAGTTTTATGTTTTATGGAAGTATAGTTATGTACTATCAGCCAAATTGGGTGGGAATAGTCAATGGTGAGCAAGAAAGGGTTGCCAGATCCTCCTTTTTTTTCTGCACATATAATTTAGTCATGGTGACGGGCAGTGCATGAAAACTCCAACCCTGCAGTATGTGAAATTCAGTTGTCGAAATAAAACAGAAATCCAAGGGGACCTGACTTAATTAGGCAATTGATTTCCCTAATCCTGCAGCATATGAATTATACATGTTACATGGCAGTGATGCCCTGTGCTTTCCCTCTGGATGAAATGGTATTAGGTGTTCGGAAGAACATGGCTGATAAGACAACCCTCTGGGCAACTCATAAAACATTGAAATATCAATCCAAAATATACACCTGGTAGCTCAGATTTGACAGCTCTGCTTTTTGATTATCATCCTCTGACTTTTGTTTAGCGAACATTGAAATTATTTTCCTAACTCTCAGTTCTGTTTCCGATTTATGGATGTACGCAGTGACACACAGAGCAAAATGTTTTCTTAACTAAACATACAATTGAAAAACAACATATAAGATATCAGCAAAATATTTATTTTTTTGGTGGTAGTGGCCCTTTAAGACTAGAGGAAGGATCAGTAGAATAAGCAACTGCTGCTGCTGCTAATGCCCTTCTGACCCCAAACACCACATGGAGACTGTGGGCAAATACCAATTGATGGCTTTTCAATAGGTCAGGGTGGAAAGTTTGTAGGGGGTAGACGTCAAATTTATCTTAAGTAGTTTTACATCAGTATTGCGTAAGGACATGGGGCAATAGGAAGTAGATTGTGTTGGTTCTTTGTCTCGCTTGGAAATGAGGATCATCTGGGTTACATTGAGTTTATCAAATGAAAGTACATCTACATCAAATTGCGTTGAGCAAAGAACAGAGCATTAAGTAATTTATAATCCGTGGATTGGGCAACAGGGCTCAGGCTTTATTGGATTTGATTTATGTAATGGCCAGAGCTAAAGTATTTTACCAGGAAGGATACATTGAGATTTCTCTCGTTTTCAAGTATGTCCTGGGTTCAAGATCATTGAACTGTTACAGTAGGTACAGCAAAACAAAGTAATAAAATGCAAGATATTAAACACATATACAGATTAACAGAAAATAAAAATGTAGGAAATAGTCACTGTCACATGTTTACAGGTGCATTCGGTATCGAGGTATGTTAATGTTGCAGACCCCATTCAGAAGGAACAGCAAACAGATGTAAATACCTGTAAAAACAGGAAAGAAAGAAGAGACAATATGGATGCTTTCTCTAACAGCAGCCTCATGGTTATCTTTATTACACGTGTATGGTTTTCAATTGCTTTTAAAACAATACAATTTTCATTCTAAATGACCAAGTAACATGTCATCTTAATTTCCACTATATGTATATATAACTTTTCCTGTGAATCAGTCTCACAAACTTTACATCCTTATATATGCAACGTGCTTTAGCGATTCCTTTTCCTTCTGCACATAAGGGGATGTCATACATGCCAAGACATAAGAATTTCTCTAATAGAAGGTAATAATGCACCTGAGATTATCTGCATAAAGTACGTTTAAATGTACATAGCTGACTCTGCATCAGACAATCCTGCTATTACCTTTACAGGGGCGGATCCAGGGGGGGGCAACGGGGCAATTGCCCCCTTCCCCCCGAGATTCTGATAAATTTACTTTTAGCATTGTCGGGCCAGCCAAACTGAAGCAGCGCGCGCCGCGACCTGCGGCGTGCACTGCCTGCCTGCCTGCCCTGCCCTGCCCACTATCATCTCTCTGTGTCACTCACTGTCTGACTGTAGTGTGTGCTGCCTGTGCGGTCTAAAATTTTATTTAACTGTTTGTCCGCTCCGCTCATAGCCCTCACTCACGGCGGCCCACGCTGGCTGCTGGCAGTGCTGGGCCAGCCCAGGCTTGCCGCCGGCGCCTGCCGCACTGACTCAAAGCGAGCGAGGAGGAGGCGGCAGCGAGCAGGAAGAACAGGAAGTGAGGCGAGCGCCAGCCATGCCCAGCAGCCCAGCCCCACGTCACTAGCTCAGTCACGTGTCAATCCGGGGAGGGCGCTGGACTGGTGACGTGGTAACGTCACATGGTGAGTGTCACATGGGCGGGAAAGCTAGCAAGCCAGGAGCAGGAGGCGCCACATTGAGGTGAGTGAATGATAATAAATGGTGGTGTGATTGTGCCTGCCTGCCCTCATCTTCATGCCCTGCAGCCAGTGCCACTGCCTAGTGCCCAGGCCAGGGCCCAGTGCCCACCCAGTGACCCCACGGTCCTCCTCAGCAGCTCAGTCTGACTGACTCTGCTCAGACCGCTCAGTCACTCTGTGTGTGAGTGTGTCATCCTTCCTCATCTGTTGATCGTGCCGAGCGGCCACCCGAGCCGAGTCTCTCCGGCTCGAGAGTGAGACCGAGTGACCCACTGACAGTGACTGAGTGTCCTCCAGACTCCAGAGTGACCTGACCAGTCCATTTCCAGTCCATGTCTCCATGATCATGTCATCATGAGGATCAGATTCCAGCCCAAGCAGGCCCCCCCTGCTGCTCCTCTAGATTATAAACTCATGTGTGCCCTCTGCTCCTCTAGATTGTAAACTCCTGTGAGCCGGACCCTCTGCTCCTCTAGATTGTAAACTCCTGTGAGCCGGACCCTCTGCTCCTCTAGATTGTAAGCTCCTGTGAGCCGGACCCTCTGCTCCTCTAGATTGTAAGCTCCTGTGAGCCGGACCCTCTGCTCCTCTAGATTGTAAGCTCCTGTGAGCCGGGCCCTCTGCTCCTCTAGATTGTAAGCTCCTGGGAGCCGGGCCCACTGCTCCTCTAGATTGTAAGCTCCTGTGAGCCGGGCCCTCTGTAAATTCTCGTGAGTCGGGCTCTCTGCTACAACACTTTATTTTCTGTCAGTGCCCCTCCCGAGACTAGTCTCTGGATCCGCCCCTGTACCTTTACACATGGTCTTTACAGCGATATTAAAACAAATCACTTTTGTGTTTCTTAGACAAACTTAACTGCACCGTGTCTGCATGAGAGCTTTATAATCTGAATATTAATTAACTTAACCTAAACATTAAACAGCTATCATTTAACCCCAATGAACACTGCATTTATTAAAGCGTAACTGGAGCCTGCAACCTCCTAGTGATTCTCATAAGAATACCTTATTTACTCTCATCTGACTTCCTGAACAGTCAATAAAGCTGTATATAACAGATTTATTCTGCATTTTAAATGTTTTGGGAGTTATTTTCCACTTTAGGCTTACCTGTAAAAACAGGAAAGAAAGAAGAGAAACAATATGGATGCTTTCTCTAAGAGCAGCCTCATAGTTATGAGGTGAAAGCATAGCCACACCCACAATCCTTCAGGATCATCAGACCCTGTGCTACACAATAAGAGTCCCCTCTTTCTGAAGCAGAGAGCTGCATCACAATAAGAGTCCCCTGTTTCTAGCTGCATTCTCATAGTAACTAATAACAAGCACCATTTAAACCACATAGCAATGTCACAATTAAACATGAACATTATATACTTTATACAATTGTGCACATACATCCTATATGTCACATCAATAGAGATCTCCTAAGGGACTTTAGACTGGGGGAAGATTTTACGGTGTCTGGGAGGTTATTCCATATTTACGGTGCTCTGTAGGAAAATCGAGGCACTTTCTTTTTGTATTGTGGCACTGCAAGTAAGGTGCTGGTCCTGGATCGGAGGTTATAGGATGAGGGAACTGCTGGGGGAAGCAGTCTATTCAGGTAGGGTGGAAGCATCCCAGAAAAGCTCTTAAACACCAGGTTGGAAAGGTGAAGGGTACGTCTAGATTCCAGCGATGGCCAGTTTATCTCTTTTAACATGTCACAATGGTGGGTCATGTATTTACATTGTAGCACAAAGCGGCAGAATGAGTTATACAATGTAGTAAGTTTATGAAGGTGTGTTTGCGGGGCAGCTGCATACACAACACCTCCACATTCAATAGCCGGCATAAGCTTTTGTTTTATAATCTGCTTTCTTACCATGGGACTCAGGCAGGATTTGTTTCTGTACAGGGCACCTAGTTTGGGGTAAAGTTTAGATGACTGTTTTTCGATGTGGGTGCCAAAGGATAGATTTGGGATTAGCCACATACCTACATATTTGAAGTCAGCGTGCCATTTGATTTTGTAGTTTAGGTACTGTTCCAACAAGCATCGTAACAGTTTTGTCAGTATTTAGTAAAAGTTTGTTATCTGCAATCCACTTTTCTACCTCTGAATTGTTCTTGCAGCACTGTCTCCAGCTGCAGGAGATTTGGTTTGCTGGTATAGATTACAGTGTCGTCTGCGTACATGTGTACAGTTGAGGCTTTGCAGACGTCGGGCGGATCATTTATGAATAGTAGGGGGCTGATTATCGAGCCTTGGGGTACACCGCACGTGACTGGGAGGTGGAGGGAAGCGTTGTCAGAATTGGACACATATTGCGATCAATCGGATACATACGATTGAAACCAGGTTAGCGTGCGATCACCAATATCTGAGTTTTTAAGTTTTTAAAATGGGATGCCATGGTCCACTGTTTCAAAGGCCTTGACAAAATCAAGGAAGATGGCTACAGTTAGGTTTCCTTGTTCCATGCCAGCTTGAATATCATTGCAAACTTTTAAAAGGGCAGTTGTAGTTGAGTGATTTGGACGAAAGCCAGATTGATATGGGGTTAAATAGTTTGAATATTGATAATAATCACGTAATTGCGTGTAGACATATTTTTCCAAAATTTTTGACATTACAGGGAGCAATGATATCGGACGGTAGTTGGATACCAAAGTATTGTCGACACTTTTGAGGATGGGTACCACCCTTGCGGTCTTCCAGAGTTTGGGTATGTATCCAGTCACCATTGAGTCATTGATTAGGGCTGTGACAGGTTTGCAATTGCCAGCATACTGATTTTCAACAGCATTGCTCGGATTTGATCAGGCCCAGACTGGTGTTTCATTTTTTGGTTACGGAGAAGTTTAGTAATGACACTGACAGGCACTGTTCTAAAACTGAATTTCTCTGCGATACAGGGTCTTTGCACAGTTTGTGGGGCCTGACCTGTGTGCGACCTTTCTGAATGCGTGCCATTTGTTAGTTTACCAATCGGGGTGGTGGCGCAGCCAACAAAATAATTATTAAAGGCATTTGCTACATCTAGGGGGTGTTGCAGGGTTTGGTTGTTTACTTTTACAGCAGCCGATTGGGAGTGGACGGGGGTGATTGTATATTACTTATGATTTTCCAAACATTTCTAGTGTTTGATATATTATTGTTTAGATTTTCGTTGAAGTATTGGGCTTTAGCCATTTTTGTTTGTTTTTGTGCATGCATTCCGCCATTTTCGGTAAGAACTGTGATCGTTCATGGAACCAGTACTCTTGAAATTTGAACACAGTGAATCTCTAAACTGGTACATTTGCGTAAGGTGTCATGCCTCAGCCCTAGGAGCCTGTTTGTAGCCACGATGTTTGCTGTTGCTCCATGTCTGCATTCCACTCTGGGGTTACTACCTGTGCCAGATCCTGAGTGGGTGTGCATATAAGCTGGTCACACCCTTCTATCATCGCTTTGTCATTTTGTATGTTTCCCTGTTCATGTGAGGTTCTGCGAGCTGCCTCCTCCTGTCTGTCAGTATTACCCCTTTATCCCTTGTTCTGTTGTATTCCTGTGGTTCAAGTATCCGTGGATCCTGTTGCTGGACTATATACTGCGTAGCCCACTAGACAGTGGGACTGGAGATTTGCCTGGGTTCCTGAGTTCAAGTTATCCACCTTACCTGATAATCACCATTACCTGGACCTTGGTGCTATTCCAGTGAAGTCTGCAGCTTCCTGACTACGTTGTCCACTATCCTCTGAGACCTAGAGACTTTCTCGGCTGCCAGACATCCATCCTGTGTCTGCTGCTTAAGACCTTCAATCAAGGTATTGCTACCCAAGTGGATTCTCCAGCTTCTGACTCAATAGCCCACCATCCTCTGCTTATTGTATACGTTGCCTGTTTATATTGAACTTCCTATATGCAAAGACTGTATCAGTGTGCTGTGCATTCAATATACACTTATTATCTGTATTCAAGTCTCCTGCATCTGCTTGTCAAGCTCATCCCCAGCGCTTGGGAAATATAACCTATCATAAGGCCTTGCCATGGCTCCTTTCTGGCTCGAGCCTGACATAAGGTCAGCTGTAACCCAAGGGAGCTGTGCCCCTTTTACTCGCACTTTACGCAGCGTTGCATGGGCATGGAAATTCCAGACTTGCAGGAGCTCGGACTGCACGTTTTTATTTGCACAGTCCAGTTCTGGAATTAGGTTTAGACTGTACCATGGGTGCTGTTTGAGATCACTTAGGAAGGATTCAAGATTACATTTTTTAAAAGACCTGGTGATTATTATATATATATATATATATATATATATATATATATATATATATATATACAGGTGAAACTCAAAAAATTTGAATATCTTGCAAAAGTTCATTTATTTCAGTAATGCAACGTAAAAGGTGAAACTAATATTTGAGCAACTCATTATATGCAAAGCAAGATAGTTCAAGCCGTGATTTGTCATAATTGTGTGATTATGGCTTACAGCTCATGAAAACCCCAAATCCACAATCTCAGAAAATTAGAATATTACATGCAATCAATAAAACAAGGATTGTACATAGAACTATATCGGACCTCTGAAAAGTATAAGCATGCATATGTACTCAATACTTGGTTTGGGCCCCTTTTGCAGCAATTACTGCCTCAATGCGGCGTGGCATGGACGCTATCAGCCTGTCGCACTGCTGAGGTGTTATGGAAGACCAGGATGCTTCAATAGCAGCCTCCAGCTCTTCTGCATTGTTCGGTCTAATGTCTCTCATCTTTCTCTTGGCAATGCCCCATAGATTCTCTATGGGGTTCAGGTCAGGCGAGTTTGCTGGCCAATCAAGCACAGTAATCCCACGGTCATTGAACCATGGTTTTGGCAGTGTGGGCTGGTGCCAAGTCCTGCTGGAAAATGAAGTCGGCATCCCCATAAAGCTTGTCTGTGGAAGGAAGCATGAAGTGCTCCAAAATCTCCTGGTAGACGGCTGCGTTGACCCTGGACTTAATGAAGCACAGTGGACCAACACCAGCACATGACATGGCTCCCCAAATCAACACAGACTGTGGAAACTTCACACTGGACTTCAAGCATCTTGTGTGCCGCTCCATTCTTCCTCCATACTCTGGGTCCTTGGTTTCCAAATGAGAATCAAAGGTTGCTCTCATCAGAAAAGAGGACTTTGGACCACTGAGCAACAGACCAGGTCTGTTTTTTCTTTAGCCCAGGTAAGGCGCTTCTGACGTTGTTTATTGTTCAGGAGCGGCTTGACAAGTGGAATACGACATTTGAAGCCCATGTCTAGGATCCGTCTGTGTGCGGTGGCTCTTGATGCACTGACTCCAGCCTCAGTCCACTCCTTGTGAAAGTCCCCAACACTTTTGAATGACCTTTTCCTGACAATCCTCTCCAGGCTGCGGTCATCCCTGCTGCTTGTGCACCTTTTTCTTCCACACTTTTCCCTTCCACATAACTTTCTATTAATGTGCTTTGATACAGCTGTAGCGCTGGTTTTAAAACACTATGGTTGCAGTACCTATTTTTGGCGCAAATGTAAGACACTGGACCTTGGGACTACATTTTCCAGCATGCTTTGCGGGCGGGAACAGGAAGTGGGTGGGAAAAGAGAGACTGACATCCGCAGCCTCATGGAGAGAACAGGCAGAGCGCGCAAGGGAGTGAAGAGAGCAAGACGCACGTGAGAGAGATACTGATCGTGACTAGGCCGGAGCGCAGGTGCGGCCTTGCGGAGCTGGAGATCGGTTCCCCTTTACTGCCAAAGACCGAGTGATCCACCGCTGAGGGCTTTACACAGATACAGAGTATGCTGAAGGACCCCGAGTTAAGGAGACCGCAGATGATCGTATGGGAGTGCAGGCGGTGAGCTGAGCATCTTGTGGCAGACACAGACAAGCAAGACAGCGGATCCGGTGGCACAGAGTCCCAGCCAAATCGAGCGAGAGACGTCCTGGGCCAAGCAGAGCGCAGAGTATCTGGCGGATGGGTGAGAGGCCTTCCCGGCCACAGTAAAGATAATAAAACACACTGCAGTTTTGTCAAAACCTACAGGGCCCCAACGTGACTAGTCGAAGACACACCTGAAATCATTCACTGGCCAGTTGAATATTGTACCCCGGTACCATACACGCATGCACGTACACTTTCTTGGGACACAACCTTTACGGGACTCACACTTCAACCACGAAGGGGTTAAAATTCCTTTTTCTTTTCCGCTGCGCGTTTCTCGCATTACGAACTACTGTAAATATATATATACGTATACCGTGTTGCTCTTTATATGCCAGTTTATTCAGTAAACTATATAATTTATAAAATCCACAGCAGGGCTGGTGTATATTTATTCCCTAGTGCGGGGAGACTGACCCGAGGTTTAAATTCAGCAGCTCCTCTGGGAGTGAGCGCTACACAGCACTTTGGGAACATCCAACTTCTTTTGCAATTACCTTTTGAGGCTTTCCCTCCTTATGGAGGGTGTCAATGATGGTTTTCTGCACAACTGTCAGGTCAGCAGTCTTTCCCATGATTGTGATTCCTACTGAACCAGACTGAGAGACCATTTAAAGGCT
Organism: Leptobrachium leishanense; assembly: GCA_009667805.1. Taxonomy (NCBI): domain Eukaryota; kingdom Metazoa; phylum Chordata; class Amphibia; order Anura; family Megophryidae; genus Leptobrachium; species Leptobrachium leishanense. Next base: position 202,581,660 of record CM019063.1, on the reverse strand, counting down.
CAGGAACCCTTTGCAGGTGTTATGGCTTAATTAGCTGATTACAGTGGGACACTTTGAGCCTAGAATATTGCACCTTTTCACAATATTCTAATTTTCCGAGATTGTGGATTTGGGGTTTTCATGAGCTGTAAGCCATAATCATCACAATTATGACAATTAACTGCTTGAACTAAAAAGGTGAAACTAAGTTGCATTACTGAAATAAATGAACTTTTGCACGATATTCTAATTTTTCGAGTTTCACCTGTATATACAATATATTTATACACCCCTATTGTATACCTATACGGGTGCCTGCACACCCCTGTTATATACCTACACGTGCGTCTACACACCTGTTATATGTTTGCCTACACAACCCTATATACCTTTAGACTAGGATTTAAATACTGATACATATTGAAGTATATACTTTAATTTAAATATCAAAAATCAATATTATGTTAAAATATATTATCGAATTGAATATTTTAAAACTTAATATATTTCTATTTAAACTTATTTTAATAGATAAACATTAATTGAAACATTAAAACATAAAAGTTAAATACATGTAGTAAATAAACACAGTCACCACTCAACACACAGATTCACACCACACTCGGCCAGCATCACTCAAAACACACACATATGTTCTCACTCACACTGCTACAAACGCTCTCATCCATTCACCAATTCATGCAGGTGTAGGTGGCAGCCTTGTTTTGGTCAGTGAGCCAGCTGCTTGCACACACATGCCTGGCCTTTCTGCTGCTCTCTCTTCCCTCCACTGCTGCTCCCATGCGGAGCTGACAGGAAGTGACATGTGGTGTCAGCAGGTCACTTCCTCTCAGCCCTGCATGGAAAAGGGAAGAGATGGCTAGTAAGGGACACTGCTGTCAGGCAATGCAGCCCAGTGGCAGTTCCTTACAGCCACCCACCAGCATACTGGGTGTCACCCCTCTGGATGTGCACTCCACACGTGACGCCACTGCCTCGGGGGATCTACTGTGCGGTCGGTGCAGGAAGAAAGCAAACACCATGGGGCCAATCATGTGAGATCTTTGATGAGGAATCAGCGGTCGTGGTCACAATCTTGGTCATTCACAAATATCTCAATAGCAGGAAAGACAGAGCTAGGCAAAGGAGAACTGCTTCAATACTGGAGTGAAGATGGAATGGCACTCTGGCCTTTTAAACCCTTCGGCTCCCTCTGCTCCAATAGGAGGCCTGTGATGTCATAAGTACGCTCCATGCCCCGGGCGCCATCTTGTTGGAGCCCAGTCGCACGCACCTGACCAGAGGCCTAGGCAAGGCCTGAAGCCAACCGGCTGCGGTGACGCTGCCCGCGAGGGAGCCGGCACCTGAACCCCCCGGGACACCATGCCATGAGGAGGTGAGACCCTGACCCCGGCCTGCAAGGCATCGCCGGACGCCCGCGCAGGCCGCCTCGCCGAGACCCGAGCAGGGACGCCGGGAAACCAGAGAGGCGGTCGCGCCAGGCGCCGACGGGCCAGCGGCCCTGACAGTCCTGTCTTTATGTTCATGTCTGTCCTGTGTTTTATACTGAATAAAATTTTGAATGCAATAAAAAATGTGTTTTATATTATAGTTTTAGTAGCTAATAATATATAACATTAGGTGTCTCGGAGCTTGTTGGCATTGACTTAACAAAACCTCTTCCAAAAACTGCAGGTGGATTTCAATATATCTTTAGTGCACAGACTACTTTTCAGAGTGAGTTGAGGCTTTCCCAATGAGAATGAAATCAGCAGTTGAAGTGGGGCGACATATTTGCACCCTGATCTATAGACTTAGCTGTCCAAAAAGCAGTCTTTCTGACCAGAGTAGAGGCTTTGTGAATGAAGTATGTATACTTTCAAATTAAGAATTGCTCTGTTTTATTTATATATATTTTTCTTTTTTTGTAGATCAACCATAGCCTATTAGGTATTGAAAGGCACGTGACACCTGTACACCATCAAGAAAGCAACGGACTGGCTGACATGACTAACGACAACATAATGTGGCAATTTTAACCCTTTAACGCCGCAGGACATTCCATGACATCCTGGCGGCGGGCGGGCTTTGAAGACGCGGGGCGTACAGGTACGCCCCACTGTCTTCAATGGGGCCGCCTCGGCCCCTCCCCGCAGCCTGCGCGCGCTGACTTGCGGTGTGCGTCATTGGCTGCACAGGAACGGCCTGAAATCAAGCCGTCCCCTGCAGCCAATGAGGCGCAATGCACGCCGGCTGCGGGGAGGGCCCAAAATTAGTGCTGCGCGACAGCACCTGTCGGCGAGGCGTACCTGTACGCCTCGCCGGCAAATTTAAACACCTTAAGGGCGCCACCCCTGCGTCCTTAAGGGGTTAACTTTCTTTTTGTCTTGCTTTTATTATAACAATATTCCACAGGGTTTATTGAAATGCCCATCTTTGTTGATCAGTATATAGTTATTTTTTGGAATTGTGTTGGATTTCATCATATGTGTTTATTTATGGATTTTTTTGTCTTAATGACAAGCAAAGCAACCGAGATGTTTACTTGTAACCTGCATTGTTTTTATTAAGATCCAAAGTGCAAACCACTACCAAATATCCCTCGTTCAATATCGGGACACCGTGATATTTAGTTATACATATTTTTAAAGTAATACAATATTGTTTAGCATAGTCACTGGATCCAACAACTTTATGATATTATGCACAGTTTGTTAATTGACAGTTAATGCTATCTGATGCAACTGGTTTTAAAAATGGTGTGTGCCTGTTTCATGACTATTTTGAAATATTTAAGGCTAGGGTCAGACTGAGGCAGTGCGAACGCGCGTGCAGGCGCACTTAATCACGGCCGCACTAGCAGCAAATGACGGGCAATGACGGCCAATATACGAAGTACGGTCGCAGAAAAGTCCGGCTGCGCAACGCAAGTGGAAAATGAACGCATTTTTTCGAGAACGTGAAACCGCAGGTACTGACGTACAGAGTGCGCTGCGTCCGCTAGCGGCGTGTGTGTGTGATTAGGAGACGTCAGACGCTGCTAATGTCCGGCCAACATAACGTCCAGACGCAAAAAGAGTTTTATTGATGATCCGTACAAAATCACGGACGGAAAATGCGCATCGTATGACCACTATCACGTATTCTGTGAAAAAATACGTCCATTCGTTCGAACGCACTTTTTCACAGACAACATAAAAATGCGTTCGTCTGACCCTAGCCTTAATCCTTTTTTTTTTTCTTTTTAGGAAAGCTGATTGGACTAGATAATGTAGTCTAGTGTATCAAAGTAAAAGCCAAGGACCCTATTCCATTCTTACCATTAAGATATCAGCTTTTGCCGATATACAGATCAGCTCCAGACAATATCTTAACATATGGAATTGTTATTCAGTTTTGACATAGCACGTCCCTACTGTAAATGTAAACATCTCCAATGCCTTTTATACCTTGTGTAGGAGGTGTTAATTTGCACCTGGGATTAGAAAACCACTATTCTATGCTAGCTCATTCTTCTATTCTGCAGCAGGTGTTTCCCAAAGAAAAGATGATTTCCAGGACGCGGTGTTAAAGGATTAGTTTTTTCAAAATACCTGAACACTATAAAATAGACCCCCTAAAAAAATCCCTTACTAATCCCTAACCCACCAGTATAGAGGGCGGCACAATCCACCACTTCCTATGGCAAAAAGGGAAAACTGTGAACAAATAGTTCCCAGTTAGTCTCCGGCTTCATAGATTAGGTCAATTGTTAAATGCTTTTTGCTTACAACAGCTAAAGTAAGAAAAAAATAAATCGCAAATACTACTTAACCCCTTCGCTGCGGGTGACGTGTGGGGGACGTCCTGGGATGTGCCCGCAGCATGCGGAGGATGTCTCCACACAACACAGACGTTCGACTGCTGGAAATCTCGGGTGCTCCGGGAGAAGTCCTGCGGTGGTCTGACTTGTCAGACATCAGGCCTTTCCGTGGGACTCCTCCCGGGGCACTGACGTCATTGAGACGGTCGCGATGACGTCATTACATAGGCGCCTGCCGGCAGAGAGAGAAGGGGAGGGGGGAGGTCGTTCCTACCTCTCTACCTCCTCATCCATGAGGGTCACAGGCACTGGAGAGGCGTCGCTGGAATGGTCATAGTTTGACCGTTCCAACGGTGCCCTTTATGAAGGTGTAGCCCTCCACACAAAAAAACCTAAAAATGCACCAAACACCATACAGTGGGGGTGTCTAGTGGCAGTTTTAGAAATCAAAACTGCCTAGAGACCCCCGAACCCCCCCCATTTAATAAATATGAACTCCCCCAATAATATTTTATTAAGAGTTTTTCTATTACAGATAGGTGCTCACTGCAGTAGCAATGATCACCTACATTTAATAAAGGACACTTCGCTGGAGGGAGGGGAGGGGGGATTCCTTTGAACCCCTCTACCTCCTCATCCATAAGGGGTACAGACACCAGAGAGGCATCGCTGGGAAAGTCATAGTCTGACCTTTCCAACTGTGTCCCTCATAAAAGGTGCAGAACCCCCCCCAAAAAAGTAAAAAAAACACACACTACACGGGGGGGGGGGTCTCTAATGGCAGTTTTAAAAATCTAAACTGCCTAGAGACCCCCAACCTCCCCATTTAATAAATAAGAACCCCCTATAATATTTTATTAATATTTTTTTTATTACAGATAGGTGATCGTGGTAGAAACAATGATTACCTACATGTAATAATGACATGTTGCCAACCCCAACATGGCCACTAAGGATACAAATGTAACGCTTCAGTGAACCCGTATCCTAGCGACGGGCTTCTAGCCAATCACGAGGGGTGAATTTTTTTTTAAATCCTAAGGAATTACATTTGTATCCTCAGTCTGCCTGCAGATCGCCTGGTGATAGTGTCGCAGATATTCTGTCTACATTTTATCAAGGTGAATTTTATATAAAAGAACACACACGTACATATATACACGCTTACACTCACATATATACATACACGCACACATATATAGGTATAAAATCTATATATATGTAATCACACACTCAGACATAGATATATTTTTTATATATATACACACACACAAATTTACACACGAACGGCATAATATTCTTTTTCAGAATAAGTTTATCTTTCAAAAATAAATTATGGCCAAGTGATTCAGCGCTGAGGAAGCAGCTGATCTCCTTATGAGGTCAGACTCTGATTCCAGCGCTGATGGCAAATCTTTCGAAGATTCTGACGATTTCATCGCTGGACCATTGTCACTTAGTGACAGCTCCAGTGATGAAGAGTAACAGTTAGGCTAGGGTCAGACGAGTGTGATTTCTACGGACTGTACGTCCGTGCACACGGACGGACGTCAGTACGGAAGACGCAGTAGTGGCCACACAGTCCGTTTATTCACTGATGTATATTTTGACGGATGTAGGATGTAAAATAAAAAGCAAAACCATTTTGTCCGTGAAAAATGCTGGACGTATAAATGCAGTCCGTATGACCACGTTCCATCACTCACACACAAAGCTATGCAGTCGTTGAGGACGCAGCGCACTTTGTGCGGCCGTTCTAGGGGTTGTACGTACTTGCCTGCCTTGCGTCCGTGGGCATCGACTGTTGTGCGTCTGCAGTTCAGTGCGGACGTACTTCGTGTGACGGGCTCCTATGGGCTATCACGGACGTACGTTTAGGCGCAATCACGGACGTGAACACTACGCTCGTCTGACACCAGCCTAAGAGTGCGCCACAGCGTCGCCGCACGGCGTTCCCACATCGCTCAAGTGGCAGTGCAACTTCTGCGGTTGCACTGCCTGATCCTGCACCGGCCCAGCGGCCCACTGCAGGATCATCTGGCACACAGGCTGTAGCGAGGCCTGAACCAGGATCTGATTGAACCTCCCCTAATATGGTCTAGCCAGAGTTGCCGCAATTTTCTGGCAATCCTGGTGGACCCCACTAATTTTGATCCCATTGACTATTTTCAGCTGTTTATGGATGATGGGTTCATGGAATCTATTGTTCAGCAGACCAATCTGTATGCTGAACAATATATTCAGGGTCTAAGGGCAGAATTGGGGCCCCGTGCCAGGGCTCACCAATGGACCCCGACCAGCTTACCAGAGATGAGGAAGTTCTGGGGCCTCATTCTGCAGATGGGGATTGTGCAAAAACCCAGCATATCCTCATACTGGTCGAAAGATAGTATCCAGGCCACCCCTATCTTCTCTGCTGCTATGAGCAGGGACAGATATTTACTGCTCCTGCGGTATTTGCATTATAGCGATGATGCAAATGCTTTGCCCCGTGACCAACCAGATCACGATCGACTGTATAAGTTGCGGCCTGTCCTTGACCATTTTATGGCAAGATTTGAGGAGTGTTACACTCCGGGCAAAACCTGTCAGTTGATGAGTCCTTGCTTCTTTTCAAGGGACGTATTGCTTTCAAGCAGTACATCCCTTCAACGAGATCTCGCTATGGCATAAAGCTTTATAAGCTGTGCGAGAGCTCCAGTGGATAGACATACCTCTTTCGTGTATACACTGGAAAGGACTCTGAACTGGCTCCCCCGGACTGCCCCCCCTCTTTTTCCACCAGTGAGAAAATAGTGCGGGAACTATTGCACCCTCTATTTGGTGAAGGCTATCATGTTTACACAGATAACTTTTACACTGGCGTGCCGCTGTACAAATTTTTGTACAGCAATGGCACTGGAGCCTGTGGCACAATTCGTGTCAACAGGAAATGCTTTTCTAAACATTTGTTTAGAAAGCAAAAGAGGGGAGAGATGTCAGCCCTGCGATGCGCTGAACTGCTAGCTGTGAAATTCACAGATAAAAAGGACGTGCATATGCTGTCATCAATACATGACGAGCGCACATCCGCAGTTCGCGTTAGGGGGAGTGATACCCAGATCTTGAAACCGCTGTGTGTTCAGGATTACAATCGTTACATGGGAGGGGTAGACAGGGCTGACGAACTGCTTGTGCCCTATGCGTTTGCTCTCAAGAGCTACGCATGGTATAAGAAACCAGTCGCCTACCTTATACAGATGTCAATGCTTAACGTATTTATTCTGCATAAGACTACCCATGCCACATGGATAACATTACTGAAATTTCAGGAATCTGTTATCCAGAGCCTGGTCTGCCCGCCAGAGAATGTACCCGTTGGCCATGAAGGAGATGAAATGGCAAGGTTACGCGGTCGTAACTTTGCCGACTTCCTTCCTCAAACGGAGAAAAAGGCTTCCCCATGTAAACGGTGTTGGGTTTGCGCACGCCAAGGGCGTCTCAAGGAAACCCGATATTACTGCCCCAACTGTCCCTCCAACCCTGGGCTTTGTATGCCCACATGCTTTAAGATTTATTATACAGAGCTACAGTACTAGCTGCATGCTTGGTAAATCTGGGAATAACACTGCTATATCAGTCTTGATCCCCTAAATTCATCAAAAACTAACCACCCCGCTTCACTACCCACCCCCAGTTATAATGTAATACACCCCACATAAGTGTTTCCCACCACAGCGCAGTCACACAACCTATCCTTAGTTATAATGTAATGAACCCCACATAGTATAAAATAGGATGCCCCATCCCCAACAATCTTGATGTCCTCTGTACATCAGATGTAGACAGAAGCATCTGAGGACAAATATGAATGGTGCTTGCGTCAATTTCCATGTCTTTTTCCTTTTCTTTGTTCTCCTCACTTCACCCACTCCCCTTACCTCTCTTTTCATGAAAGGTGAGTGAAACAGATGTGAAAGGTGTGTGAATGGGGGGTGTTCCTATTCCGCCCGCTCTAATCCTCATTGTGTTTCCCTTTTGTAACTTTCTCTTCTCCCCTTCCGTGTTTCTGCACTTTTCCCTTCTTTGCCCCCTTAACGTCACCCACGCCTCTTTTACTAACTTCTTGCATGAAAGGTGTGTGATTCAGTGAGTGAAACAGATGTGAAAGATGTGTGAATGGTCAGTAACATGGTTGGGGCCTTGACGTGGCGTTACTGCTCACATGGATGCCCCATGTGCCAATCCAACTGATTTGAGTGAATGGAAAATGTGTGGCGGGCATGTTTTTTGTTTGTGCAACCGTTTTTAGTGTCTACATCATTCTTGATACACTACATAATTGTAGGCGAAGCACAAATTCAGGGGTAAAATTTTGTGTGTGATTTAGTGTTGTTTTTTTTTTTTTTAAAGTAGGCATACCTGCAATTAAATGGCTCTGGCCCAAAAGGGAATTAAAATAGACCACATAAAGTATATATCAGGTGAAACTAGACATCCAGATGAATCAAACGAGGGGTTACTTCAAATTCTATCATAAATATTGAGCGTGCAACAACTTGTGGAACTTGAAATTCTGCTGAAAAAAATAAATGTTTTTTATTTCCATCCCTTCAAACATGCTAAAATCTTTGCAAACTATGCCATTCTCTAGCTCAATGCAAATCCCCAACCCTTCTGATAAAAATGAGGCCCAGTGTTAGTGGACAGGGTCCCCCTAGATGGACCACAAGGCGCTAATTCGCAATTTTTTTTTGGAAATTCAACATTTTTTATTGAAAAATGAAAAACAGACAATACAGAGTATCAAATGAGGTACCGAGAATACAATACAGCAAAGTACATACAAAACCAGAAAAGAGAAGAAGTAAAATAAATAAATAAATACATTTTTGTGACATGAACAACCATAGTGGGCATCTAGCGGGGCAGTTGTGTAGGTTAGAAAAGGGCATTATTTCAGGTCACAAAACATCTGTGATTGCGTAATCTCCTTCCCCGAAGAGGCTCGTGCGATCTCTCAAAATACCCTCTCTAAGCGGAAATCCCCTAAAGCGTACATGACCTCAGTAGCTGAAGAAGTTACCTCCGTCTGCACCTCCACGGTCGTCAGACACGGAAAGAAAGAATATAAAGGAAAGGAGAAAGCACTTAAGTAGAAGAAGAATAAACAAGAAATGTTTAGATAAGCGGGAAGAGAAGGGGAAAGAGAAAAGAAAAGGGGGGAGGGAAGAAGACAGTCACGCTCGGCCAATTCGCCCCAGAAACAATATCCTCAGGCCACCTCCGTCGCACAACGAGCAGTCGCTGCATAAGCGTTCCATTTCAGTCCCATGTCGGCCTCAGCGTCCCTAGTTGCAGCCTCCAGGAGGTCCACCGAACGGAAGGTCTCCACTCTGCCGATCCAGAACCGGAGAGATGGCACCTCCGTAGAGCGCCAATGCACCGGGATCAGGGCTCGAGCGGCCAGTAGCATAAGAAGTAGCACCGACCTCTTCAGGGTCCCGATGGGGAGGGGAATGTGTAGAAGCAAGAAGCAGTCCGGGGTGAGTGGGAGAACAGTATCAGTCACTTGCAGAGTGAATCAGTTTCCAGAATCCGAGTATGCGGGGACAGGACCACCAAATATGAAGATACGTACCCACGTCAGCATCACAGCACCAGCAGATGGGAGAGGCATCTGGATAGATGCGGTGTAAGAGCGAGGGGGTTCAATACCAGAAAGTCAGTATCTTATAAGAGGTCTCTTGAGCTCTCGCAGCACAAAATCCTTTATGTACTGAAGGACATAGCCCATTTTGTCTCCGTGATCGTAAGGCCAAGGTCCGTTTCCCATCTAGAGGTAAAGGGAGGGTCACTCGTATCTGATGCCTGAAGTAGGCCATACAAGGTGGATACCCCATGGTTGAGTGCAAGGCCAAGATGGCAGAAACGTTCAAATGGAGTAAGCTGCCGATGGAGGCTGTAACCACAGTTGAGATCACGGAGATAAGTCCGGACCTGTAAATAGTTAAATCTCTCCAGAGGTGATGGAGGGTCCCCCTCCCCAAAACAGAGAGGGTCACTCACATCCCCAGCAGAAGGAAAATTCATGGCCCGCAGTCTTCTCGATCCCGACAGTTGGATGCACAAACAGGGTAGAACCCCAGCCGGCAGTTTGGGGTTATGGTTCAGGGGTAAGAGGGGGAAATAGCCGTAGACAAGCCATATATCAATTTACACCTGTGCCAGATACGTAGTGTAACGGTAACTGGATCTGGATCAGAGGGGACGCCTCGGGGAGCGGTCGGCGGAAACCACGGCACCGCCCATAAAGGATATTCAGTAAGAGTGCGCTCCAAATCGAGCCATCTCTTATCCAATTCAGCAGCCGACCAATCAATGATCCGAAGTAGTTGGCAGGCAGTGTAATACAGCTTCATGTCGGGGAGGGCCAGACCGCCTCTGGTCTTCGGTCGGCACACTATCGCCAGTCCAACCCGGAGTCAACCCCTCGGCCAGACAAATTTCAAAAGTTCTTTCCAAAGTGCTGAGAAAAAGGAGGATGGAATCGCAATAGGGAGAGTATGAAAAAGGTACAGCAAACGCGGTAGCAAGTTCATCTTCAGAACCGCCACGCGGCCGAGCCAGGATATGTATTTACTCGTTCAACCGGACAAATCCGAGTGAAATGTGCGTAGCATGTCATTAAAGTTCAAGTCCAAAAGTCGGGTAGAGGACGTCGCCAGCCAGATACCTAAGTACCGGAGAGAGGTAGGGCAGTGACGGAACGGGTAAGAAGTACGAACGGATTCCAGAACAACGGGCTCTAGGGAAATTCCCAAGAATTCTGATTTGTCATGGTTGATCTTTAGACCTGCAACAGAGCCATAGGATTCCAATACCGACATAACAGCCGGTAGGGAGGTGTCAACATTCGTAAGAAAAAGGAGCCGATCATCCGCGTATGTCGACAGTTTGTGTTCGGAAGCATGACCCCGAATCCCGGTGATATCCGGATGGCGACGGATAGCCACCAAAAGTGGTTCAAGGGTTAGGGCGAAGAGCAGGGGCGACAAAGGGCAACCCTGCCTAGTCCCTTTCCTCACAATTAGCGGACGTGACAAGGCTCCGTTGACCATAACACGCGCCGTGGGGTCATCGTAGAAGGCTGACAGGTATTGCATAAAAAAGGGTCCCACCCCCAGGCCCCTCAAGACCGAGAACATAAAGTCCCACCGTACCCTATCAAAGGCTTTCTCTGCATCCGTCGAAAGCAGGAGAAGGCCTTCACCAGTTCTCTTTGCCACCCCAATAGCACCCAAGGCACGAGTGGTCGCATCCCGGGCCTCTCGTGCCGGCACAAATCCTACCTGGTCCGGATGGATCAGGGACGGTAAAAGAGGAGTCAGCCGGTTTGCCATAACCTTGGCCAGGATCTTCAGATCCGTATTGCGGAGCGATATCGGACGGTAGCTACGAGGGTTGGATGCGTCCTTATTTATTTATTTATTTTATTTATTTATAAAGGATTTTACCAGGAAGGATACATTGAGATTTCTCTCGTTTTCAAGTATGTCCTGGGTTCAAGAACATTGAAGTGTTACAGTTACAGAAATACAAAGTAATACAATGCAAGATATTAAAAAACAACACAAATATACAGATTAACAGAAAATAAATATGTAGGAAATATAGTCACTAGGTTACATGTTTACAGGTGCATTCTGTATTGAGGTATGTTAGTAAGGAGCTTTTGAGTGACTTAAGACTGGGGGAAGATTTGATGGTGTCTGGGAGGTTATTCCATAATTGTGGTGCTCTGTAGGAAAATGAGGACCGAGCCACTGTCTTTTTGTATTGTGGTATTGCAAGTAAGGTGCTGGTCCTGGATCGGAGGTTATAGGATGAGGGAGCTGCTGGGGGAAGCAGTCTATTCAGGTAGGGTGGCAGCTTCCCAGAGATGCTCTTAAACACCAGGCTGGAAAGGTGAAGTGTGCGTCTGGATTCCAGCGATGGCCAGTTTAACTCTTTTAACATGTCACAATGGTGGGTCATGTAGTTACATTGAAGCGCAAAGCGGCAGAATGAGTTATACAATGTAGTAAGTTTCTGAAGGTATGTTTGGTTTCAAGAGAACCGTGATCGTGGCAGATAAAGTGTGGGGATGGAGGGGGGAGCCTGATCGAACTGCAGAAAACAGCGCAAGATGGCGGGGGATCAGTGTGGGCGAGAAGGTACGATAATATTCCGCTGGGAGGCCATCAGGGCCAGGGCATTTATGAGTTTTAAGTGACTTCAGGACAGTTTGGATCTCCACTGCACTGATGGGATCTTCCAGGCTCTCCGCAGAGGTTTCCGAAAGCAAGCGAGGGAGTTTATCTCTCAGGTAGTCCTGAATTAAGGCATGGGCGGGGCCAGTATCTGAATTCCCATCCATATCATATAGGCCTTGATAGTAGCGCTGGAATTCATGTAAGAGAGACTCGGGAAGCACTTGGATAACCCTGTCATTGGAGCGTATCTTTGCGATGTAAGAAGCATTCTGTCTACGATGGAGAATTTGAGCTAACAATCGACCAGGCTTGTTTTCCCTAAGGGCAAAACTACAGCGGGCTTTCTGAGCAGCAAACCTGACATCAGCATTGAGTAAATCGTTCAGTTCTCGCCGTTTAGTAAGACGTTCCGTGTAGTCAGAGGGCAACGTAGACATATGATGTCGAAGTTCCAGGGTGCGGATATCTACAATGAGTTGTTGTACGTGGTTGGAGCAGAGTCATTTCAGCGCTGTGGCTTTGCTAATAAAAAGGCCTCGCACCACAGCCTTATGGGCCTCCCAAACCGTCGGCTCAGGGGTGTCTGAGTCGCCATTTGTCTCAAAATAGGCCTGGCGGTGAGAGTCTACTTCAGTCACAAAGGCCGGGTCCGTGAGGAGAGATAGGTTCAGGCGCCATTGCCTCTCCGACGGTCGAAATTGAGGGGAAGACAACGTAGCTGTCACAGGAGCGTGGTCCGACCACGTCTGTGCTTCGATAGCCGATGCCTCGACTAGAGTCACTCGGTGGTGCTGTACAAAAATATAATCCAGCCTGGAGTGTGTACCATGAACAGGGGAAAAGAAGGTATAGTCACGTTCGCCAGCGTGAAAAGCTCGCCAGACGTCAACGAGGCGGAGGTCGTCCAAGTACGTCTCACCTGTCGTAGCACATTCGGGGGAATCGAGGAGCGACCCATGGAGGTGTCTAGTCTCCCATCCAAAGGAGAATTAAAATCGCCAGCAACCACTAAAGTGCCAGCCATAAAGCCCTGCAATTGATGCTAGGCATCGGTGTTGGGCGGTATTGGGGAGGTACACTGAAGCAAACGTATAACAAGAATCCGCAATCGTACCCTTAACGAACAGAAATCGTCCGTCCGGGTCCGTCAACACGTCGATCAAGACCAAAGGGACATCTCGGGAGAAAAGAATAGCCACTCCTCGGCTTTTGCCACCTTGATAGTCACTAAAATACCCCAAGGGGAAACGGAAATCACGAAGAACTGGGGCCGACCCCGATCGGAAATGTGTCTCCTGGAGGAAGAGCACTGAGGTTTTTAAGGCCGAGGCCTCTCGTAGGAGGCGGCTGCGTTTCTCCGGGACGTTGAGGCCTTTAGCATTGTACGTAAGAAGGCGGAGAGGTCGTGGGTTGAAACCCACAGGCGCGCTCATGACTGCAGGGGAAGGGCCAGAAATGCAGGGGAGGAAAGAAGAAAAATAAATAAAAGGGGGGGACAGAGGGAAGAAGGAAGAGAGAACAGACAGTAGAGAGAAGGACAGAAAAAGAAACAATGAGGTATGGAACGCCTCAGGGTAGACCTAGGTGACCCCAAACCAATTGGGAGCCGGTTAGTACCCCTGGGAGAGATTGGCGCCAAATCCTGAAGGGCGAAGGAGTCAAGCTCCAGATCTATACCAGACCAGAGAAGAGGCCAAAGAAATAACAATAATAAATTAAAAGGGAAGTACAATAGATTATGGAGCTCAATAAAAGAGTCCCCTCCGACTCCGAAAAATAGGTCATATGCAGTGGCGTACACAATATATAATGAAGAGAAAAAAAAACAGACACGCGGGTCAGGGAGCGCATGACGGTCCTCTCAATGGCGGGCACAAAAATCGAGCGTAGAGGAAACCAACGCGGGTCGTCTGTGCCCAAATGTGAGGTGTGAAAGTTAAGAAGCTTCGTACATTCATCGCCCCACCCAATAATGGAGTAAAAGGATAAACATGAGAGGCCTCTGCAATTATTGCTCTACCCAACGGTGGGGCACAAAAATTTAATATGAAAGGTTTCGAACCGTCAGCGCACCACCCAGGGCGGGGCACAGAAATGAAATATGAGAGACAATAACCAAATATTGCCCCACCCAACTGTGGGGCACAAAAATTAGAATACGGAAGGCAGTATATAGTCATCACCCCACCTAATGGCGGGGCACAAAAATTAAACATGACATACACCATGACATACACCAGACAATTATTGCTCCTCCCAATGAGGGGGCATAAAGATTAAATGTGAAAGACAGTAGATAGTCATCGCTCCACGTACTAGCGGGGCACCAAACTTAATTAAATTTAAGATGCAACAAACAATTATTGCCCCACCCAACCGTGGGGTACAAAAATTAGGATACGAGAGGCAGCATATAATCATCGCTCCACCCAGTGGCGGGGCACAAAAATTAAACATAAAATCCATCAGATAGTAATTGTTCCACCCAATGGTGGGTCACACAAATTAAGTGCGAGAGGCAGTAGATGGTCATCGCTCCACGTACTAGCGGGGCACAAAAAATTAAATTGGAGATGCAACAAACAGTTATTGCCCGTCTAACGGTGGGGTATAAAAATTAAAACGAGAGACGGCTAAAAGTTATCGTTACATGCAATGGCGGGGCACATAAAGGAAGCGTGGGAGGCATCAGACAGCCCCTAATCCACCTGACGGTGGGCGTAAAAATGAAATCCGGAAAGCAACAAAAAAGTATTGTTCGCCCTGAAAAAAAAAAAAAAAGGGGGTGGTGGGAGGGGGAGCCCCAAACATAGGCCCTCCAGCCAATCCCCAAAAAGTTACGTAACGAATAACATCGTAAGATCAATACAAATAACCAAACAGTGCAACTAGAACATGCGAAGAGAGAAAAAATAAACAATAATGGTATCGGGTTAAGCGTTCAGAAAAACCATACGAAAGCATCCTCGACGTGGGGCGGAATAAGGCGAGTACCCTAAGGGCGAGGGAAGGGAGATATTCCGCAGCACCGGGGTGGGACATAGCACATCAATATTGTGTCCATGTCCCATAAAGCCACCCCTGGAGTGAGTAGAATCAGTTCCCCGGCAACAGCAAGGTCTCAAGTGGTCGCAAACACAAGGGAGGAGCAAAATATGCTAGGAAGTTACAGCGCGACTATGGTGCATCGAGTGAAGCACTCCAGGGTGTGGTCAATCTTAGTCATCGGCCGCTGCACCTCCCCCAAAGCCAAAGTGAGCACAGGGTGTGTGGGCAAGCCATGCCTGAGGCGCAGCACTATCCACGCGGATCAAAACAGTCCGGTGCAATGGCGCAAAGCGAAAACCAACACGAACGTAAAATACACAGCTCACAGCCACCCCAGCCATCCGTATATACTCAAGGGGGAGAGGGTATCAATCCTCCGGTTAGCAGGCTTTGGAGATTCCAAATAAGAGAAGCCCCCCACATAGCTCCGTCAATGAAGAAAAGCAGGGGCTCGGGAGGTAACGGGCGTCGGTCGTCGTCACTGTACAGGTCTCTCAGTGGGCGTTCTCCGCCGGATTTCTTGGGACCAGCGCCTGGTCTTCAGAGGGTCGTCACCGGCGACTTCGGGATCGCCTTCGCCCAGGCCTCGCTGGGCCCCGCGGTGCAGTGTGGCGATCTTCCAATTCCCAATCGAGGACAGTTAGCTCTGGCAGAGCCATCGCGGCCACAAAAGCAGGAATGTCCGACGGGCGGCAGATGGTGTGCCGTGCTCCATCCTTCAGCGCCGTTAAAGCAAAAGGGAAGTTCCATCGATACGGAACGTCCGCCTGGCGTAAGGCTTAGACCACCGGTTGGAGGCAACGTCTTGACAACAATGTAAAGGGGGATAGGTCCTGGAAGAATTCCAGAGTGCTGCCCTTAAAGTCCCAGGAACGTGACGATCTTGACTCCACCATGATTTTCTCCTTAAGTAGTTTGGGAGGCAGCATATAATATCTCTGGGGGAGAGGTCAATGGCGGGTGAGGGCGCAGGGCCGTGTGAGCTCTGTGTATCGGGACCACTTCGGAGGTGGGCCTGCCCAGCACCATACAGAAGACCTCATTTAATATACCTCGCAGGTCTTCTGGGCCTTCAGCCTCCGCCAGGCCGCGAATCCGGATATTGTGGCACCTGCCCCGGTTATCAAGGTCATCAATGCGGCGTCTCAACTCACCAGAGTCCGCCGGGGGAGGCCCAGGAGCGGGAGGGCGATTTTACAACATCTTCCAGGTGGGTGACTCTGGAAGTCAGGGCCGCAACGTCCTTTCTAATTTCCCGGAGGTCTCCAGCAAAGCTATCTTTCAAATCTGCTGCCACGTCGGAGAGGTCCGCCTTTGTCGGGAGCGCGGAGATCAGGCGTTCCAACCAGCGAATCGCCTCATTAGGATCCGCTGGTGCAGGTGATAAAGAAGGCCCATTCGCCATCTTGTCACGAGGAGAGGTCGGCGCGGTAGCTTGGGTCGGGCTGATAAAGGCGTCCAGTGGACCCGTGGCTCGGGTCAATCGGTGTGGGGGGGTCTTAGGGATGTTTAGCTTCGGTTTGCCACGCACCATGACCGAAGGCAGCAACAAGGAGCAACTAAACGTCGGAGGGGACTCCGGAGCTCTTTTCTTATGCGGCCATCTCAGTCCCTGGTCAGGACACGCCCCGCTAATTTGCACCTTGCGCATACTACGTTTAGAGATGCATTTTTTTGCCATTATTTGAAAAAAGGTATACCTGCAATTAAATGGCTCTAGTCCAAAAGGGAATTAAAATAGACCACATAGGGACTTCCGGGAGGCGGGCCGACTGAATGGCCGCTTTTAACCTGAGCTCTGCCTAATGCTCCCCAAACCCGGCTGGTTTCGGGCTTTTAAAAGGTCCACACGGACAGATAACCGGGGCAGAAGCTCTCCCTATTGATAGCTGCTCTTTTTTGAACTTTATTCGGCTGGATCCAGAACCGCAGCACTCCCTTCCCCGGAGTCACCAGGCCGATTCCCGGCCGCCATTTTGGGCCCCTCATTGGTGGCCTATAAGAACCTCAACCATCCCCTGTTACTACACCTTCGCTAGACGGACCCAGACGCGTGGACGATAACAAGGGCTGAAGATTCCGGAGGTGAGCGTCCCTCATACCGGCCACCCAGATAGAGAGCAAGCCGGACGTTGACGGCGGCCGTCTTGTGGAGGCAGCGTGGCGGCGCTCCTTTCTGCCAGAGTGTGGTCCGAGAGACATCAGACGTGGAGGTGTGTAGACACCCCAGCCTCCTACCTACTACACGGGGGCTATCCACACGGCTCCACCACTTGCTTCTTGGCGCAGGTTCTCGCTAGATGACGACCCTCTTGCAGGTACAGTCTCTCGGGGGATATTGTTGACCGTCACCATCCCCTTCGCTGCTGCCGCGAGATTGTCACTCGAGGGTGCCCAGGCTCTCTACGCTTATTGGGGGGCCACAACCTCGGAACAATTTACTAAGTCCCCCTGACTTAGGAAACGAGCGCTCTGACCCCCAACGAGACCCCCCTCTACCTCTGGCGATGGTCAGAACTACGGGCACGGAGATAGAAGCCCCCCTCCTCTCACAGCCGGCATAACACCCGTGGAAGCAAACCGGCCGCCATCTTGCCAAGGCCGCGTGGTGGAGTTCAGGCCTTGGTTGCGTGCCGGGTGCAACGGTGGAAAGACGGGTGCTCGTCTCTCAATTTTTCCGTCCTGGGGCTCCCCTGGGGCATCCTAACCAATAATTTTTCTTCGTCCTAGAGACTCCTCTGGGGCTCACTTTCAATTTTTCCGGTCTCCTTTAAATAGGAGGCATCTCTAAGCCCTACAATTTTTTACCTACGTCCCACACATTTCTGGGTAACGAGGACAGACAAACGGAAAGGAGGGAAAAGGAACTTAAAGGAGTAAGAAAACACAGAACAAATTTTTTTTAAGCCCCCTTTAGTTAGGGGGTGCTCTATCTTATGCTGAATTTTTCACATTGTTGGTGGTCTGGAGGCCCCCCCCCGGCCAATTAAATTTTCTACATCTACACCCCCCCCCTTTTTTTTTTCTCTTCCCCTTACTAAATTTTCTCTGACTGGGAACAACCATACACCTGTTGGTCGTTGTGGTCTGGCTGCGGATTTACCCTACCACTGTTCCTATTTACAGCCACTATCAGAGTGCAACCTTGTGCGCTCCATCTCTTCGTCGACATGGAAAAATTTGTGTCTTCTAGCAAAACGACCAAAAAAACCTTGGATAAATTATCATCGAAAGGGACCTCAAAGCTATCGCAAAGATTGACTCTGCCACCCTCCCCGTCTACTACTCCATTTGACTCCCAACTGGATTTATCGCAATCAGCGCAATCTGCCTCTCCTCCTTTTGACAACAGTCGTCAGGACTCCCGAGTCTGCATGGCAGACATCTCAGCGGTGTTGTCTCCCTTGTTGGATGAAAAACTCGGACGGCTCTCCTCGACCATCGAATCCGTCTTATCTCAGTTGACATCACAAGAGCAAAGACTCACTGAAGTCGAGGAACGGGTCTCGACCCTGGAGGATGATGTTAATCCACTGAAGGCACAGGTGGACGCACAACAATCTGTTATTCAAACACTGACTGAGAAATTGGATGACTTGGAGAACCGGAGCCGGTGCAATAATCTACGTGTGGTTGGCCTTCCGGAGTCGGGGGAAGGGACGAGCCTTGCAAGAATGGGCTTCCAACGAGTTACCTACCCAACTGGGCTGGGATGCCTCTGACCTTCCCTTGGCGGTGGAGCGAGTACACATAGTGGGCCCCGATCTAAATCCACAGGCGGGTCGTCCTCGTGTAGTCATCATGAGACTTCTCAACTTTGTCGACAAATCTAAACTACTACAAGCCTTTCACAAGGCCAACGCTTTGGATTACAATGGAACCCCTCTGAGGCTTTTTCAGGACTTTTTGGCTTCTGTGTCCCTGAAGCGAAGGGCGTTTTCACCTTTGTGTTCGGAATTGGTGGCAAAGGACATTCGTTTCTCGTTGCTATATCCGGCTCGCCTGAGAGTGAATTTTAATGGAGCAACCCATTACTTTGATTCCCCGGTTGAGGCAAGTGTGGCTTTTCTTCCAAGGCAACCCCATGGGGGGTCGACTTCTACTCTTCCTCCACGCACTCCATCCACGAGAATGCGCTCCGGGCGGTCATGATGAGGTGGTTTCTGGACTCCGTTCTAACATCGCTTCTTCAAACTATAACGCAATTCTTGTTTATTATGCTGCAATTAATGCTTTCCCTTTCCCTTAGGTTGTGCTTCTGGAGGATGATGGATGGATAGATCTGATCTCTGGGTCCTGTTGATCCTTCTGTTTCTGTCCATGTTAAGGTTTCGGTTTATTTCTGAACCTACGTTGCAGGTTCTGGTTCTGTATAAGTGTAAAAACGTATTGACGCTCAGAATTAGGATGTTTAGTCTATTGTGCGTTCCCCTCACTGGGTTCCAGGGTTATAGCTGGGACGACCCTGGTCCCCCCTTTAGGAGTGGCTCTGCCTTATCCCTTGAGATGGGCACTCTAAGATGCCCCGTCAGTTCGAGACCCTCCCATGACATCGCTTGAGCCACCTACCCTTAAAGCTTCCCTCAGACTCCTCTCTTGGAATGTGGAGGGGTTGAACTCTCCCATCAAAAGGAAAAAGATACTTGCTCACTTAACCACATTGAAACCCGATGTGGTATTTTTACAAGAGACCCACTGGTCTTCCCCTGATAACTACCTCCGATCTCCTTGGATTGGGTATCAAACTTCCGCCCCTTTTACGAACAAAAAGAGAGGCACTGCTATCCTTTTAAATAAATCCCTGCCGTTTACAGTCCTTGACGAAGCTAATGACCCTCAAGGTCGTTTTTCCATTATAATGATGTCAGCTCTAGGAGAGACCTATTTACTAGTAAATGTCTATGCTCCTCACCCTCCCCACTTGCAATTTTTTTCCGATCTTTACACGACTCTCCTTCAGTACACCTTTACACATTGTATTATAGGCGGGGATTTTAATGCGGTCTTGGACCCTGTCCTGGACCGCTCCCGTGTAGGCGCTAACTCGGCTTCCTTACGGGCTTCAGTTGGCCCCCTGTTCTTAAAAGACCATCTAGCTTTGTTCGACGCCTGCCGTTATATCAACCCGGAAGGTAGAGACTACTCATTTTACTCACATCCCCATGATTCCTTTTCCCGTATAGACATGTTTCTACTGTCCTCGACTTGCTACCACTCCATAGTTGACGCAACGATTGGAATGATACACATTTCTGACCATGCACCTGTCACGATAGATCTACAGTTAAAAACGCCACTCCCACGCTCCCGAAATTGGCGCTTTCCCGCGTCTCTCTTTCACTCCAGTGATTTTAAAGCTGATCTAGAACTTAGTTGGAATAACTACCTGGACGATAATTTGGAACATGTCAATGATGTTAATTTGTTTTGGGAGGCGGCTAAACCGGTCATGAGGGGTTGCATAATTGAATATATGTCCCGTAAACGTAAAGAGGTCAACAACAGACTGTTAGAGGCGCACTCCTCCCTAGTTAATTCTTATCGAACTCATGTAGCACACCATACCTCTATCACCTCAGAACGGTATAAGGCGGACAAGCAAAGCTATGCTAGAATAGCCGACGAAAAGGGCCAATATTCCTGGTTACACCAGAAAAATCGTTTCTTCCGTTGGGTCAACAAACCAGGGAAGCTCCTGGCTAATCTACTGAAATTGCAACGCCCGGCAGCCCCGGCGATAACTAGAATCAAGGCGCCCACGGGTGAAATGATAACTGACCCATCAGACATCAATAGGCTTTTCCGCGACTATTTTGAGACATTCTATAAAGCTGAACTTGATGAGTGGAAAGTCCAGGCTAAATTTTTTGTAACTGCAGGTATGCCGGAACTAGATCCTGAGTTGAGAGAGAATCTAAATGCCCCAATTAGCTCCAGTGATATTACTACAGCGATATCTCACCTCCGTTCCGATAAAACCCCTGGCCCAGATGGCTTCTCTGCAGAATATTATAAATTACTCAAGGGCCATTTTGTCCCCCACCTCATGTCCTTGTTTAATAATATACTTCAGGGAAAAGCCCCACCACCTTCCTTCAATGCGTCCCGGATGATAATGATTCCTAAACCTGATAAAGATCCTTTACTAATAACGTCCTACCGCCCAATTTCCCTATTAAATACTGATCTGAAACTATTATTGGCCATAATGGCTAGGCGACTGCAGGCCCGCTAACCCAGTTTATCTCTCCCGCTCAAACAGGGTTCTTGACAGGCCGCCATTCCACGCAAAATGTTAGGAAAGCCCTAGCTGCTATCTGGTCGTCAAATAGCCACACTCACTCGTCGGATTTACTACTTAGCTGCGATGCCGATAAGGCTTTTGATCGCATATCATGGTCCTATATACGGCGCTTCCTGAAATATCATTCCTTTGGTATCCCAATACTTAATTTGTTTAATGCTTTATATGATACTCCTTCCGCTATGATCACGACTAATGGCCTTAATTCCTCCCCTTTCATATTGGAACGAGGTACTCGGCAGGGTTGCCCACTTTCACCCTTATTATTTAATTTAGCATTAGAACCTTTATTGCGGATTTTTCAAACATGCCCGGATCTTAGCGGGATACGCATAGGTTCCCAGGAGGTTCGTATAGTAGCTTTCGCAGACGATTTGCTCCTCTTCCTATCCCACCCCGATAAGGCACTCCCAACCCTTGTGACATACTTGGAAGAATTTCACTTAGCATCGGGATTTAAGATTAACTATAATAAAACGTTAGCAATACCGTTGGGTGTGAACTGCGGGAACTCGATAAGGCAGCACAGTCCTTTTAACTGGTGTCAAACCGGGACGTTTAAGTATCTAGGGGTGTTAATACCGACAAATGTAGCAAGATTGTACGAGGTTAACGTACCTCCGCTCCTGTCACAACTTAAAAATCAGTTAACCTCCTGGGCAAAACTTCCACTGTCTTACTTAGGGAGGTGCAATCTTATTAAAATGGTCGCATTCCCACGTCTCCTATACCCGATACAAATGCTTCCTCTACTTCTCAAATGAAAGGATATAACACACATTCATGCTTTGTTTACTAGATTCATCTGGAACGGGGGAAAACCACGTATAGCACTACGCAAACTTCAGCTTCCCTATACTATGGGAGGATTGAATTTACCGGATATTTATTCCTATAATATTGCAGCATTATACCGTATAGTGGCAGATTGGATCTCGGACTCATCAAGGTACACAGATTGTGCCTTGGATCGAGCCATGTCTTTCCCAATGTCCCCATTGGCTGTCCTTCACACTCCCCTGTCTAGGATTCCTCCTGCCCAGAGATTTAATCCCTTGCTTTTTACAGGACAGGAGGCGTGGTACCGAGCGCGTAAAATGCGGGGCTTGTCCTGGACATCCTCGATTTTCCAACCATTACTACGTAACCCTGCTTTCCAATCTGGCTCGGCGGCCTCCGCATTTCAGGTCTTGGCGACCAAAGGTCTAACTCAAATAGGTCATCTGGTGTCGGGACCAGCTCACTCCCTTATCTCCTATAGAGATCTGTGTGTCCTAGTGGCCCCTACCCCCCTTCACTCGGTATATTATATGCAGCTATCAGCATTTGTATCAACTCAGTTAAATACCTTACACCCGCAGGACTTTTCCAACCCCCTTGATACTCAGGCGTCTCTGGGCCCGTCTACCGCAGCGTTGCGCGCTCTGCTTCGACCTCAATTCGATTGGTCGGTAGCGACCACGGGCTTAGCAGCCTGGTGTGTACAGCTTCCCAAACAATCACCCTTTACCTTAATCTCGGCCACTAATCGCTTACGAAAACAAATCCCATCGGCTCAATATGACGAAATGTTTCTGAAATTACTGCACGGGGCCTATATAGCACCGGATAGATTGGTCCATCTAACACCCCTCAGCTCTGGCCACTGCCTCAAATGTAAGCATGCTAACGCGGACCTATTTCACTGCTTATGGGCCTGCCCGTTAGTGTCTACCTTTTGGAACTCCATACGGAGATTCGGGGTTCGGATCTTACATATAAAAGTACCTGCCACCCCCGACTGGGCGTTGTTTGGTCTCCTCTCCGACTGCGAAAGCAGTGAACTCGACAGGAATCAGAGGGCCCTACTAGGAGTGCTATCCGCAGTAGCTAAAAAGGCCATTTTGGGGAATTGGATTGCCTCCTCCCCCCCCCCACGTTTCTATGTTTTATTCCCGCTTTCATGCTATTTTCCAATGTGATTGGGTGGAAACTGCAATGCATAAAGACGATAAAGTGCAACAGTTTTTTGAAAAATGGGAGTATTTTATGTTATGTTTGCCGGAAACTGTCATTGACAAACTAAAAAGGGATTTTGAATATACTAACTGGTATCTGACTAGATCCCTATCGTCACCCCCCTTACGACCGAATGCTACGACTCTCCTAGAGCTTTCAAAATTTTTTGATGAAGTACCGTCGGCTTAGGGTGTAAATTTTTCGTGGTGTCTATGGTTGACCACGGGTTGGGAGGGATGTCTTACTGAGTGGGAATGTGAATATACGTATTGTATTTTGTTCTGAGTTTGTCAATTCAAAAATAAAGTTTTTAAAAAAAAAAATAGACCACATAAAGTATATATCAGGTGAAACTAGGCACCCAGATTAATCAAACGAGGGGTTACTTCAAATTCTATCATAAAAATTGAGAGCGCAACAACTTGTGGAATTATTTTTTTTTATTTTCTTTTTACCAGAATGACAAATTCCACAAGTTGTTGCACTCTCAATTTTTATGATAGAATTTGAAGTAACCCCTAGTTTGATTCATGTGCCTCCTCCTATTCAGGGTAAATAAAATAAAAACATAACTTTTCCTTTTTTTCCCGACAGGGTTGAAATGGCTCAGCAGCGAAGGGGTTAATGGTTAGGATATATGTAATATCACATTGTGTAATACTTCCATTTTTTCCTTGGTTTAGTTGGGTACGCTTCATCCCTCACAGCGTATACATTTCTTGTTTTCCCTTGATTATGGCATTTTAGGGGTTAATGGGTAGGCTACACTCTCCAGTGTATTCATTTAATGTTTTCCCTTGACTAATGGCATTTTAAGGGTTAATAGGCTACATGCCACATTGTTTATTATTTTTTATTGTGTTTCCCTGGTTTTATGGCATTTTAGGGGTTAATGGGTTGGCTAAATGCCATACTGTTTATTATTTTTATTTCCCTGGGTTTATGGCATTTCAGTTGTTATTATGGAAGTTAGAATCTAAAGAGTCTATTCACCTTTAGATCCTTTTGCTTTTCACCACATTTCAGCAAATCCATTTCGCCAAAAATATGGTGAATTCCCTATTTAGTGAATGGTCACCGTAATTTGTGAAAACTGGAGTCACTTGTGCAGTTACAGCTTATGTAAGTGGTAGTGTCGCTTTAAAAAAAAATTGCCACATGGCACTAGAGCAGGGGTGGGAAAGACCGAATTTTCGGGTAACAGCGCATGGAGGACTCTGGAAGTTAGCGTGAAGATATATCTCTGGCATCCTTACACTAAGCTCCGCCTCCGCAGTAATAATTTGATATGAGACTGATACATTTTTAGAAGCTAGAAATTTATAATTCTTAGGATTTAAGGTTTGTCTGTCTTAAAATATGGAATTTATACTGTTAGCTTTGTATCACATTTTTTTCATTAGGGGCATTTTTTTCATTAGGTGCATCATGTTTGACTTTCGTCTAAGGCCTCAAAAATTCTCGAGCTGTCTCTGTCTGGGTTTACATGTATGTTGGGCCTGGGTCTGTTGTCTGGGTATACATGCATCTGGGGTTTGCGTGAAGGGTGGGCCTTGAAGACACGGGGCGTATGCCCTGCTGACTTCAATGGCCCGCCTCGGCCACGCGCCTTTGGCTGCTGCAAGACAGCCTGAACTCAGGCCATCTCCCTGCAGTCAATGACGCACGTGAGCTGCATGGACATGCCGCATCAGAGGCCCACGGCAGCGGGGCGTACTAGTACGTGTTAACCCCCTCTCGACTGGCACGTATGTATGTATATATAAATTGCCTTGATTTATGGATTTTTTTTCTTCTGTTTTGCAGGTCCTAAGTGCGACCTGCACAGTACCCAAGTCCTATCTTGAAACTACCACTGTTAACAGTTAAAGTAAGTTGAAATAATTAATGTAAATTGCGTACTCATTTTTTTATATTGCAGGGAAAAACTTGTTGGTTTTTCTTTTTTTTGGGGGGGGGCCCTTCGTGGATTTTTGCACCGGGGCCCTGAGGTTTCTAGTTACGCCTCTGCCCTGTAGCCCAAATATGCATAATTCAATCAATTAACCTCCCTGTAGGTTTTGCTGAGTGTGGCTCAATGTTAAATTCCTATGCTGCAAGCGGTAAACTCGAGCCATACTCTGTGTGACACATACGAGGTATGTGCACAATTGTATAAAGTAAGTAATTGTCATGTATAGTGGTGACATTGAAAGGTATGTGTTTATGTTTTCTATGTGGTATATGGTGCCTATAACAAGTCACTATGAGAATGCAGCTCTCTGCTGCAGCAGCAGGGGACTGTTATTATGACGCACAGGGTCTTATGTTCAGGAAGGATTGGGGGAAGATTATAGGTGTGGCACTGGTGATGTGTTCCTGCTTACCCTCATAACCATGAGGATACTATGGAACAAGCAGCCAATCTGTCTGTCTCCTGATTCTTTCCTGTTTTTACAGGTAAGCCTAAAGCAGGAAGTAACTCCCAAACATTAAAATAAAGAATCCATGTTATATACAGCTGTATTAACTGTGCAGAGAGTCAGATGGGAGACAATAAGAGATATCCTTAATGTAAACACTAGGAGGGTGGAGGCTCCAGGTACTCTACAATAATAATGGTAAAAGCAGTATTTCCTGATGCAGAGTCAGTTATGTACATTTAAATGTACTCAATATGCAGAAATCTTAGATGCATTATTATTTATTATTAGAAAGGAATTGTTCTATGTCTTGGCAGATATGACATCCCCTTATGTGCAGAAGGAAAAGGAATAGCTGTAGCACGCTGCACACTGTATATAATAGGATGTATAGTCTGTGAGACGGATTCACAACTTTCCACAGGGAAAGTTAGATGTTTTGCGAAAATGAAGATGACATGCTAATAGGTCATTTAGAATGAAAATGTTATTGTTTTAAAAGCATTTGGAAAATATGCATTTAATAAAGAGATAACCACGAGGATACTATGGAACAAGCAGCCAATCTGTCTGTCTCCTGATTCTTTCCTGTTTTTACAGGTATTTACATCTGTCTGCTGGCCCTCTGAACGGGGTCTGCAACAGATTCTTGGGGGCTCGTCCGTAAACTTATGATCTTCGGGACCAACAGAGTATGGATACAGCGGCTGTGATCCAGAAAAGTCGGTTGTGAGAAGCGCGTCCTGGCTGGCTGGTGACGGTGACGTGAGGGATCGTGAAAAGGGTCATCATGGCGGATAAAGTACGGAAGAGCGTGGTGTGGAACATCAGAAAAAAACTTCTCACCTTGTCCGCTGGTGAACTATTTCAGATCGCCCAGAGCATTGTTACGGTACCAGACGGGAACATTACTGAACTAGATGCTGGAGACCAAGAAGGCTGCTTTGAATACATTAATGCGTTCATGTACAGTGCAGACTTACTAGACTCAGAGGATAGAGGTATGGCTGAACTGTTGAACTTGAGAGACATCGTTGACTCTGTTGAGCATGTTCAAACTACGTCTACACCTGTTCATCAACAGAATGATGACACTGCTCCTACCGCATCGTCTACAGCTGTTGCTGACAAAGGGTCTAGTGTAGCATATACACAAAATTCGACGTTGCAACAACCTTTGACCAGACTATCACAACAAACACGCAGCAGTGATAATGCACAGTTTAGCAACAACCCTGAACGGTCCATGCAGTTACTGACAGAGAAGGTTGTCTCCCTCAGGGACCTCTCCTACCTCCAGCGTCGCGAATTTAAGATACAAGGAGGACAAATTTGTGATTACACATCTGACATCACATACACAAGTGTATGCAGACAAATTGAAGATGGAATCAAAGAAAATTACAGTGATGCTGACATAGTCAGGGGGACACTACGGATAATAAAAGCAGGCAGTTTCAAGGACATGTTGATGAATAAAGAAGACATAACGGTTGAGGAACTCAAAGGGTTTCTTCGGTCGCATTTAGGAGACAAAAATAGCACAGAATTGTTCCAGGAATTAATGTGTGCAAAACAAAATGAGAATGAGACGCCTCAACAGTTCTTGTATCGAGTAATGGGTCTTAAACAGAAAATCATCTTTGCTGCAAAACAGGCTGACACTGAAGTGAGATACAGCACAGAAACTATTCAGGATGTATACCTTCACACGGTCTACCAGGGTTTAGGGCACAAATATACAGACATTCGTAGGGAGTTAAAACCCCTGCTTTCCAACCGCAACGTCGCAGATGAGGAAATACTAAGAAATGTAACAAGAATCACCAGCGATGAGAATGAGAGGGCCCGAAGGCTGGGTCCTGTAACACGTAATAAGCAGAGCATTGCAAGTTGTACCCTTCTAGAAAGTGAACCTGTGAGAGAAATTCATGAGCAGAAAAATGTGGATGATCCAATTAAACAACTGACAGCACGTGTCGAAGCACTTAGCAGTATGGTAGACTCCATGAGAAATCCAACACAGCCTGATCCTACCTTTCAGTATACTATGAGTCGACCACCTCTACAAAAAGGGGCTAAACGTCATGGTTGTTTAAAGTGTGTGGAAGCTGGTCTGCAAAACTGTACTCACTGTTTTCAGTGTGGGGAAGAGGGGCACCTGTCCAGGGGATGCCTCCGGAAACGTAACCCGCAGGGAAACGGGAAGCGGTCACTGCAACGGGGCAACCAGTGACCAAGTCCTCCCTGTCCCATGGCACAAATGATGACAGATCAGAGGATGAACCTGGTCCTACAAAAAGCAAAACGAAACCATTTCATTATACGACATTCAAAACTTCCAAGGACAAGGAATGGCTTAATCAGACTTCTACTTTCTCTGTCCCTAGGAAAAAGAATGAGGCCATTGTCAATCTAATAGGAAGGAAGGCTTTGACACAGTGCAACCTCAATGGCCTAGCAGTAAGTGCTTTGCTTGACACTGGAGCTCAAGTCAGTATCATTGATCGTGCTTGGAAAGATAAATATTTGCCAGCTGTGGACTTGAGACCTCTTTCTGAACTTATGGGAACTATGGGAAAGCTGGAAGTGTATTCTGTGACTGGGGATGTCATTCCATTCGATGGCTGGGCTGTTATTACTGTTAATTTAGAAGGAAACAATGACCCTAACCTCTCTATCAGCGTTCCCTTTTTAATAAGTCATCTGCCAATTGAAAGGCCACTACTTGGGTTTAACGTAGTGGAAGAATTAATTCAGAGACAACCCAAGCGCCTTGTGCAGGCTTTAGTCTCTCTACTATCAGGAGCCATCTCTATGTCAAACGAGAAAGCTCAAACTCTGGTAAGCTGTGTCCAAACCCCTGAGCTGAATGAACAGTGGGGACGTTTGAAGGTAAAGAGTGGTGGCGTTGTCATTCCAGCAGGTCAAGTGATGTGGGTAAAGTGTAAAATACCACCTAACATGGATCAGCCCGACCCAGTCATACTGTTTGAACCAGAGGAAAACAATGTGCAGTTGGAAAAGCTGGATATAGGAGGGGGGCTCCTAGAAGTACAGAACCAGGAAAGGCCTTATGTCTCTGTTCCAATTGGTAACAACTCCACATGTGAAATAACACTGCCTGGTAACACAATCCTCGGTTATATTCAGCCAATTGAAAAAGTACTGGAGGCAGAGCGATCAGAAGAACTGAAGTCTAAGGTATCGGTCGAGGGTGTGACTACCTCAGGTACTGAAGAAACCTTGAAACGGTGGCACCCACCTGTAGATCTAAGCCACTTGAGTGAGGAACAGCAGCAGGTGGTAAGAAAAATGCTGTATGAAGAGTCTGTGGCATTTTCTCAAGATAAGAGTGACATGGGTTGCATTCCGAGCCTACAAATGTCAATAAATCTCAAAGACGACATACCAGTGCAGCGGTCATATTCATCGGTACCTAAACCTTTATTCCAAGAAGTGAAAGATTATATACAAGATCTCCTGGCAAAAGGGTGGATTGTGAAGTCCAAGTCCCCCTATTCTGCACCAGTGGTCTGCGTCCGAAAGAAGGATGGCTCACTTCGCCTGTGTATAGATTATCGCCTCCTCAATAAAAAGACTGTACCAGATAGGCACCCTCTGCCAAGAATTCAAGACTTGCTTGACACATTGGGGGGTATGCATGGTTCAGTATTCTCGACCAAGGAAAAGCCTACCATCAGGGCTTCATAGCCGAAGGTTCTAGGCACATGACAGCTTTCATAACTCCCTGGGGACTTTATGAGTGGATAAGAATTCCCTTCGGCCTGTCCAATGCACCTGCAGCGTTCCAGCGCAGTATGGAAGAAATGCTAGATTCTCTCAGAGATGAATGTTGTATACCGTACCTTGATGACGTGTTATGTTATGCCAAGTCTTTTGAGGAACACGTGGAAGGACTTCGCAAAGTTCTTCAAGCTCTCCAACATCATGGAGTCAAGCTTCGGCCTGAAAAATGTGAGCTCTTCCGAGGTGAAGTCCGATACGTGGGTCGTCTTGTGTCTGCCGAAGGTGTGCGGATCGATCCCAAAGATCTTCAAGCAGTTATGTCACTCAAAAGTCATACTCCACATACCGTCGGTGAGGTAAGAAGGCTTCTCGGCTTCCTAAGCTACTATCGCTCGTTTATCCAAGATTTTTCAGGTGTAGCTAAGCCTATGTATGAGCTCCTACAAGCAAAGCCTGGGGTGGCACCAGTTGAGTCCAGTAGGAGAAAGACCAAAGGCCCCCAAATGCCTTCCAGAACTCCTGTGGAGTGGACAAGTGAGCATCAGAAATCTCTTGAAACCTTGATTGACATGTTGATAAAGCCACCAATTCTTGCCTATCCAGACTTCAATTTACCATTCTCGCTGCACACCGATGCATCTGAAAGGGGCCTTGGGGCTATACTCTACCAGAGTCAGGATGGAAAATTAAGAGTCATTGCGTATGGCTCCCGGACACTGTCCCAGGCCGAAAGAAATTACTGCCTACATAGTGGTAAACTTGAGTTTCTTGCACTTAAATGGGCAGTGTGTGAAAAATTCAGAGACTACCTGTTCTATGCTCCACATTTTACCATTTACACAGACAACAATCCCCTGACCTACATAATGAGCACTGCGAAGCTGAATGGGGTTGGCCATCGCTGGGTGGGAGAATTGTCCGACTACCACTTTGATGTGAAATATAGGCCTGGTAAAATAAATATTGATGCTGACACACTGTCGCGTATCCCCCTTGACATCGAAAAGTATACCACTGAGTGCACTGAGCAATTGTCATCTGAAGTGGTGCGAGCAGTCTGGGATGGAGCTCGCGCAGCCAAAAAGAAAGATGTGGCTTGGGTTGCAGCACTCAGTATGTCGTCTATGGAAACTGACCCAACATCCCAAGGTTCATTGTTGCCAAGAATAAATAAAGATGAACTCTCCAAAGCTCAACGGGAGGATCCAGTGATAGCCAAGGTATTGAAGATGAAGGAGGAAATCAAGGTGCCAGATGAAAGTCTAAAGAAAACCGTGACTGGAGCGGCCAAGAAACTTTTGTATGAATGGAACAAACTAATTATAGAGGATGGATGTCTCTATAGGCAAACAGCTCAAAACAAACAACTTGTTCTCCCAACCCAGTATAAGCAACTTTCTTTGGAGCACTTACATGACAACATGGGACATCTGGGCACAGAACGGGTTCTTCATCTGATGAGACAAAGATTCTACTGGCCATATATGAAGAAGGAAGTAGAGGAGTATATCACAAAGAAGTGTCCCTGTATTAAGCAAAAGAAACCAACGACCCATGTCCGAGCACCCATGGGGAGTATAACATCCAGCTCACCTCTAGAACTTGTTTGCATCGACTACCTGCACTTAGAGCCAAGCCGGGGTGGGTATGAGTATATACTAGTGGTCGTAGATCACTTTACTAGGTTTGCGCAAGCTTATCCTACTAAAAACAAGTCTGGCCGTACAGCAGCTGAGCGTCTTTTCAATGATTATATCCCTCGGTTTGGTTACCCTGGAAAGCTACACCATGACCAGGGCAGGGAATTTGAAAATGAGCTTTTCAGGAACCTTCGGGAACTTGCTGGAGTACGCCATTCGAGGACCTCTCCGTATCACCCTCAAAGTAACCCAGCTGAGAGATTCAACCGGACTCTCCTCCAAATGCTCCGGACCTTGGCTGATAAGGAAAAGATACGTTGGAAAGATCACCTTCCCCAGATCGTCCATGCATATAATTGTACACGTCACGAGTCAACTGGGTATTCCCCATTCTATTTACTGTTTGGACGCCACCCTCGCCTTCCTGTTGACTTGATATTTGGGCTCGTTGAAGAGGATGAGGGATTAACTCATAAGGGATTTGCTGATCATTGGGCTGGAAAGATGGCTGAAGCATATCAAATAGCAAATGAAAACAGTAAGCAATCAAGTGCGCGGGGCAAAGCTCAATATGACTTGAAGGTCAAAGGTGTTATTCTGAAGCCTGGAGACAGAGTTCTTGTTAGAAATTTGAGAGAGCGAGGAGGCCCAGGGAAACTAAGATCATACTGGGAGAAGATCATCTATGTGGTGAAAGAGCAAGTAGCAGACAATCCGGTTTATGTGGTGAGTCCTGAGAATGGGAACAAAAGTGGAACTAGAACCCTGCACCGAAACCTATTACTGTTGGTGAATGACTTGCCTGTGGAGACACCATCACACCCACTGAAACACGGGAACCAGAAACAAAGCAGACAAGGTAACAGGGAGAAGACAAGAGAACCTACCTACCACAGTGACATCACCGATTCAGATGAGGAAAGCTCTGAAAGATACTGGTTGAGAATTCCTGAGAGTTGGACAGAGCATAAGAGACAGCATACTTACCGGCAAGGTTCAAAACTGAACCATGAGAACTCTCTTGTCGAAATGACGTCACCATCACCTGAGAGAACCGTGCGAGAAAGAGATCAAGTCCAAGTCCCACAGGAACAGAGACACAGTTTGATCGAGACTCAATCACCAGAAGAATTGATCCTGAATTCAACATTTCCACCTGAAGTCAGTGGAGATAGTGATAGTGAATGTGCCCTGCCTGATGAAGCAGAAAGTCTGACATCAGAAAGCTGTATCGAACCAAGACGGTCAGTGAGAGGGAGTAAGCCAAGACAAGTGTTTACGTACGAAACACTGGGTCAACCATCGCTACAACCACAGACTATGCTCTACAGTGTAGCAGCATATACCTTTCCTCACTTACCTGTATTGGCTACACCATATTATATGCCACCACTCTCATACTACCCGTTTCACGACTCATACAATATGGTACCATGTATTCCCACAGGGGCAGCATATTAAGTTAAGAAAGTGGTGTTCTGGACATAGTAATCTTGCGCCTGAGTGTATATATATTTTTTGTAGCTGGTGCCCATTTTATTTTGTCGGGGAGGATGTGACACATACGAGGTATGTGCACAATTGTATAAAGTAAGTAATTGTCATGTATAGTGGTGACATTGAAAGGTATGTGTTTATGTTTTCTATGTGGTATATGGTGCCTATAACAAGTCACTATGAGAATGCAGCTCTCTGCTGCAGCAGCAGGGGACTGTTATTATGACGCACAGGGTCTTATGTTCAGGAAGGATTGGGGGAAGATTATAGGTGTGGCACTGGTGATGTGTTCCTGCTTACCCTCATAACCACGAGGATACTATGGAACAAGCAGCCAATCTGTCTGTCTCCTGATTCTTTCCTGTTTTTACAGGTAAGCCTAAAGCAGGAAGTAACTCCCAAACATTTAAAATAAAGAATCCATGTTATATACAGCTGTATTAACTGTGCAGAGAGTCAGATGGGAGACAATAAGAGATATCCTTAATGTAAACACTAGGAGGGTGGAGGCTCCAGGTACTCTACAATAATAATGGTAAAAGCAGTATTTCCTGATGCAGAGTCAGTTATGTACATTTAAATGTACTCAATATGCAGAAATCTTAGATGCATTATTATTAGAAAGGAATTGTTCTATGTCTTGGCAGATATGACATCCCCTTATGTGCAGAAGGAAAAGGAATAGCTGTAGCACGCTGCACACTGTATATAATAGGATGTATAGTCTGTGAGACGGATTCACAACTTTCCACAGGGTTAGATGTTTTGAAAATGAAGATGACATGCTAATAGGTCATTTAGAATGAAAATGTTATTGTTTTAAAAGCATTTGGAAAATATGCATTTAATAAAGAGATAACCATGAGGATACTATGGAACAAGCAGCCAATCTGTCTGTCTCCTGATTCTTTCCTGTTTTTACAGGTATTTACATCTGTCTGCTGGCCCTCTGAACGGGGTCTGCAACATCTGGCTGGATACATACCTGTACCTGCGCTCCCTCGCTGACCTCCCGCAATCGCATCCTCCTCCGTCCAATCGCAGCGTCCTGGTTCCTTTCTCGCGAGAAGGGAAGCAGGACGCCGCGATCGGCCGGAGTGTGACTGCAAGGGACAGCGAGAGAGCACAGGGGCAGGTATGTATCCAGCCCGAGTGTGGCTCGGGGTTACCGCTTTCAGCATAGGAATTTAACCCCGAGCCACACTCTGGATTACCACTAGGGGGATTAAAAAAGCATGTACCGATTCTGACATATAAAATATGTCACAATCAGACTGCCAAGGACGTTAATGAACACTTCATAGGGCAGGGGAGAAATGCCAGGGCCTGTCTGCAGAGGACAATGAACCAGAGGTGGAAGTTGGAGGGAGGATCAAGACTCAGACAATTTGTGGAAGAGCCAGGCAAATGCCCTATTGTATAAAACATAACAAGGAAAAAAGGTGTCATCTGCGCTCGTTTCTATGTGTTCCATGTACAACAAAACTGAGGTTTTTGTTTGTTTCAATGGCCATTGCAACGTAAGCTCACTCGCCACTTCACGGCACCTCTTTGCAGAGTGAGTACCTAACATGTACCAAAAGGCCGCTCTACTGAGCAGCTCCAAGCCCCTCCTGCTGCTTTTCAGTGCCCTATTGTGTCTCCTACTAATTTATTTCTGGTCTGTCCCTAAAATTGGATGGACATGAGTGGAACATCCCCTCATTTGATCCTTAGGTGCTGTCAAAGCTTCAGGAATACCTAGGTTCAGGAGTCCCTGAGCTGAAGAGGAGGAGCTGTGTGTGTGGCGAGGGACAAAAGGTGAGTAAAATAACTCTAAATTAAAATAATAAAAAACAACTGGGCAGAGGCTGTCAGCAGCGTCTGCCCAATTACTTAAGGGCAGAAAAAAGATGATATTGATTGCTCCCTTGATGGATGCTATCCATGGCACACCGCGTTCAAAGCAGGCGGGGATCCCCTTCCACATCGTTGCTGGGGGATGTTTTTGCTAAGCTCCGGTGCCTCATCTGGGCAGCGGGTGCGTATCATGTAGGGGGCAGAGCTTCGGCCTCCACTTCATGGAGACGTTGGCGTCTGGTGCTCTATTCCCCACCGTTGGTGGGGTTAGCGGAGTAGGATGGGTCTGATGGCTGGCGAGGGGAAGGGCTTCCCTGGGCACCCTATTTAAATCTCTCACTCGGAAGGAGATTTTCCCCATTAGCATCCCCATGTTTGTGTGAACTAGGGAATAGGGCCTAATATTGGGCTGCACACATCTATGTTTCGGGTAAGGTTTGTAATTAGGGTTAGGTTACTATTTGGGCTTCTTTTACATTTAGTTTACGGGTTAAAAGTAACATGGATGTGGTGACAAAAGCTAACATTAAATTAAAAGGATTAACAAAATAAATAAATAAAATGAATCAATTTGAATGCTCCCAAAAAAATGTCAGTTGCTCACGAAAGAAGCTACCAAACGTTAATATGTGTTGCATAATTCAAAAGTGTCTACATTGGAGTGTTTTTCATTAATCGTATTATTTTTTTATCTCATCAATTTTAAACGTGTCCAAAAGGTTGCATTGTATATAACCCCTGGTATCCAACTTATGAGTCGCATGTGTGTTGCAGGAGTTTGCTTTGTAAAGGCTAAGGCACAACGTGATGTAATGTTGGTGCGGTCACACAATATGAAGGTTATCATTAAATATATATTTCCAAAAGTGATATACACTTTTATAAATACATCATAAAACTTGTGTTGACCATGACACTTATAGAATCTCAGTGAGCAATCGCAAAGGATTGAAAATGACTAAACTAGACGCTAGTGTTATTTCTATTGCAGCAATTTATGTAGATGAATCCATTAAAGATGTGTTACTGTGGATCTCTTGCACAGTAATAAACACAAGTATCTTCTGGTTTCACTCCAGTGAGTTTAACATAAACTTCTCCTTTATTTGTGTTCCTTGTTATTGTCAGACATCCCTGTACTGATGTAGCATAGCTAACAGAAGCCTCATGATAAATTACTCCCATCCACTCCAGTCCTTTCCCTGCAGGCTGTCGGATCCAGTGTACTCCATACATGTTAGTGCTGTCAGTGAGGGAGGCACCGGTCACTGTACAGGTCAGTGTCAGATCCTCTCCTGGTCTCACAGTCCCAGGACCGGACTCCGATAAAGAGATCTGGGAATTTACACCTGTACAGAGAAGAAAATGTTAATGAAAATGACTGTTGCTGGACATTCACAATAATGTTAAGTAATTAGTACTCACATGATACTAAAAATGCGAGGGATAGTAACCACATGAGTTTTCTCATGGTTAAACTAAAATGCCACAAAGGAATTAAGCAGAGGATCTACACCAGTTCTGCTCTGATGACATTTCCTACTGTGTTCTCTATTTAAACAAGCTAATATTTGACTATATTTACATGTAGAACTAGCTATTTAATATACTGGTAAACACCCATGAAGCTATTTAATTACATGAACATTTTAATTAGCTTTTATAGTGAAAGATTTTGACTTTGTGAGTTTAATTAGTGAGCGGCTGTCAGCAGCCTCTGCCCAATTATTTAAGGACAAAAATGGAACTCTTATTTTCAATATAGTATTGCTTTAAGAATATATAAATACCATGACAGAGAGAAAAAAGCAAATGAAAGGGAATAAGGATGCAAAAAAGATACCTTTGTTCGATACACGATAGCTTTAACCCCTTAAGGACGGGAGTAATTTTACAACTTTGGCGCTGTTTCGGAAGTAGAGGTTCGCTGAGCTCATTTTGACCGTTTTTAAGTCACGTATCATTATACCACCCAGACAAATTATATATCGTTCTTTCCGGCAGACTCGGCAGATTAATAATATATCATTATTATATGTATATGTCATGCCCTGCCAAAATGCTATAACAAAAAATGTAAAAAAAAAGTAAATAAATGTGAATTTTCAATAAAATTTTAATCTTCCACAGTGTGTAAAGTGTTTTTTTTTTAAAATTTTATTATCCGAGGCTCTGCGGTCATATGTTATGGGGTAGATTTGTTGAAAAACTTAGAACGGGGAACCCATTTTTTTTTTGGGGAGAAATTGCGTGATTTTAGCTAAACCCCCCAAAAAAAAAATCATTAGTGAAGCATCATTGTTCACATTATAATTGAAATGTGAACAATAGTGCTGCATTAAAAAAAACAAAAAAAAACGTATTTATTTTTTTATTATTTAATTTATTATTTTTTTATTATTTTTATTTTTACTTTTTTTAACTTTTATTTTACATATAACATGGTCATGTTTGATATCATTGGAAAGGCCATGCTCTGGCCTTTCCAGAAATATCAGACATGACCCCCTAGCTGCCACCGATCAGGAGATAGGGGGGTTCTTTGAACCCCTTTATCTCCTCTAAGGGATTTCCATAGGAAATCCCTTTGCAGCTAGGGGGTTCCCCGGTTAACTGACATCATCGCGCATGGCGCGATAAGTCAGTTGAGCGGGGGGTGACCCAGAGGTGGGGGCTGCCATCCAAGATGGCAGCCCCCACCGGAAATAGGCCACGATCGGGCACAAATTAGTGCCCGGTCGCGACCTGGCAACTAAGGGGTTAACCCCCCATACATCGCTGGAAAGGTCAGGCTGTGACCCTTCCAGCGATGCTGGCCACAGCCGCCTGGTCCCCGGCGATGGGGAGATAGAGGGATCCAAAGGATCCCCCCCCTCCCCTTCAGGCGCTTCCCCTGCTCCGGCGGGGGGGGGGACGCCTGAAACTGACGTCATCGCGCCGGAGGAGGAAACCCTGCCGATCTGACTCCGTGGGACTCAGATCAGCGAGGGAGCCGCCGGAGGAGGTGAGTATCTCCCGGGGGGGCTGAAAACGCAGAGGACGTAATGTACGTCCTGCGGCGCCAAAGCCCGCCTAATGCAGGGCATAAATGTATGTCCTGCGGCGTTAAGGGGTTAACATAACCCCATAGAAAGAAGTTTTTCGTCGGCGAAACATCAATTACTGCAAATGTTTACCTTGACCTTTTGACTGAATACATGGCACCACAACTACATGACCTTCACCCAACCATCATTTTCCAGCAAGATGGTGCATCACCACATTGGGGACTGCATGTTCGTGGGTTCCTAAATGACACATTTCCAGACCGGTGGATTGGAAGGGGTGGCCAAATTCCAAGGCCACCTCGTTCACCAGATATCACTCCCCTCCACTTCTTTCTATGGGGTTATGTTAAAGATATGGTGTATGGAACAAAGGTACAGGATATCACTAATCTAAAGCACAGGGTCACTGATGCCATTGCCACCATTGATGAGGGTGCGCTACAGCGAACATGGCAAGAAATCGAGTACCGTCTTGATCTGCTTCTTGCAACTATTGGTGCCCATATAGAGGTGTATTAAATGAGGCAAAAAATCTTTAATATATACATCTCATTTTGTAATAATTTTCCCTTTATCTGTCTTTTCATTTGACTTTCTAATAAATTTTTGAAATTGTAAAGAGACTTTATGGACACCCTGTATATATATTGGCTGCACTGAAAAATAAACCAACAACATTTATGCCATTAAAATCAAACCAACGTTTCGGCTCTCTGGAGCCATTCTCTAATTATGTTTATTTGTATATGCAAGTACAACTGGCTATAGCACCGACTTATTGCTGACCTAGCTATTTTTCAAGGTGTTACGGAAATACAGGTTTAATATATATATATATTTCACCTGGGAATAGCGGTACATAGTGATACCTTTTTTATTGGACTGGCGTTACATTTAAAAAGACAAGCTTTCGAGACCTTAAGTCTAGTGTCAGACTAACGCATTTTTCACAGCGACCATCAAAAAGTGCGTCCGAACGCATTGCCGTATTTTTTCACGGAATGCGCGAAAACGGTCATACGATGCGCATTTTTGTGCGTGATTTTTTATGGATCCAAACCAGGAAACTTTGGGTGTCTGGACGTTATGTTGGCTGGACATTGGCAGCGTCTGACATCTCCTAATCACGCACACTCGCCGCTAGCGGACGCAGCGCACTCTGTACGTCAGTACTAGCGGTTCTGCGTTCTCGAAAAAATGCGTTCATTTTCCACTTGCGTTGCGCGGCCGGAACTTTGTGTGGCCGTACTTCGTATATTGGCCGTCATTGCGCGTCATTTGCTGCTAGTGCAGCTGTGATTAAGTGCGCCTAAATGCACGTTAAAAGTGCGCTAGTCTGACCCCAGCCTAACTCTTCTTTAGAATAGAAATGGGTACTAGACCCAGTGTGAGCGCACTTAACTTAAGTGTAGAAATTTTCAGCAATGGGACTGGATAGTCTTGATTTAAGAATCATTGTTGATGGAACCTATTATTAGAAAAATATAAACAGCTCCATGGTGCAATATTATTAGGATAAACACATAGGAAATAATTGTGGTGGTAGATAGTATACGCTAAGAACTCACAATGGTGGAGCCCCCTAGGCTCAGGAGATAGCGCCTTTTGACCACTCTGGGGGGGTCACACCCCTCGTGTTAGATCGAGTCTTCAGAATAATTTCTTCAGAATGTTAACCACTTTCATCAGCAGTAGATACAGCCATAAACGATAAGTATGGTCATAATGGCTTCTTTGATAATTTAGGAGAAAGAAAGAAGACCTCCATTGCGCAAGTATCAAGGTTCTAAGGCTATAAAATAACAATTGGGTACTCACAATCTCAAGAGCCTCTAGGAATAGTGGCTCAGTAGATAAACATGAGGACCAGTAATCAATTCTCAGACTGGAATTCTTGTTGTAGGTTAGTGATATTTATTTAAAATATATAAAACAAAGAGACGCGTTTCGCCTGCATAATCTGTAGGCTTCCTCAGTCCTGTAAATAAAAACATTCATAATCTTCCATTAAATAGCCGCTTGATACCAGTTGATAGTGAGCACCTGCAGTTCTCAATTGCTTGTGCGTTTCAACTACGATCTCGGCGTGCGTTCCACTACGTATCTTCCGGTCACGTGACCGGATATCGAGTTGTATTCCGGTTTTCAGTTGCGTTCCAGAGTGCGTTGCAACAAGTTCTTTCTTTCAGGTGGGACTTCTGATTGTTTTTGTGTGATATCACTTCCTTATTCTATGCATCCTTCCTTTAATTGGATGAATGCCGCTGAAAACAACCCAATAACAATAATAACTGACTTTAGTGGAAACGCATATGGAATCTGAACGAAATGATCATAGTATAATAAAATCTCACTTTACATAAAATAGCAGTTAATTAACTATACAGTAAGCTATATAACATATATTATCATGGATATAAGGCCAATAAAACATCACATGCGACAGAATATAATGGATAATAACTCTTCTTTAGGTCTGTAATCTATACTGAGCAAAATCATAGAATTGAACAATAAAGAGCCAAGCAGAAGGGTAGGCAGAAGGGTAGGGAGATAAAATGGGCGTCCTAAATAGGGAATAGTGGAATAGTACGGTCAAGAGGGGTAAACAAACAGGACAGATCATTGACCCATAAAACAACAGAGATAAGCATCATGATGCGCATCTGATGATGGTGACTAAAGAGGAAGAAGTGACACAACTTCAAACAAACAAAAGAAAAATACATGCTGCACTTTTCTGTATCCAGGAAACCTATGGACAGGTATCTCCACAAGGCCAGCTTTCATCCCAATCACACCAAACAAGGCATAATTTACAGCCAGGCTATCAGGTACCACCAAATCTGCTGTGACACTGGAGACAGGGATGGACATCTGCGCAAACTCTCTGCATTATTTAAGTGTAATGGCTATTAGGACAGGGCAATTTCTAAAAAAAAAAAAATTAAACCGGCCCTGAAAACATCGCGTGAACAGCTGTTGCTGTACAAAGAAAAGAACACCACATGGATCTCTCTAGTTCAGTGGTTCCCAAACCTGTCCTCAAGACCCGCTGGCAGGTCAGGTTTGCCAGATATCTAAAGCACAGCACAGGGGATATGATTTGCTGCTCAGTGAATGTAGGACTCAGTCTGCATTTCCCCCAAGATGATCTGTAAAATCTGGCCTGGTTGAGGGTCCTGAAGACAGGTTTAGGAAACACTGCTCTAGTTGAATCCTATAACCCAACTCGGGTTGGCTGCAGAATCATTAAAGATCTGCAGCCACTGATTACAGTGGACCCGGCACTCAAAAGAAATATTCCTACAGCTCCCCTTACTAGCATTCAAGCAACCACCAATTGGCAAAGACTGGTCCGCAGCAAACTCACCCAGGGACAGGATGACATACAGATTGGGACGACATGCTATCACAAGTCCCTCTGCACACAGTGCCATCATATATGTGACAGCAGCACTGCCCGGCACAATAGCACCGTATACAACATCAAGTGCTCATACTCCTGCATGTCTGCCAATGTGGTGTACATCACTTCAATATAACCAAATGGTTATTGTGTTTATGTGTATACCCTAATAAAGCAATTCTTAGTTTTCTGGTGTCGGGTCCTCTGTCAGTACAGATACCTCAGAAAAAAACACAAAAAAGAATAAGAAGGGCATAGTGCCATATTGTCATTAAAAACATGATCTGTTCAAATAATCTAGGTGCACTCACATTTTCTGGAGACCCAAAAAAGTGGCTCCCCTTAACACCCCTCTGGTCAACTTCCGAGGTGACCTGGCCCACATTCCTTCTGTCCTCCTACTTGTTCCTCACCATGCAGGAATAGAGCATATAGGGAAGATCATAGTGCAGACCATCGCCATATAGCAGTGGTTCCCAACTGTGGTCCTCAAGTACCCCCAACAGGTCAGGTTTTCCAGATATCTGAAGCACAGCATAGGTGATATGCTTTGCAGCTCAGTGATTGCAGGATTCAGTCTGCATTTCCCCAAGGCAATCCTTAAAACCTGGCCTGTTAGGGGTACTTGAGGACTGCCGTTGGGAACCACTACCACTACCATATAGGAAAATACTATGCATATAAGAGTACCTGCTCACCCAGAACCGAACACAATTCCTAGGATCTGTTGATATCCTTTAAATGTGTAGGGTCCGACCTGGGGTGCTTGGGATGGTTCACTTAGCTATCTTTATATGCAAGAAGCAGGAGCCAGTATAAAGTAATTGCAGAAATAAACCTTTATTAACTATACAATACAGCTTAAAAGAAAGTAGCACAGCTAAAACATGTTTAATCGCATCAGCGGCTTCAACAGCATAAAATTTCCTGGTACCTTACTGTTCTTTTATAGTGGTTTGAAAGTTCTTTTACTGCCATCAAAAGAAATCAGCACTGTTCAGTGGTGGCTGCAAGGTTGAATCCTCATCCTGCCGCCGCCGACATCATAGGAGAGGCATAATTGTTTCCACCCATCTCTTCCATATCTGCATCATTCCCAAAAGAGTCACCGTATCCCCAGGATGCACCTCCAGTAGTGGTGTGAATTGCCCTCTGCTGGCCCCGTCTCTGATGTAATAAGGGCACAGCCTCTTGCCATTGCCACCATCTTGGTAGATGCATACAGTGGCGGGGGAGCGGCCCGCACCAGGTGACACCCACCCTTATGCGACGCAGTGTTCGCTCCCTGCTAGCGTCCGAAGCTATGCAGCTTCGGCGCTCGCCTGGGAGACACACGTCACCAGCCGAGCATTATCCGTGTGCTGGGGCATATCCATGTGCTGGGGCATATCCATGAGCTGGGGCATTATCCATGAGCTGGGGCAGTATCCAAGAGCTGGGGCAGTATCCATGAGCTGGGGCATTATCCATGAGCTGGAGCATTATCCATGAGCTCGGGCATATCCATGAGCTGGGGCAATATCAATGAGAGGAGCTGGGGGCATATACATGAGAGGAGCTGGGGCAATATCCATGAGAGGAGCTGGGGCAAAATCCATGAGAGGAGCTGGAGCAGTATATCCATGAGAGGAGCTGGGGCATAGCCATGAGAGGAGCTGGGGCAATATCCTTGAGAGGAGCTGGGGCAATATCCACAAGAGCTGCTGGGGCATATCCATGAGCTGGGGGCAATATCCATGAGAGCTGCTGGGGCATATCCATGAGCTGGGGGCAATATCCATGAGAGCTGCTGGGGCATATCCATGAGAGCTGCTGGGGCATATCCATGAGAGCTCCTGGGGCTTATCCATGAGAGCTCCTGGGGCATATCCATGAGACAATATATAATTGTGAGCTGGGACAATATATCCATATGTGAGCTGGGGGCAATATATCCATGGGTGAGCTGCTGGGGGCAATATATCCAGAGCTGCTGGGGGCAATATATATCCATGTGTGCTTTCTCTGCCTTCGAACAGGCACCGTACTTGCTGGCAGTTGGCAAAAATTTGTGTGAGCATTTGAGAGAGCTCCACAGCAATAAACCTCACAGTAATGTGCACTGTGTGTATGAGCATTGAGTACTGATTCAGGAGTAAGAGTAGTTAAAAAAAAATCCGTAAAACTCGGGGGGGGTGACACCATAAGTTACCGCACCGGGTAACACCAACCCTAGTGACGCCACTGGATGCATACATGTTTCAGGTCATCTCCATTTCCGCGTTTCTTCTGGAAATGCTGCCATCTTGTGATTGGAGCCTGGCACAAGGCTGCAGCTTACGGCGGTCGCCATTTTATGAAAGGCCTAAGTAGGTGCACTCATTCTAAGGCAATCATTTGAGTAAATGTATAGAGAAGGAGTGCCTGAACCTGGAAAGGGAATAGTAAAATATATACAAATCAGTTTCAGTTTAGAAAGACAAGTACTTACAATGCGCTCCATAGTGTATTGCTATCCTAGAAATGCATACATAAATTAATGTGTGCGCAATAAAGATATATATATATTGCATATATACAAAAATTTTGAAAAAGATATAAAAAGTAAAATAAAATCTATAGATAAACATCACGTAAAATGGAGAAAATCTGAGTAATCATCTAGTAAAAAGGGAAAGCGAAGGAGGAGGGGATACATTGAACTCTGCAAACGTTTGTAAAAGCAAAAATGAATAGAAGTGGAACAGCATCTGAAGATCAATTGCTTTTATCAGTCTCACGTTTGACTTACTGTACTTCAACAATCTTCCCTGCTTAGAGAATTCACCGCAATTCACTGTTTTTCAGCGAACAAAGTTCAAAGAAAATCTATTGTTGTTGAACTAAATCAGCGATGCTTAGTGAGTAAACCCTATGGCCTGCACCATACAGATGAAAATTACATTATTTACTATAACCTCCAAACCCTACCCATCAAGTTCCCTGTATTCTTGTCCTGTTGCGAGAACTGCAAAGTTCAATAGTCCCCCAGTGTTATTTTGCTGGGGTTTTCATCACCTATCCACTCATGAAAATTGTTTATTTTCCTACTAGTTGTTAAGACTGCCCGGTGGGCAGTCTATTGTTGTTGTCGCCAGCTCAGAATCCGTGTCCCCAAATTTTTTTTCAATGTCCTATCCAAGAGTATCTCCATATATAAATGCGATTGTAACGCGTCCGTCCCGTCCGCAACGGGAGGGCCGAGTAAGCAGCTGTGATGGGTGTGCGTGTAGCTGACAGCGCATTACAAATGCATTTATATATTAGAGCAGGCTCCTCTTCCCTCTTAGAGTGTAAGCTCAAGGGCACAGGTCCCCTTAGATTGTAAGCTCACGTGAGCAGCTGCTCTTTCCCCTCTTAGATTGTATGCTCATGGGCACAGGTCCCCTTAGATTGTAGGCTCACGGGCACACGTACCCCTTAGATTGTAAGCTCACGGGCACACGTCCCCCTTAGATTGTAAACTCATGGGCACACGTACCCCTTAGATTGTAAGCTGACGGCACAGATCCCCTTAGATTGTAAACTCACAGGCACAGGTCACCGTTAGATTGTAAAATGACGGGCACAGATCCCCTTAG
The DNA here is from genome assembly GCA_009667805.1 of Leptobrachium leishanense. Taxonomy (NCBI): domain Eukaryota; kingdom Metazoa; phylum Chordata; class Amphibia; order Anura; family Megophryidae; genus Leptobrachium; species Leptobrachium leishanense. The sequence goes on along the minus strand of CM019063.1, from coordinate 202,537,112 downwards.
ATTGTAAACTCACGGGCACACGTCCCCCTTAGATTGTAAACTCATGGGCACACATACCCCTTAGATTGTAAGCTGACGGGCACAGATCCCCTTAGATTGTAAACTCACGGGCACAGGTCACCCTTAGATTGTAAGCTGACGGGCACAGATCCCCTTAGATTGTAAACTCACGGGCACAGGTCACCCTTAGATTGTAAACTCACTGGCACACGTACCCCTTAGATTGAAAACTCTCGGGCACAGGTACCCATAGATTGTAAATTCAAGGGCATGGTCCCCTTAGATTGTAAGCTGACGTGAGCAGCTCCTCTTTCCCCTCTTAGATTGTATGCTCATGGGCACAGGTCCCCTTAGATTGTAAACTCACGTGAGCAGCTCCTCTTTCCCCTCTTAGATTGTAAGCTCACGGGCACACGTACCCCTTAGATTGTAAACTCACGGGCACAGATCCCCTTAGATTGTAAGCTCACGGGCACAGGTCACCCTTAGATTGTAAACTGACGGGCACAGATCCCCTTAGATTGTAAACTCACGGGCACAGGTCACCCTTCGATTCTAAGCTCACGGGCACACGTACCCCTTAGATTGTAAGCTCTCGGGCACAGGTCCCCATAGATTGTAAGATGACGGGCACAGATCCCCTTAGATTGTAAACTCACAGGCGCACGTACCCCTTAGATTGTACGCTCACGGGCACAGGTCACCCTTAGATTGTAAACTCACGGGCACAGATCCCCTTAGATTGTAAACTCACGGGCACAGGTCACCCTTAGATTGTAAACTCACGGGCATACGTACCCCTTAGATTGTAAACTCTCAGGCACAGGTCCCCATAGATTGTAAGATGACGGGCACAGATCCCCTTAGATTGTAAGCTCACGGGCGCACGTACCCCTTAGATTGTACGCTCACGGACCACAGGTCACCCTTAAATTGTAAACTCACGGGCACACGTACCCCTTAGATTGTAAACTCTCGGGTGCACATACCCCTTAGATTGTAAACTCATGGGTGCACGTACCCCTTAGATTGTAAACTCACGGGTGCACGTACCCCTTAGATTGTAAGCTCACGTACCCCTTAGATTGTAAACCCTCGGGCGCACGTACCCCTTAGATTGTAAACCCTCGGGCGCACGTACCCCTTAGATTGTAAACTCATGGGCGCACGTACCCCTTAGATTGTAAACTCACGTAACCCTTAGATTGTAAGCTCTCGGGCGCACGTACCCCTTAGATTGTAAGCTCTCGGGCGCACGTACCCCTTACATTGTAAGTTCATGGGCGCACGTACCCCTTAGATTGTAAGGTCATAGGCACACGTACCCCTTAGATTGTAAACTCACGGGCGCACGTACCCCTTAGATTATAAACTCACGGGCGCACGTACCCCTTAGATTGTAAACTGACGGGCACAGATCCCCTTAGATTGTAAACTCACGGGCACACGTACCCCTTAGATTGTAAACTCTCGGGCACAGGTCCCCATAGATTGTAAGGTGACGGGCACAGATCCCCTTAGATTGTAAACTCACGGGCACACATACCCCTTAGATTGTAAACTCACGGGCACAGGTCACCCTTAGATTGTAAACTCACGGGCACACGTACCCCTTAGATTATAAACTCTCGGGTGCACGTACCCCTTAGATTGTAAACTCATGGGTGCACGTACCCCTTACATTGTAAGCTCACGGGTGCACGTACCCCTTACATTGTAAACTCACGTACCCCTTAGATTGTAAGCTTTCGGGCGCACGTACCCCTTAGATTGTAAACTCACGGGCGCACGTACCCCTTAGATTGTAAACTCACGGGTGCACGTACCCCTTAGATTGTAAACTCACGTACCCCTTAGATTGTAAGCACTCGGGCGCACGTACCCCTTAGATTGTAAACTCATGGGCGCACGTACCCCTTAGATTGTAAACTCATGGGCGCACGTACCCCTTAGATTGTAAGCTCACAGGCGCACGTACCCCTTAGATTGTAAACTAATGGGCGCACGTACCCCTTAGATTATAAACTCACAGGCACACGAACCCCTTAGATTGTAAACTCACGGGCACACGTACCCCTTAGATTGTAAACTCTCGGGCGCACGTACCCCTTAGATTGTAAACTCATACTTTGTATACATAACTTTCCCTGTACCTGTCATATTTTGACCTAAACATGGGTCCTATTCCCATCCAGCTGTTATTAGGGAGACATTAGCGGATGAAGTCAGTGTGAGCCAATACTCATTAGTGTCTCCCTTTTACCAGCACTATTATAAGTGAGCTGCTATATTGGCATCTTGACTCATAATGAGATGGAGCACCTATAGGATACTGGCAGGGTAGTGCAGGGTATGTGGAAGGACACTGGGAACTATTCGTCTTCAGCTTCTTTCTGCATTCAGAGGTGTTTGAGCATGCCCTGCTATGCACAGAGGAACTACAGTTGTGTTCAAAATTATTCAACCCCCAATGCTGTAAAGGGTTTTAGGGAATTTAGTGTACATTTGTAATTGTATTCAGAATGAAATCCTACAAGGACTTTTTAAAGAACCATATGCAACTAAAATGACATCAATTGGTTTTGTAATACAGTAGTAAATGTTTCTTTTTGTGAATTCTTCATTGACACAATTATTCAACCCCTTAAAGACTACCACTCTGAAGAACAGAGGTTCGTTCAAGTGTTTTCAATCAGGTATTGAAAACACCTGTGGATGTCACGGAGCAGCAATAAAGCATAATAAGCACCAATTAGACAGCTTTAAAATGACTGTGATACTCAGCTCCTTCTAGACATTTACTGGTGTGGTTACAAACATGGTGAAGTCAAGAGAATGGTCCAGGAAGACAAGAGAAGAGGTGATTACTCTTCACAGGAAGGGCAATGGCGATAAGAAGATTGCAAAGATGTTAAACATACCAAGAGAGACCATAGGAAGCATCATTCGCAAATTCAAGGCAAAGGGCACTGTTGAAACGCTACCTGGTCGTGGCAGAAAGAAGATGCTGACTTCGACTGCTGTTCGCTACCTGAAGCGTAGAGTGGAGAAAAGTCCCTGTGTGACTGCTGAGGAACTGAGAAAAGATTTGTCAGATGTGGGTACTGAAGTTTCAGCTCAGACAATACGGCGCACACTGCGTAATGAAGGCCTCCATGCCAGAACTCCCAGGCGCACCCCCTTGCTGTCTCCAAAGAATAAGAAGAGTCGACTGCAGTATGCCAAAAGTCATGTGGACAAACCACAGAAGTTTTGGGATAGTGTTCTGTGGACTGATGAAACAAAATTAGAACTGTTTGGGCCCATGGATCAACGCTATGTTTGGAGGAGGAAGAACAAGGCCTATGAAGAAAAGAACACCTTGCCTACTGTGAAGCATGGCGGGGGGTCAATCATGCTTTGGGGCTGTTTTGCTTCTGCAGGTACAGGGAAGCTTCAGCGTGTGCAAGGTACCATGAATTCTCTTCAGTACCAGGAGATATTGGGTGACAATGTGATGCAGTCCGTCACAAACCTGAGGCTTGGGAGATGTTGGACCTTTCAACAGGACAATGATCCCAAGCATACCTCCAAGTCCACTAGAGCATGGTTGCAGATTAAAGGCTGGAACATTTTGGAGTGGCCATCGCAGTCACCTGACTTAAATCCAATTGAGAACCTCTGGTGGGCCTTAAAGAAAGCAGTTGCAGTGCGCAAGCCTAAGAATGTGACTGAACTGGAGGCTTTTGCCCATGACGAATGGGCGAAGATACCCGTAGATCGCTGCAAGACACTTGTGTCAAGCTATGCTTCACGTTTAAAATCTGTTATAACTGTAAAAGGATGTTGTACTAAGTACTAAGATTGAATGTCACTTGGGGGTTGAATAAAACTGATAATGATGTGAGCACAGAAAAGACATTTGTGGTTATTTCATTATAAATGTTATGTTATATTTGTCTGACCTACACGTGCCTCTTTGATTTAATTGTAAGCAAGATGACTGAATGATCAAAATCAATGTCAAACTGGCCAAAACACTCAATTTCAGTGGGGGTTGAATAATTTTGAACACAACTGTAGAAGAAAGTAACTGATTTGACATTTTAAAGTGTTAAATAACTTTGCAAAAGCAAAATCCCTTAAGATCAGGGTCTGAGAGTTGGTATTTATTTGAATACTAGCTCAAGGTAAGAAATGAATGCCCGGGGGTGTGGCCTGACTGAGCTCCAAGATGGATGCCTGAAGTGAGAGCTCCAGCGTGATCGCCTTATAATTGCTTGATTACAGCGGATCCATAAGCAATGAAGAGGGGGAAAGCGAGGAGGACGACCACTACAGATCCTGGAACACCCAGACCTGCTTTACAGGGCTCTTTGGACGCTTTTCTGCAGGCCCCGATGACATTGCAGTTAGGGCCTGGCTCGGCGGGGGCAGCCTCGCCCTCGCAGTCCGAGGCCTCGTGGAGTGAGGATCACCCGCGCATGCGACGGATGGAGGAACTAATGGCGTCCCTGCCTTCGAAGCAGGATTTACTGGACCTGGCGGCTACACTAATCGAAACTTTACGGGGTGAGGTCTCTGCAGTTAGAACGGGCCTGGCAGCCTTAGAGACGCGGGTGCTCCAACTCGAGACTACGGCCCAGCGCCCAGAGACGGGCTTACAGGGAGGTGGGGACTCCCCGATAATATCGACGCTACTACGCCGCATGGACGACCTCGAGAACAGATCCAGACGCCAGAATCTAAGGATCAGAGGGGTGAGAGAGACTGTGGTTGAGATCCGTGAGTACCTGACGAGATTCTTTGAGTTCGTACTGGCTGCTGGTGATGTTTCCCCCTCACTTATGGACAGAGTGCACAGAGTATACAGAGCACCGGGGCAGACAGCCGTGCCAACGGGACCCCGAGATATTTTATGCCACATCCCTGATTTTCGGGAGAAGGAAAGGATAGCGAGGGCGGCAAGGGCCCAGCGCACATGGGATTTTGAAGGGGACAAAGTAGAAATATTTAATGATTTATCCCGCTTCACTTTAACGGCTCGCAGGGCCCTGCGACCGGTGACCCTGGCATTACAGGATAAGGGTATACCGTATCGATGGGGCTTCCCCTTCTCATTACATGCAACTTGGAATGGCGCGAATGCGGTCATTAAGACACCGATGGACGTGGCTAATTTCCTTTGGGAGCTGCAACTGCCGGAGGTACGGGTTACGGATTGGGAATCGGCTTTAACGGAAGAGTCCACCCGCACCACCTTTATCCCCCAAGCGAGGCCACGAAGGCAGCGACGACCTCGGGACCGAGGACTCGCTACAATGGATGGGACCGACGTTTTGCCAATATGGAAGGGGACCAGTGAGGTCCGCAATATTCATGTAGTGAAGTACTAATATCTGTCTCCACTGCCTATGGGGAACAGGATCCCCCTGGAAAAACTGGATGCCATAATGGAGGGACGGAGCTAAGTACCAAACTGATTACACCCATGCGGTGAATGTCGGGAAAACGTCCCCCCCCCCTTTTTATTCTTGCTTTATGGGACTCGGCCCCTGAGACACCTTGTCACCACAGTCAGGAGGGTGGTGGAAGGAGGCACGTTGGGAGGAGGTTACACTGATGGGGGTCACCTGAATGGCCCCTTGCTTTTTGAACGAAGGTGACAAAGACCGTTCCACATTGTTAAGTGTGTTCAATTCCATTGCTAGCCACTTGGTTGATCAAAAAGTATGGACTGGACAGAGGACAGGTTTACTTAAGGCAATTTGCCTCCTGCTGAAGGGTTAAATGCCTTTGAATGTCTGGTTTTTAAGTTTGTTTGGAAGGGATGTGGGGGAGGGGGAGTTGTGGGATTTGGGGAGAATCTAGTGGGGAGGGGGGATAGTTTGGTTTTAATTGCAGGGGGTAGGGATGGGAGAGGAAAGGGGGGGAAAGAAATGGGGGAAGGGGGGGGGAAATTAATTGCATATATATATTTTGTTTATGGCTTTTGAAACGACAAGGGGGCTTTGTATCCTGACATCTGTTTATCAGTTAAGGGGAGGGGGTGGTGTTTCGCAGGGATGGGGGTGGGATGGGAAAGAGGCTTATTTACGAAATGGGCGGGAAGGGAAAAGGGGCACCTTGGGGGGGAAAATTGTTATGTCATGCTGATATGGGAAAGTGTATAAATGTTGGCCATAGTTGTGGCCTCTAATCGGACTTCCGTTTGTTGAAGTCTTTTATTTATCGACTGCAGAAAATTAAGCGGGTTACTGTTTTGAAGGGTGGAGGTTGGCATGTGACGAGGATGCAATTACAAATTGTATGCATAAATTCGACACACTGGGGAGGGGAATTTAATGATACATGACAACAAAATGGGGGGAACGTAGGGGAGAAGAATAGGGGGAGGGGGAGTAGAGGGGGGAGGTAAAAAGGGAGGGGGGGGGCTGCCTGATTGGGGGGGAGGGGGGGATTTTGTTTATTACCCGAGGGACTTACCACTGGAGAATTTTGAATGTGTTCACGTTCCTTGGGAAGTTATTTTATTGTTCAATGCGGGCTGATGGTTGGCTCCAATGAGCCTAGCTACTGTGATATATTTACCAGGTTTGGGCTTTGGTTGGCAGGGGGAAGAAAGTTACACCCTCAGCAGGACAGACTGGTTGTTATCTCGCCGGATGGCGACCCCTTGTCCAACCAGGTCCTTCTCATATGATGCAAATTATACCTCAACTGCATATGTATTGTTTTGTTTTCGCTGATCCGCTGATGCATATTCACTGTCTTGGCGACACGTTGGCCTCTGGCCTATTTTTATTTTTCTTACTTCTTCTTTTCACTCTACTTTTCTTTCACTCTCTTCTTTTAGTTCTTGAGAGGCATTCGGCTGAGTGCCTACTTATTTTTTCTTTCTTTCTTCTTCTTTCACTCGTATCTTTTTTGCCTACCCCGAGGTATTGGCGTCACTTTTTCTTGGGGGGCCAGTTCAAGGAGGTAAGTATCCCCTTGGACTGGTAACCTGACGGACGCCTGCGCCTCACACATTTAGTGTGTTGTTTTGTGTTTGTTTTGTGTGTCTGTGGTTTCTGTGTTTTTTTGTTTTTTTTTCCCCTCTCTCTCTTTGTTGCCTTCTCCTTTCCTCTCCTTTTACCTGGGGTGAGAGAGTGTGTCGGAGAGGGGCATGGCGGCAGAGGGCGGCAATGGCGCTCCTAGTTCTGGAGATGCGACGACTTTTAAACCGAAGTCCCTGCGCTTCTTGACCTATAATGTAAAGGGACTCAACATTCCCGAGAAACGTGGAAGGCTCCTCCGTGAACTTCAGGCCTTAAGAGCTTCGGTAATCTTTTCACAGGAGACTCATTTTCGAGCGGACGCACCTCCCCAACTTCTCACTCGAACATTCCCTACGGGATTTTTCAGTAATTTTACCCTCGGTAAATCGAGGGGCACGGCGATCGTGTTTGCGAAGGATGTCCCTTTTGAGGTTGTGGATACACTAAGCGATGACGAAGGTAGATATCTTTTTGTCAAGGGTAATATTTCGGGTGTGACCTACACTTTCGCTTCCGTCTATTTGCCAAATGTCAATCAACATAGATGCCTTGCACGAATAGTAAAGAAATTGAATGCGTTCCAAACGGGCATTTTGATTCTGGCGGGAGACCTGAACGTTCCCTTAGATCCCCGGGTGGATACTTCCCGTTGCCAGTCAACGATTCCTCCGAGCTCGATTAGACATCTTAAACGTACATTGGACTCATTACGCTTGGTAGATGTTTGGCGTGCTTTGAATTCGGGGTCCCGTGATTATACGTACTACTCGTCGGTACATGCTTCTTTTTCGAGAATTGATTATCTCTTTATGCAACAACACCAATTGTATTTGCTCCTAGAGTCAGATATTGGTGTTCGTACATGGTCGGACCACTCGCCAGTATGGATGACGCTGTCCTCCCCGCTTTTTAGTCCACGTGAAAAAACCTGGAGAATGAATACGCACCTGCTTGACGATCCTGGTTTTTCGGCGGAACTGTCCTGTGCTTTGAAGCACTATTTTGAGGACAATGTAGGGGTGGGAGAGGTCCCGGAGGTTACGGTGTGGGAGGCCCATAAGGCAGTAATGAGGGGCTTACTTATCAGCAAGGCTGCGGCGCAGAAAAAGGCCAAATCCACAGAGACGGCAGATCTACTGGAGAACATCAGACGACTGGAACAATCGCACCATTACTCGATGAATGACACAGATTTTAAGGAGGCTACGATATTGCGGAGACGCCTAAACGACATCCTCAATGAAAAACTGCGACTGGATGCGGCAAGAGCTAAATGTTATTTCGCCTTGCAAGAAAATAAGCCTGGAAAGTTGCTGGCGCAATTGCTCCGCCAACGTCGAGACATTAATTATATTTCTAAGATTAGAACAGGGAACGGACAGATTTCACCTCGTCCTGATGTGATTGTGAAGGAATTTGAGACATACTACCGCGGGTTGTACGATGCGGATGGTTCATTGGGGGGGAAGATGGCCTCTCCAGACGTCTCCAGTTACTTAAGAGATAAGATTCATACTACGCTGACACCAGAGGACAGTGAGATGCTTTCTGTTCCATTTTCGTCGGGAGAATTGGCGGTAGTACTAAAACTTATGAAGGCGGGAAAGAGCCCTGGCCCAGATGGACTGCCGGTTGAATACTATAAACACTTTGCACAGGATCTGTTCCCAAGAATGTTATCAGTTTTTAACTCGGTAGGAGCGGACACTGCTTTTCACCCTCACACGATAGCGGCTACGATAGCTGTCATACCGAAGCCGGGGAAGGACGGTTCGGAATGTAAAAATTATAGGCCCATATCCTTACTAAACGCAGATGCCAAAATATTCGCTAAACTTCTGGCCGAACGCTTGAAACCTTTCTTGTCGAAATTGGTACGGCCTGACCAGGTGGGATTTATCCCTGGTAGGGAAGCCAGAGATGCCACCGCAAGGGCAATAGGCGCAGTTGCGTATGCAAAGCAAACAGGGGAAGGGGTGATTCTTTTGTCAATGGATGCCGAAAAGGCTTTTGATAGAGTGAGTTGGCCCTTTCTATTCCAGGTATTACACCGGATGGGACTTCCGGATATCTTCCTAGATCAGGTGCAAGCTTTGTATACGAATCCGTCGGCCCGGATCCGTGTAAATGGGGCTCTCTCAGCTCCTATCCCGATCTATAATGGAACTAGACAAGGATGTCCCTTATCGCCATTATTGTTTGCACTGTACCTGGAGCCGCTCCTTGAAGCGGTCCGCTCTACAGATTCCATTACGGGAATCCGAGGTGCCTCTAGAAGCCATGTGGTCTCAGCGTATGCAGATGACCTGCTTTTTATGTTGACAAATGCTGAAACGTCGTTACCAGCGGTGAGGAAGGTACTGTCGGCTTTTGGGGAGGTTGCCGGCTTTCGAGTGAACATGGACAAGTCAGAAATACTTAATGTGAATCTCTCACAGAGATGTGTGACTAGATTGAAGAGGTCGGTTCCATTCACGTGGTGCACAGATCGTATAAAATATCTGGGAATTTGGATCGCTCCGTCTCCCGCGCAGCTTTATGCGCTTAACTACCAACCCCTGTTAGATGTATTCGTATCGGATTTGTCTGGCTGGACGAAAAAGTTAATTTCCTGGACAGGACGGATTAATACTCTAAAAATGAACGTAGTACCCAGACTCTTGTATGTTCTTCAAACGGTCCCGATTTCTTTGCCTACCGACTTCTTCAAACGGTACCGAACGGCGGCCCTGCGTTTCATTTGGCCTAACGGAGGCCCGCGAGTAGGTTATGCGACGCTTTGTCGTTCTAAATCTGACGGAGGCATGGCGTTACCTGATGCAAAACTTTATTATTATGCGGTACATCTTACTCGTCTTTTAGAATGGTCGCTTCAAAAGTCGGAGAAACTGTGGCTGGACCTGGAAGAAAAGCTGTTGGGAACACCCTTGTGGACATTACCTTTGATTCGCTGTCAGGGCCCATGGGAACAACGTAGGACTTGGTGCCTTACGACGGAAACGCTGGGCATCTGGAGAAGATTGCGTATGCAATTTGGATTGACTTCCTCGATTTCGCCGCTGTTGCCATTGCGGGATAATCCTGACTTTGCTCCGGGAGTGTGCACAGCTCTTAAAGTGCGGTTTGACCTTCCAGACAGGATCACGGTGGCTACATTTTTGAAGGATGGATGTCCTCCTCAGCTACTGAACTCTGATGGGTCCCCAGTGATCCACCTGCAGGAACGGTTTAACTACCATCAGATACAATCGTACCTGAGAAGTTTAAGGGCGGGTTTCAGCCTTACCCGTCCTCTCACTCCTTTTGAGCGGTATTTTCAACTTGGCATTCCGTTGGACAGAAGTGTTTCCACCCTTTATCGTCTGCTTCTTGGACGTTCGGACGAGACTCCGGCCTTTAGAGAAAGGTGGAATACATTGCTCGGGAGAAATATCACGGATGCAGAGTGGACCGACACTTTTACGCTCGTCCATAAGGGAACTAATTCCTTGAAGTGTGCTGAAAACGCATATAAAATCCTTACATTTTGGTATCGGACCCCGGACCGAATGCAGAGAATGTTTCCCCTCCATGACCCACAATGCTGGAGATGTAAGACGGCCCTCGTGATTTTCTGCATATATGGTGGGATTGTCCCATGATCCAAACGTTCTGGAAAATGGTTCACGCTGCAGTCCGTGCCATCTCGGATTTGGACATTGAGTTTGCCCCTTCGACATATATCTTGCTGCAGTTCCCTGCTCCCATGAAAGTCATGAAGAGGTCGGTAGTTTTGAGATTGGTGACTGCGGCCAAATTGTTGATCCCACTGCATTGGGGCAAAACGTCACTGCCCTCTTGGAGGGAGTGGGTCGATAGGGTTGAATTACTACGTAGGATGGACAATCTGGTGGCGAGGGACTTAGGCCAAGTTGAACAATTTGTGCGGAATTGGTTCCATTGGGATAATTACGTGAGCGCGGCGCCTGAGAGACGCTTGGTGCAACTTAGCACATGATTGTGAGGGACGGATACTGTCTCGCGGAGGTGGAGATGCAAGAGTGCAGATATATTGGCGGATGTCGGCGGAGCCCATTGCCGGTACGTCTGCAATAGCCGTGCTACCGGGAACGCTCCTCTTCCCCCCCTTCTTCCCCCCCTTTTTTTTTTTGTTATATTGTTTCTTGTCTCTGTCTGTCTGTTGGTGTCTCAGTTTAACATCGTGTACTCTCTGTGTGTTTGTTTGTCGATGTCTCTGTTTTATATTCTGTATTCTCTGTGTGTATGTCTGTCGAGGTTTCTGTTTTATGTGAAACGGCATACTATCTCTAACAACATACATAAGACGACATTTAAGATTTTGGTAATCTCTGTCAGAGGTTGATCAGCTATGATATGGCAGCCATGTGCAGTTGCTTCTCCTACCGCCCGACTATTAGTCAGGTGAGGTTTTTGAACAATATCATCAGAATGTCTGAACTTTACCATGTCATGCATCTTGTCGTATTTGTCGGATGAACTGTATTTTCAGGTGATACATGTGATGTTGTGGAGTATGTATATCTGTGTTACTGTACGTTAATAAAAACTTTGATTACAAAAAAAAAGAAATGAATGCCCTGGAAATTGCTCTTTAATCTGTGGCTAATTTGCAGCTAGCCACATATTAGCGAGCAATAGGTCACTCATTTACAGTTGCGAACTGTTTCACCTTCTGCTCCTCTATTTCCCTGTAGCCTGCCAGGATCTTGACCACCTGACTCATAGAGCACTTGCCTTCTCCCAATATAAGGCAGTCCCTGCCATTCAGCAGGGTTCTGTCATAAGGGTTATTTTGCTGCTTGTGATTCTGCTATGTTTCTGTTCCTGCTGCCAGTATTTCTGTTTTTTTACCGTTGTATATTTTGTTCTATTTATATTTGGTTTCCAGTTTCCTTTGTCTGTTGTCTCTCCATTCGCCTTGTCCTTTATTTTTATTTTTTTGTTTTTCCTTTTTGCTTTTTCCCTTCCTTGCTCCCGTGTGGTTTATTTTGTGGTTTTTCCTTTGTTTTTGTTTTCTGGTTTACCCTTTCTGTGCCGATTTCCTGTGTGCTGATTCCTAGTTTGTTCTGATGTCCCTCTCTGGTTTCTGACCCCTGGCTATTGTATGACCACGAGCTCTTGTTTTTGACTCCTGACTCTTGTACTCTCATTCCGTCTCTGGATTTCCCCTTTGCACTTTTCTGTGTTTTGTTTTTTTTCACCCAGCAGATGTTGTCTTCCTTAGATAGACACGGCCATCTAACGACCGGTATTCAGATTGAGGTTCCCTTTAGTGTGCTCTCGGTGGGTTTTATTTATTTATTTGTTTCTAACGTATTTTACCAGGAAGGATACATTGAGAGCAGTTGTTACAATAAAATACAATGCTAATAACATGCAAGATATTAAAAAACAAAACACAAAATACAGATTTACACAGAAAATAAATAGGAAATAGTCATTATGTTACATGTTTACAGGTGCATTCCGTATTGAGATATGTTAATAGGGAGCTCTTGAGTGACCTAAGACTGGACGAAGATTTGATGATGTCTGGAAGGTTATTCCATAATTGCAGTGCTCTGTAGGAAAATGAGGATCGAGCCACTTTCTTTTTGTATTGTGGTATTGTAAGTAAGGTGCTGTGTGTGTGTGTATTGGGTTTTTCCCTCAAGCCTTGCCCTTCCTGCTGTTTTGAACTGTGTCCTCTTTGCTGATTTCCTGGTGCAGCTGTGTGGTTCTTCAGGACTAGTCTGCCTGTTATGCAGCCAGCAACTCTCCTGCCATATGGACTATCAACCCAGAATAGGGGCTCCACCTCGGCTCACGCCCCCATGACATAGAGGGACAAATATGTCCAGCCCGAGATTTCTTGTTTGGCTGTTTGAAAGCAGTGACAAGTCATTTTTAGGTTTTACACCTGCAATATTCTGCCAACTAAATGAAGGCATTATTGCTAAGAGATATTGTTTAACAGTTTCAGGGCAAGGTGCTGAGGTAGCGCGTGCCTCAGAATATTGCAGTAACCTTAGTTCACTATGGGGAAACCTGCAGGCGCAGATTTTCCCTGTTTAGCGTCCCCATGTTACCATGAACTAGGGAATAGGGCCCTGTGGTTTTTTATATGTATAGTACAGTATGTGATTGTGTGAGTTTGTTTCTGTTCTTTTCTACAGGCCTTAGCACAGATCCATGGGGTAACCTTATCTCCGGTCCTGCAGCCTGTCCGCTGACTAGTGGAGTGGTGGGTTGAGCAGGCAAGACCTGAAAGGAGATGGAACTTCCATCAAAAAAGGATATTGGTGAGTCACTCGCATCACATCTGGTCCATCTGGTTTATGGAAAATGCGTGAAATCAATGCATCTTGCAATCTGCCATGCCACTTCAAAGCCAAGGAAGCTTTCTCCAAATAAATAGCTAAGCCTGAAGGAGCATCAATCCGATTTCTTTTTACCTGTTGTTCCTTATCCTTCCAATAACTGAGCGGCTTGTCAACACAGTTTGGATGAAGAGTACACAAGTGACGGTTTAGTTTGGTTTTCTTCATGGATTCGTTGGCAAGGACTTGCAGACACTGGACACACTGGGGACAGACGTTCCCTGATCTTTCTCTCAGGTCAGTGAAGCCGTATTTCAAAAACTCCGGTTTGTACTGCAATTGTTGTCTGCGGCCAGACATTGTTTTCTCTGGAATTCAAACCTGAATTTAATAAATATATATGTATCAGGGTCGAGGAATTCCTTTGGAAATAGACGTTAATTAAGAAATAAACAATATGAGTAATGCAGTCCCAAATAACAGCAAACTAAAGGGATAAGGTGACTGGAATGCAGAGTGTCAGATGAGCCGGGGGTCAGGAGCATAGAAAGCAGGCAGTCCAAAATTGAGAGCCAGAAGCCAGGAGAATCAGAAAGTCAAGTCAGGACATACACAGGATAAGCAACAGGAACCTGGAAATGCTCTTGAGGACCAAAAAACATGCAAGAGCACTGGAAGAAGGGACTGGGTAAGCTAAATAGCCAGGACCGATATGGTTAGGAACTCGGGGCAAGGAAAAGGGCAGTACAACATCAGGAAGACACATTCTGTGCACACCGCTGAGAGGGAAGGCGCCTAGACATCAAGCACTGAAGGAGAAGAGGTTGCTTGGAACTCACGTTGGAAGGAGGAGAATGAGGAGACGCAGGTTCCCGAGGAGGGCAACCCTGACATTATTAAATACAAATGCGGTATAATAATGACTTATTTTTTAAAAAAACATTGGGAAACTGATCAAAAAATTTAAATCACCAGTATAAATAGTTCAAATGGATGAGCAGTGACAGCAGCCGTTTTTGACAATATGTTGTGTTTCTGTGTGTGTGTAATGCCAGTATGCATGTGTTAATATTTCTGTGTGTAATGTCAGTATGCATGTGTTAATATTTCTGTGTGTAATGTCAGTATGCATGTGTTAATACTTCTGTGTGGAATGTCAGTAGGTGTGTGTGTGAGAAAAAGTCAGTATGGGTGGATTTCAGAATGGGTGGTGTTTCAGATTCACTCTCAAACACTAGCAGATTCGCACATACAATCACAGATACAAAAACATGTAAAGATAATAAAATATCTAAATATCTTTAACCCTTTCGCTGCTGAGGCTTTTCCCGCCTCTGTGCTGAGGTCATTTTTACCGGTTTTGCTCATCATGTTTAAACGCGTTTTGAAGGCATATTTTAGTATATGACCCAGACATATTATATATCGTTCTTTCCGTCAGACTCGGCAGATTAATAATATGTCATTATTATATGTATACGTCATGACCTGTCTGTATATTATAACAAAAAATGCAATAAAATATGAATTTTCAATAATTTACAGCGTGTAAAGTGTTTTTTTTCCACATTTTAACATGCGAGCAATTGCGGTTATATTTTGTATGGGGTGCGCTTGTTAAAAAAATTAGAGATGGGGTCTCGTTACATTTGTTTTTGGGGAAAATTACACGATTTTTAACAAACGCACCGCATACAAAAATCGTTAGTGCAGCATCATTGTTCACATTATAATTGAAATGGGAACAATATTGCTGCATTAACAAACCAAAAAAAAGAAAAAAAAGTGTTTATTTTTTTTTATAATTTTTTTTTAAATATTTTTTTTTTTTTTTTTTTACAAACTTTTTCACATTCGAGTTTGGTATCGTTGGAACGGCCATGCTCTGGCCGATCCAACAATACCAAAAGTTAACCCCTAGCTGCCACGGATCGGGTGATAGGGGATTCATGGGAATCCCCTATCTCCACCGTTGGTGGCAGCTAGAGGTTAACTCCAGGACTGGCGTCATCGTGCTATGCACGATGACGCCAGTCCTCAGGGGGAGTTCCCGGAGGCTTGGCCGACATCCAAGATGTCGGCCAGCTCCGGGAAAGGATCACGAACCGGCGCTTTTCAGCGCCGATTCGTGATCCAGCTCCTCAGGGGTTAATGCCAGGTACCATTTGGAAGGGCAGGCTGTGCCCTTCCAAATGGTGCCTGGGTTAACCCCCGCAACGCCGCCGATCGGGAGGGAGAGAGGTCCGAAGGACCTCCCCCCCCCTCACTTTCAGGCGCCTCCTCCGCACATGCGGTGGGGCACCCGAATTAGGTGTCATCGCGCTACCGCGATGACACCTAATTTCACCGGCGGCGGTTCCGGATGCTGGGCTGACATCGAGGATGTCAGCCCGCACCGGGGGGGCCAGCGATCGGCCGGAACTCGGCCGAACGCTGACCCCAAAGTGAGGACGCGCTGAGCGCGTCCTCCGCATGCAACGTGACATGCGGTTGGACGCGCTGAGCGCGTCCTCCGCATCGAAGTGGTTAAAATGTAATACGAGACTGTCTTTTTTACTTACTTTTTTGATACAGGAGGGTGGCTTTCCTGGGGTCCTGTGATAGCAGAGGGGTCCAGGTAATATAAGTGAAGATTGTGAAAAGTAGGACACTGTCACCTGTTTGTATTTAGAAAAATAAATAAATAACCAGAAGCAAACACAATTACTTATTACTGATATGTAGAGTGTGAAAAGAAAGGGGGACACTGTCACCAGTTTGTATTTAGAAAAAATAAAGAAAATAATATTTATTATTGATATGAAGATTGTGAAAAGGAGGAGACTGTCACCAATTTGTAGTATCATTATTATTTGTTTTTTATTATTATTTTAAATAAAGCAAATAACATTTATTATTGATACAAGTGGGGTCCGGGTGATACGAGTGGGGTCTAGTGTACCTTGTCAGTCAGTGATATCAGAGAAAACAGAAATGGGGACACTGTTTATGTTTAGAAAGATGATCCCTCAGGGTCAGTGGCAACAGTATGGTCTGAAGGGGTCCAATGCTGACAGTGGTGTAACATACATCTTGTGGGTTCACAAACTTCTTGTCACCACACCGAACCCCTCTGATACCAGTGGACTTCTTTGGACCCCACTAGGTATCATTGTCCTTCAGACCACACTATTCCCCACTTAATCACATTTGTACTGCTGTTCCCCTCTGGTAGCACTAAGCCCCACAGTATTGATGGAGGACAGCAGGGAACTGCTGTGCAAGTTCTCAGTCTTACCGCTCCTATCATATAACGATGGCAGGAAGTGATATAAAATCACTTCCTCCCAGCGCTCTATGGTAGCCGTGGAGGAGGAATGAAATGAGAACCTCTAGGGCAGCTCCCTGCTCTCCTCCATCCAGCCGGTTCCGTCGATGTGCGCGCGCACACACACGCACGTGGGCTCCGACCTCTTCAAAATCGTCTTGCGTTGCTCAAAAGTCAAGCATGCATCCGACATTTTCTTTACTCTCTGTTGAGGGTCACATGATGATATCAACAATGGTGCGACTACTGATATCTTTTAAGGAAACATGATACTACATTGCTGCCATAATTCAATACAGGTTTTAAAAAAAGGGTATAGATAACAACTGTTGAACTGTGTATACAATTTTGGGCACCTCTCTATTATGAGTCTTGTCCAGACTATGTAACAAGTGCATAGTTTATGTACATGTAGCCATTAGAGATATCTTGTTGTGCGTGTCTGAAACAGTAATAAATACAAGTATCTTCTGGTTTCATTCCAGTGAGTTTAAAATAAACTTCTCCTTTATTTGTGTCCCTTGTTATTGTCAGACGTCCCTGCACTGATGAGGCATAATATGTATTCGCATTATAATATGTTACTGCCATCCATTCCAGTCCTTTTCCTGCAGGCTGTCGGATCCATTCTACTCCATGCATATTAGTGCTGTCAGTGAGGGAGGCACCGGTCACTTTACAGGTCAGTGTCAGATCCTCTCCCGGCCGCACAGTCCCAGGACCGGACTCAGATAAAGAGATCTGGGAATTTACGTCTGTAAAGAGAAAGAAATGTTATAAAATGTGACTAATACTTTAAAGTCGCAATGAGATATCCATGTCAAACTCACATGGTACTGAAAACACAACATAAAGTAACCACAGGAGGTTTCTCATTTTGAATTGACGAGTTCAACAGAAATTAAGCTCAGGATCTGCTTTAGTTTGGCTCATTGGACATTTCCTGAATATGGTTCTGTAGTTAAACCAGACATTATTTGAATATATTTCCATACATAATTTGAAAAGTGCCAGCTTACCCAGCATGTTTTGACTGAACATTTAAATGATTGTTGATGTTTGGGCATAAAGTTCTAATTGGCCAATCAATATTCTTTCATAGAAACTCTAATTACTGGAATTTTGAGGTAACACACACAGGGTTATTCAGAGAGAATCGAAAAGTCACTGCACGTTCGGTGACTTTTCGTTCTCTTCAATTCGGTGCGATTTGGCGATCCCATTTCGGCGACCCTGCGGTGTATTCAGCAAGCACCACAGGGCAGCCGTAATGCAGGGAAAGGTTGCCGCAAACCCGCCCAAAACTTACCGCAAAACAGGACGAACGCTAACCGAAACCCACAAAATATCTAGATTAACCCCGCCGAACACGCCGGAGAAACCCAAGCAGGAGCCGATCACAGAGCAGAGCAGCCGCCGGAAAAACCCGACACCGCAGATGAATGGAGTGAAAAATAAAAAACCGTACGCTTGAATGTTTGAAAAGTAAAATTCCGTTTGCAAAGAAACTACTGAACGAAAATGTCTGAAATTTATATATAAGATCCAATGAATGATATTAAAAAGGGCTGTTACAGAAAAAAAAAACGATTTTAAAAACAAAAAGGAAAAAAAAATTTGCAAAACAAAACCACCGAACAGCAGGGCAACTCGGTAACTTTTCACTGCTGTTTTTTTGTTCTCTGAATAGCCGAAGCATTGCTTCTCTATGGGGATTTCACTGCCCTCGAACAGGCACCGTATGTGTAGGCAATTCGCCAACATTTGGCAAATTGCCTGCTCTTTGAATAGCCGAATGGCCAGGAAAGGTAACCGTACACTGAATTTCACTGTTCAGTTACCTTACGCCAGCAATTCGGAGCTCTTTGAATAACCCTGACAGTGTTGCCCTATGTATTACAGAATGGATAATGCTAACATGTTAGTTACCACTTTTGTTATGCCTAGTACTCTAAAAATTACCTTAGACGCACATTGACAGAGACTCACAATACAGGCAAAATAATAAAGTGTGTCAAGAAAATTGGCAAAGCAAGTTGAAGGTGTACTGATTGTTCTTGTATTATATTTTATTTTAATCTAGCTTGGATATTTTCATGGACATCGAATACATTTACACTGTTAAAACAATGAGCCTGTTTGGCGTTGAACACACATAAATACATTGCTTCAGACAGCATGATACACTCTATTATTATGTCCATCACTGTGTCTGTGGGGGCGTAAGGCAATTTCAGGTGTGCAGGACTTGAAATGCTATCCACAAAGTATTAAATAAGGAAATAAATTGAGGTCATGTTGAAAGTTGCTAATCTTGTCCTCTTTTTCCAAGTTTGCTCTTAATATCTCCTGTCTCACAACAATATCCTTTACTTGCCTACATTGGACACTATTCCCTACTGCTCTCTAAAATGGGGTTGTTAGATATGCGAAGCTGACAGCATTTGCTGCACTGACCCCCCCCAATAATTTCTTAAATCTTCCACAATCCTACAAGCAATAATTCTGACCCGGCCGGTCCCCCCGTCACGGAGTGATGAATTTGCACGGAATTCTTTCCTATTGGAAATGTTTGGTCTTCCTTCTAATCCCACAGTTTGATCTGTGCTCCTTGACGCGTTTCACATCTCTAGCCACCCATTGTTTTGAGGTGGCTGTCTGTACTGGAGAAACTTGTTTACAGCCCGCTTGGGTCAGAAACATATGGTGTTATCGTCTCCTCGTAACCACACCCCCAACTCTCGCCTTCAAGACTTCTCCCGAGCTGCCCCCTTTTTATGGAAATCTCTCCCCCCGCAACATTAGACTCTCCCCGTTTCTCCAGGCACTTTAAGAAGTCTCTGAAAACACATTACTTTTGAGAAGCCTATCGGCTCACTCCATAATCCCCATTGTACATTTCTTGCCCCTACTTGCACCCCACTACTTTACATATTCTGGCACTTACCCTCACCTAGTGTGTCATCCCTGTCCTCTTAGAAATTGTGCTGTCGAGCAGGGTCCTCTCTCCTACTGTTCTATGTGTTTAACTTGTAGGTATATTTGTTATTTTACCTCTCCCGTTATACAATGCTATGGAACTTGTTGGTGCTTGATAAATACCTGTAACTAGGGAATAGTGCCCATTGTGGTTTTCCTCCCCTCCTTCTCTATTTGCATGTATTTCTTCTTTCTCTCTTAAATATCACTTCTTTCTATCTTTGAGAACTCCCTTCATTCATATTGATGCTCCTAAGGAGGACCGGATGTTTGTCATAACATTTTGGCTGTAATCCTAATAGTTATCTCGTTATAGTACAATCAAATACTTGAGGAGAAACAGGGGAAACAACTGGACAGCATCCAAATGTGTGCCGGCTGGGTGGAGTAGAGGTAACATCACTGCTCTGCGTGGAAAGAGCCTGTGGAGTCATGGGTTCAATCCCAGCGAGCAACCTCTCCAGTAAGTGTCCTTGGGCAAGACACCTAACGGTACATACTCACCACCCAGGAGATACTTGAAAACGAGAGAAATCTCAATGTATCCTTCCTGGTAAAATCCTTTCACAAAAAAAAAAATGTTATGCATGCTTACTCTACAGAGATTTTCGGTATAGTCAACAAACATTGACATATCATACAGCCCGTTGCAAAAACTGTTGCACGTTAGAGAAAATAGAAAACCTGTTAAAATAAGCCATGATTTAATTCTATCACTCCCACATGGTTTTTAATAAAATTACTGGAAGGAGCTCATGCTTTCATTGAAAATCAATGTAAATTACCATTTAACCTGATGGCCACCACACACCCCTACAGTCAAACACACACAAACCAACCTACACACGCATAATCTAGATGCATGGTATTTTGCATTATATTGCATATACAGCAGGATCTCAAACTCTGGCTGTCCAGATGTTTATTTCCCACAATTCCTTTGAATGCAATAAATAACCAGAGAATCGTGGGAAGTGTAGTTTGGAAACATCTGGAGGACAAGAGTTTGAGATCCTTGATTTACAGGCTTTATGCACAGTTAGACAGTCAGAGGGCGCACTGAGGATGTTTTGAGACCGGAACGAAACGCGTTTGTGTGTGATGATGCTCTTGCCATGTGACTGGAGAGGAGTTTGAAACCAGGAAGCACATGAGCAGAGCAGTGACTGATCCCCCAGCAGGCAGGCAGGCAGGCAGGCGGCCATAGTTACTCTGCTTTTTGGACTCTCTGGGACTTTCAAACTGTAAGATTTCTGTTTTAATTATTCTTAGGTAGAATAAAATATATATTTTAATAAAGAGAGCACTATATCTCAGCTCCATTCATCATCTCCAGCCTACCATTTGGGGACACACAATGAAGGGGTACAATCCTTCCCAGGGCATTAATGTCTGAGTGGCACACGGTCACTCGCAGTTTTGTGAGTGGATTGCATTAAGCCTTTATGCAATCATTTTATTTTCATTCAGAAAACACGATGGACTTTATTTATTTTTTACAGATACTGATTATTTTGCTCCCCATTGTGCAGCATCCATTGGTAATAGTGTTTTATGTTGAAGTGACATCTTTTGGATGTGTTGTTCTGCAGCAGGGTTCACATTACTGGTATTTACCTACACAAGTGTGTTCCCTTTAACTACTGGTTGTTTGGGCACTTGCAGTGTCCTTTCTTTCAGTTTTTATTCACTGGTTATATTGTTTTATACACAATTTAAATTTTCACAGTGAATAGGCAACACAATTAAGTGCCGGTATTACTTTTGTTTGGTTTATTTTTCCTGTAGTCATGTAACTGATCCAGTAGTGAATGATGGAATTATTTAGTGCTTTGCGCTTACCCATATACATACACGTGTATAAAATATATGAATCAAACAGAAATAATTTGATAGTGAACAGTGTCGGTCAGGGCCTTGTAAGAAACCCCTGGGCAAGGTGAAACACGTCACATGTTGACGTCTGTATTCCACCTTCCCGGCTCCCTAATCCAGGAAGTGAAGCTCTCCGCGTACACAAGGCGGATGCCGTGCCCTAGAAACGAATGCTGACAGTTCCATCCATTGGACTTAAGAATTGGGTAACGAGCCGTTGGACTTGCATACCCACTTTGCTTTTTATGTGAGTTAACTATATTGTGATCCCGCCACACTGTACAGTACACAAAGTCTACACTTTTTTTTAAATTCAGTAGGTTGAAAAAGTTATGGTTTTACACTACTGAGCAATGGTCCTTTTCCATTTTTTTTCCCTGTGAGTCGGTGTTCTGACATTTTGGATATTCGATTCTCAGTTACTTATCTTGCTACACAAGATGTGCCTTGCTCATACAAAATGTGAATTTGGAGTCTCAAAGCTCACTGCTGTATAATCTGTTTATTTGGATTTTGCTATTAGATTTCTTTTTTCGTTTCTTTTACATGATATCTGTGATTATCAAAATGCACTGAGACCTCCATCATTGGATTATAATTTAACCCCTTCACTGCCAAGCCATTTCACACGTGTGCTGAGCTCATTTTGACCGTTTTGTGCTCATTATGTTAAAATGCAATTTGAAGTCATGTTTTTTTTGTACGACCCAGACATATTATATAACCTTATTTTCAGCAGACTCGGTAGATTCAAAATATATCATTATTATATGTATACATCATGTCCTGCCAGGATGCTATAACAAATAATTATAAAAAAAAAAAGTAAATTTCCATTCAGGTTTCAATCGTTTACAGCTTGTAAAAAAAATCACATTTTATTTTCCAAACCTTTGTGGTTATATATTCTATGAGGCACTCTTATAAAAAAAATAATAATAGAAATGGGAACCTGTTTCTGCATTTTTCTGAGAAAATACCAATTTTAACTAAAACACAAAATTTTTCGCTTGTATTTTGCCTCTTTGTGTTTTATGATTAATATGACTGTATAAAACACTGACCTTGCTTGCAGCATGGGAAATGAGAAGTGCTCGTTTTATACGTGACAAATCTACAATGCCATTGCTTTGGAACAAAAAATAAATAAAAATATTTTTTGTTTATTTTGTGTTTTTTTTTGTACATGACATTTTACATGGTCATGTTTGGTGTCATTAGAAAGGCAGACTCTGATCTGTCCAATCACACCTAATGTGACTTTGTGTGGGTGTAAAGATTGGAGACTCAGGTCTTAGGCCGGGTGCACACTAGACTAGAGTAGACGTTTTTTTTAACGCACTAACGCGCGGTAAAAAAAAAACATCGTACCCGACGCTCGTCCACGCCCCCTTGCGTTATCTTCCATAGGAGGATAGCGGAGCACCCGTCGACGTGAATCCTAGCGTTCTAGAATGGCGATGCGCTAGGATTCGCGTCGACGGGTGCTCCGCTATCCTCCTATGGAAGATAACGCAAGGGGGGGTAGACGAGTGTCGAGTACGATGATTTTTTTTTTAACGCGCGTTAGTGCGTTAAAAAAAACGTCTAGTGTGCAGCCGGCCTTAAGGTCCCCCTCTCTTCTTGCAGTGGTGAAGCAGCTTGTGTTTTAGATGACATAATCGCTTGAAGGTCAGGATACTCTAGTGAATTGGCACATAGATACTCGAGTATACCGCTAGATTTTGGTGACAAACATTTACCATAAAATTGGAGGGGTCGCGTTATATTCAAGACATCTGCATCGTGTGTAAAAATGTTTTTTTTTTTAAACAAATTTCCTTGCTCTGGATCCCAAGTCTCCCAGAAGTTCCGGTAGTCTCGCTGAAGTGAATGCGGGCTCCCTGATGCTTGCAAACACTTCAGGAACTGCCGAATTCGGGAGAGCTCGGATACATCACGGCCAGATGGCACGCTCGGTTTAAGCCAATCATTCACCTCGCTCGCCTCTGCCGGCAATCTAATCACTAGTAAAAAAGACGAGTGGCCTGGGGCTTCAAACTTAGTAACAACTGCAATCATTCTAGAGCAAAGCACCCTGGCCCGAGTGGGAGCCTGACTGTGTTAAGAGAACCTGGAAGGATTTTAATTGTTTACCGGTACAGTAACCTTTTGTGTTATATTCTCGCGTTATATTCGAGTCTTGAGTACTCCCTCATTTCCATAGTAAATCTCTATCCAATGCGTTATATTCGGGTCGCGTTATACTCGAGTATCTACGGTAATTATACATACATGCTGCTGCTATCTTTACTGGTTTCCTTTGTAGTTGCTTATCCTTCATATTATTAGGTTTTTAATGTTGTAATACTTGCACATGTTTTGGTCTAGAAGTGTTTTTATTTTTTTTTGAGAAAAGGCTCAAGTTAGTCAAAGATTTTTTTATTTTATATATTTATTTGTAATGCATCAACCGGCTGGATGGAGTAGAGGTAACATCACTGCTCTGCGTGGAGAGAGCCTGCGGAGACATGGGTTCGATCCCGGCAAGAGCACCTCTCCAGTAAGTGTCCTTGGGCAAGACACCTAACGGTACATACTCGCCACCCAGGACATACTTGAAAACGAGAGGAATCTCAATGTATCCTTCCTGGTAAAATCCTTTCTAAAAAGAACCATATTCTGCAGTGACGTACAGTGGTTACATTGAGTTTGGGTTGTATAGTTATACTGAAATGAGGAAGAGATGGCCCTGCTCCCTTAGGACATACTAAAGAATGTCAATAAATATTGTGAGCCTTTTGCTGCTGTGTATCAGGATATTTCTATTGTAATATATCATGTACATGCAACCATTGGAGGTGTTTTGCTGTGCGTGACTTGTACAGTAATAAACACAAGTATCTTCTGGTTTCACTTCAGTGAGTTTAAAATAGACTTCTCCTTTATTTGTGTCCCTTGTTATTGTCAGACGTCCCTTCATTGTAGCGGTGGAGTCTGAATTTGCATTATAATATATTGCTCCCAGCCATTCAAGTCCTTTCCCTGCAGACTGCCGGATCAAGCACACTCCATACATATTAGTGCTGTCAGTGAGAGAGGCACCGGTCACTTTACAGGTCAGTGTCAAATCCTCTCCTGGTCTCACAGTCCCAGGACCAGACTGAGAGAAAGAGATCTGGGAATTTACACCTGTAACAAGAAGAAAATGGTACTGAAATGTAACTCTATAACTGGAAAGTCTCAATCAGGATCTGCATATCAAACTCACATGATACTGAAAACACAATATGAAGTAACCACAGGAGATTGGTCATGATGAACTGAAGAGTTAGACAGATATTAAGCTCAGGGTCTGCACTAGTTCTGCTCATTTAACATTTCCTGAATATGGTTCTGTAGTAGTTAAATAAGACATTATTTGAATAAATTTCCATACAGAATTTGAGAAGTGCACTTAAATACCCAAGTTTTCTGTTATATTTATTGATAACTAGCCTCAGTGTTATTCCATTGGAATGTTAATAACTGATTCACTTTGATGTAAATTGCTTTCCTAAAATACACTTATTTTGTCTTTCTTATACCGTACTCCGAATGCTTTGTCTTAACATTGTCTTTAACAATTATTGATGTTTGGGCATAAAGTCCTAATAAGCCAATATGTATTCTTCTATTAGAAAAACACAATAATTTTTTTAAGTGGCAGTATTGTTCACTTTTCAATAATAAAGTGAATAATTTTGCTGCACTACTTCATCTTTTCATTTCCCACAGCAGTAGCAAGTGTGGAGGTGATGTAGCACTGCATTATTACGTATGGTTTCATTGAAATCTTAAACTGCTGCGAAGAGCACAGTGGGGTCTTTTTTTCTCCTTTCTAGGGCAGTGGCATTATTCACTTATTACGCAAACAATGCCACTGCACTAATTCACCATCTCATTTCCTACTCTGTGGTCAAGTTTGGAATTAATGCCATAATGTGTTATTACACATTGTTTCATCTAAACCACACTCTGTCACACCGCTGCAAGGACAGGTGGAGGTATTTTGGACCCACGTATCGCCTTTCTTTAAACCCCGCTTGGTCAATTTAAGTGTCATTAAAAAGATCAGAGTTTGGCCTTTCCAATGATACCAAACAAGACCAAGTAAAATATTAAAGAAAAAAATAAGTAGAGAAAACACAGTTGTTTTTTCTTTAAGGCTGTGACATTGTAAATTTTTCACAAATAAAATGAGCAATACCACTGCCATTACTCCTTACTACTTTTGCAGCGTGTAAATAAATTTTTCCACATTTTATCATCCAAATCTTTCTGATTATATATTCTATGGGTTTCATACAAGTCATACATGGAGACCCGGAGAACATACAAGTACAGCTGAGGCTCAGGTGTACCACTACTTCTACCTGAATCTATAGTAAAAAATTACTTTTAATGTGACCAAATAAAAAGTGCAAGAAATAACATTCACAAAACACAAATTAAACGTACAACACATTTAAAAGAAGAGTTCCTCGCATGGATATACCCCAGACAAAAGAAACCAAGAATATATTTCTTAGGGTTTAGTTAACCTATAAAGCAGGGGTTAAAATTTCCACTTGCCCTCTCGCAATTTGCGAGAAGAATTTGGCAGGGGGCGAGTGAAAATTGGTCTGTAATCCCTTTCAGGTGCTAGTGTCAGCCCCATGCTGACACCAGCACTAATCAGGGCTTTTTTCCTGCTGGCTAGTCATTGTCTGCTGGAGGAGGGATTCATATCCCTTCCTTTCAGGCTTTGAAAATAAATACTGTGTCTGCCTCTGCCTCGTGTGGGTCCTCCATGATGCTGTCACAACAGAGACCATGTGACATCTCATCTCTTCCTGTACTCCCCGGCAGTTGTACAGCGTGTCAGGCAGGGGCAGGTCACACCGTCACAGAGTGTGATCTGAATGGAAGGCAGAACAGGCAATGGTGCCTCCTCAAGGCAGCATGTTGGAAAGTGCCTGTGCAAGAAACAATCTCCACCTGAGGTATGATCACCTGACACCCCCCCCCCCTCGGAAGAAGGGGGAAATTACTTTATTTGCCAAACAAGAAACAGTTTTTCTTAATATAAACCCCAGAAAAAAATACTTTCTTATTGCCCTTTATTTTGTGTGATGTGTGCTGTTTAAATTGGCAGTGGGAGCCAGGAAGGAGTTAAATGTAAAAATGTGTGCAGCCCATTGTTTGCAATGTAGTGCTCCCTCACCTCCGCTGTGATCAGGTGATTCCACTCGAACAGAAACTAGGCAGGAAATCACAGAGCTGTCTGGTCCACTGGCCCCTGTGTCACTGCCCCCAAGAGGAGAGGACTTTCTGTAGATCCACAAACTCGTCACATTCCCTGATCACAGCTGAGGTGAGAGGACACTGCAGGGGGGGCTCAGGGAGGAATGCATGGGAAGTAATCAGCTCCTCTAAATTTTGCAGTTAACTCCTTCCTGGCTCTCCTTGCCATTTTAAACAGTGCACAAATGCATCCACACACTGACAGGGTTATTCAGAGAGCGGTGAAAAGCAGGAGAATGACTGGAGAAGTGAAAATTCTAGGTTAAAATAGCCAAACCAGAAAAATTCTCCCATTTATCTCACTTTCAGAATTGCCTATCTTGACCTAGAATTTTCAGTTCTCTAGTAATTCTCCTGCTTTTCACCACTCTCCGAATAACCCTGTGACTCTACAGTGGGGACACAGCCTCCTTAACAAAACTTCTATACAGCCCTTCTTGGTCCCCAAATCAACCATACCCTCACAGCACCCACAAATTCATACAGCCCCCATTATATAAATGCAGCCCTCATGTCACACATTATTACACAGTATTACTGTGAGTTTTATTGTTGTGGAGCTCTCTGATAAGCATGGGTGTGTATTGTGGGAATAGTTTGGGGGGGGGGGCAGCAGCATATCATCTTTGGACCCAGGCAACACAATGTCATGGTCTGGCCCTGGCTGTATACATTGGCTGCACGCTGCCCTGCACCCTCCATATACAGTATTAGTTCTGCCATAGAAAATAATGTAACACCGGCATCGCTAGCCTGCATCACACATTCAGCACAAGGGTTTACAGGGCATAGAATGGTCTCATTCCACACCCCCCTGCACCTCACCACACACACAGGCAGGCGCAGGAGCCCTTGCACTGCCTTACATCCAGGGCTGAGTGATGCAGAGAGCCCTGGACCATATGAACTGCCCTGCAGGGCTATCTGTAATGTTTAAATGATCACCATCCGTTCTGGATGGTGACAGGTTAATCGGAATCAGAGAGGGTCTCTAATACAGACCCCCTCTGTATAATACCCGTCATCCACTGAATGGATTCAGTGGATAACGGGATTTACTGAAACAAACACCCCTTCAGTGCCATATATATTTTACATAGAGCAGTGACTATCCCTGCAAGGAAAATGTGCAATATGGGACTGGGTTAGGTAGGTTAACTGATGGCGAGTAACATAGAAGACCTGGCTAGTAGCTCAGGACCTGAAATTTTGAGCCATGCTATAAAGTATTGACAGAAGTCGGAACCAATGGTAGGAACTTGCGAGACCTACACGTGAGATTTAAATGTCCAATCGCTAAAGCCCTTGATTAGAAAAATTAGAGCATATGGTTAATAATGGCAAAAGAGCGTTGGTACATGTAACAAATAATACCAATTCATCACGGTGAGGATAGGATTTCCTTCTAATGCAATGTTCAGAAACAATTTCCACCACAACTTCAGGTTGCAAGAAGATAAAAATTAATTCATGGGAGATTTGGGGGAAAGAAACTGAACAATCACACTAACCTGCACCTATGCATAAAGCAGATGCAAGGTAGTAGATCGAAGTCTGAGTTTTCAAGTTATAAATCCAAAAGGATTCTTTTTGTCGTAATGATTTATCAAAATTTCCTTTTCTTGGCCCCACTTTCAGTTTCTCAATGGCTTGAAATGATAAGCAGCTGGGATCAGCTGAATGTTTCAAACGTACATGTCTAGAAACCAAAGTCTCTAGAGTTATGGACCGAATTGATATGCTGGAGGATGCAGCGACGAAATTGCTGGATTGTTTTTCCAACATACTGGAGTCCGCATACGCGTGTGATTAAGTAGATCAGAATACTACTGGAACAGTTGACATCTCAAATTAGATACTTCTTTTTTGTAATATTACTGGTGAAACAATTGGATTTATTTACAAAGCTACACGCTTTCCAATGGGTACATTTAAAAGTATTATTGTTTATAATGTACCCGCTGTTCAACGGAATGTGTTGGTGCTATATAAATAAAGAATAATAATAATAAATAACATATGCACCAGAATTAATATGCAAAAATTTACAGTGATGCATTCCATCAAAGCTTAACATTATCCCGTCCTGTAATTTGGGGATTTGGTAACTCTTTACACCATTATAGCCATATTGTGTTAGTAAATAGAAGGCACTACAGTCAGGGCTCGAGTCAAGGGGGAACGCGCGGGAACGGCGTTCCCGCACTTTTCCTGCAGCGGGAACGTTGCAGGAACGCAGGTTCCCGCTGTGGGCTGCTAGTGGAATGCATGCCATAGAGCATTTCGCTAGCAGCAGCTGCTTGACTAGCCGCGTACCCCGAGCACTGTGTGATCCCTCGCGCGGCCGCCTCCTCCTCCTCCTCAGCTCTCTGAAGGCTGTGACGCGATCTACACTCCGCGATCTCGCGAGCGTGTGTTACAGCCTTCAGAGGGCTGAGAGGAGGCGGCCGCGTGCAGGAGCAGACGCTGGCTGCTCTGAGCGCGGGAAGGAGCACTAGCGCTCAGCATTAGACCTGGATCCAGGAACCCAAGTGGAGAGTCATAGGCCGGAATTCAGGCTTATCTTGTGGCTAGTACCATGGAACCATAACCCCTCGTTTTACAAACCCACCAGACGTTGCCGCAAACCTGCCGAACGAGCACCGCAACCCGTGGAACAGCTGCCGAAAAGACCACCGATTGCAGCTGACTACCAGATGGAAACTGCGGAGAAAAGCTGACAACCCACCAGACTGGTAGAACAAAAAAAAAAAACACCACTTTTAAAAGCTGTTTGCAAAAAAGCTACTGTACTATAATGCCCGAAAATGATATGGGGGCCTGTGTCTGGCTATAATTAATTCTGGGGGGGGGTGTGCCTGGGTATATGATTCTCGGGGGGTGTGTGTGATATATATACTTTTTTTTTCTCTCCGGGTAATGGGGTTTGTCGAATTCTTGGGCGAGTTCCCTCACTTTTTTTTCTCAGGACTTGACCCCTGACTACAGTATAATGTATTTCAGAGTTGTGTTTCCTAATTAATTATGCCTATTAATTGGAAGGAACTTAAGTTTGTTGTTATTTCTATTGCAGCAGTTTATGTACATGAATATGTTAAAGATGTTTCACTGTGAGTACCTTACACAGTAATAAACACAAGTATCTTCTGGTTTCATTCCAGTGAGTTTAAAATAAACTTCTCCTTTATTTGTGTCCCTTGTTATTGTCAGACGTCCCTGCACTGATGTGGCATAGTTTGTATTAGCATTATGCCATATTACTCAAATCCACTCCAGTCCTTTTCCTGCAGGCTGCCGGATCAAGTGTACTCCATACATATTAGTGCTGTCAGTGAGGGAGGCTCCGGTCACTTTACAGGTCAGTGTCAGATCTTCTCCTGGTCTCACAGTCCCAGGACCGGACTCAGATAAAGAGATCTGGGAATTTACATCTGTAATAAGAAGGAAATGTTATAAAATGTGACTCTATAACTGAAAAGTCACAATCAGGATCTGCCTATCAAACACTCACATGATACAGAAAACACAACGTGAAGTAACCACAGGAGATTCCTCATGGTCAAGCTGATGAATTAAGCAGAACGTTAAGCTCAGGATCCCCAAATCAGCACTTTGAACATTTCCTGGATGTGAATCTATCTTTATACAATATTATATTGGAGAATATATTTGCATACATAATTATCAGACTTAATATATACATATGGAAAGAAAATGCCTCTATTACATTTACTTTGACTTTGTGTTTTTCGGTTAAACTTTGGTCAAACTTTTTGCTGCTGAACCATTTTGAGAGCATTTAAATGTGATGCGTGAAAAGTGGTCAGATTGATGTCAATTTGAATTATACATTGTTTTTTCAAGGGTATCAGCAGATTTAAACTATATCCTTACTATGCGTATATATAATGTCACCTCCGTATGCTATAATAAAATGTCAAAAGCATGTATATTTCTATACATATTTCAATCATTAATAAAGTAAATCAGGAAAATTAAACTTTCATTTTCCTGATGTACTTTATTAATGATTGAAATATGTATAGAAATATAGATGCTTTTGACATTTTATTATAGCATTCGGAGATGACATTACATATATGCATAGTAAGGATATATGAAGTTATATATTCCGTAGGGTACTGTTTAAAAAAAAGTCCCAGAAATAGAGAACCTGCTACTTAATTTTTCTAATGAAATAAGCTATTTTACCCAAAATTTAAAGCAAAGTCAATCATGCCCATCGAGAGGGCAACATTACCCACAGACGAGACAGGGCACAGACAACAATGGAGGACAATTTATCCAAGCAGTGAAAGTGCTTCACATACTCCAGGATGCGGTAGTGCACCAGCCAGGCCAAGGTGTCTATTGCGAGCTACTTTGAGCCAGGTTCAGGGCCTGACTGAGTAGGGGTACATCTACATAATTAGAATCTTAATGATAATTACAGCTATTAGAAGCTGAAAATTTAAATAATTTGGGTCCTTATATAATGGTATATTTGGATGGAAGAAGAAAAATAAATTAAATTTCATTTCTGATGTATCCTTAAAATATAGAGGGCCCTATTACAATCTTCGCGCAATTGCGCTCGCGCAGTGCAATTTTTTTTGCGCACGAAAAAAAAATTTAATCACGCGAAAATTTAAGTGGTATTACGATCTGAGCGCATTTTTTCGTCCGTCAAAAATGTTCGCGCGTAAAAACGTCGCGCAAAACTGTGCGCAGACTACGTTGCGCGCAGAAATCTGTGTTCGGACTGTTTTTTTCACGGGATTCAGCCGTTAGGTTGTTGCACCTGTCAATCTCAATCTGAGTATATATGCTACAGCAAATTTTTTTTAATTTTTTTTTATAAATTTTATTGTTTGGGTATGTGTAGAATGTATTGTGCTGTATTTTTAATTTCGTGCTGGTGTATTTCGTTTCGGCCAGGATGATCGAATTTACAGTTACCACCTGCTTTTCAAAGACGTTACGAAAATTTGCGCAAACTTTCGTTGCGCGAAGATTGTAATACCATCCGTGTACCAGCGCACGAACGCATTTGCGCTGACAATGCTAAGTATAGGATGCGCGCACTAAAATTCGTTTGCGCCAGGTCAATCGCTGTAGACGATTATGCGCTTCGTTTGCGCGAATGTCGTAATAAGACGTTCTGCACAAATGGTTTTGCAGTCGCACAAATGCACATTTGCGCACGCGCAAAACAAATGCGCAAAGAATGTAATAGAGCCCAGAATATTGTGTCCATACATTTATTATTGCTATTGTTGAAATTTACATGGGTCACACGATTGATGGAATACCTGTGTTAAACACCTGGATGTGGATGTTGAAGTGATGGCTAAAATGTATATGTTTTCCTTTGCGACCTGATGTGAGATATATATATATATATATAGCAGTACGTGGTGATACCTTTTTTATTGGACTAACTTAAAATTTATTAGACAAGCTTTTGAGAGGATTCCTCTCTTCGTCAGGTCTGGACGTTTTACTGAGCAAAATCTTTAGACTTTAACATTAAGGGTCACATGGGTGGGGCTTAGATGTCATAAAGAGTGAGAGTCAAATGGTATGTTCAAAATGGGAAGATAAACACATGGGAAATCTTGGGTCCATCAAACAACAGTGATAAGATCATACATCTTGAGTTGTACCCCAGGTCCTGGTTCCAGTCTTGGTCTGCCCTAACCTGGTCACAGGTGTGACCCCTTGTTAGTATTCTGGCAGCAACAAAACCCAATGTTTTAGCATTTTGGTCTTCCCACATGCTAGTAGCCTGCTTACTTATTTTCTGGTTTTAGATGATAGAAAGGCAACAGCAACTCAAATAACTACTTGCTACAAGCAAGATACGCAGAATACCATCTTTGAACACACAACACATCGAGCGTTGAAGCAGATGGGCTACATCAGCAGACCACACCGGGTGCCACTCCTGTCGGCTATGAACAGGAAACTGAGGCTACAATTCGCACAGGTTCACCAAAATTGGACAATTAGAAGATTGGAAAAATGTTGCCTGGTCTGAGTCTTGATTTCAGCTGTGACATTCAGATGGTAGGGTCAGAATTTGGCGTAAATAACATGAAAGCATGGATCCATCATCCTGCCTTGTATCAATGGTTCAGGGCGGTGGTGTAATGATGTGGGGGATATTTTCTTGGCACACTTGTCAGGACTCACGGTGACAACACTGGTGTACGAACTCAGTATGCAGTGAAGCCGAGACAAACGTTCGGGTATAAAGTCCAAATAGGGGTTTATTGCACTAGTACACATACAGGGCAAATGATAACAAGGAGATAGGGCCAGATACTGAGACACAGGGAAGCAGACACAGGAAGAGGGGCGATACAGGAATGAAGCTGGACACAGGGGAGAACAGAATACAAAGACTGCAAGGAGACTTACTGGACGCACAAGGAAAGCAGAGTACAGGAGAGAAGTAACAGGATGTGTTGCAGGTACACAGGTTACAGGGCTGTAGATGGATGACTGTAGGTGAGTGTCCAGAGGTGCTGGGAATAGGAGTAAGTAGCAGTAATGGTATGGCTGTAGGTTCTCCGGTACTAGAGACAGCTGAGTCCTTAGCACAGCTAGGTCTGTGCCACAGTGGGGTCTGTAGGCACAGTGGGATCTGTGGCACAGTGGGGGTATCCAGGAGGGCGATCCATTAACAGAGTCCAGGGACCAGTCATAGTTCGTGGGCAGGTGGAGAGCAAGCTGTGGTCAGAAAACAAAGCCAAGTCTGCCCATTCTCCTCTGACATCAAGAAGGCATTTTCATCCCTTCAATAACGAGATTTTTCATGATCTAGTCACACATGGTTCATGTGTTTTATTTCATTATATAAATTATATACATCATAGTGTCACTTTTTGAGCTTTTATTTCCCTTTTATGTTCCTTTATTTTTACGTCATTGGTTGGATGTTTCTCTTTTTTTCCTATGACTCTCACCAATTTTTAATTAATCATTGTTTAATAAAAGTTAAGTTTCGCTGTCTTTTATAATTCAGCCCAGTACCTTTTGGTTCTATATGTGGTGTTATTTGGGTTACCCCCACCTTTGGTTACTGGTCTAAGCCAGTCTGA
Source organism: Leptobrachium leishanense (assembly GCA_009667805.1). NCBI lineage: Eukaryota > Metazoa > Chordata > Amphibia > Anura > Megophryidae > Leptobrachium > Leptobrachium leishanense. The sequence goes on along the minus strand of CM019063.1, from coordinate 202,503,202 downwards.
TTTGGGACTATCAGGGTTATTCAAAGAGAATCAAAAAGTGACCGCACGTTCGGTGACTTTTTGTTCTCTTCCATTAGGTACGATTCGGTGATCCCATTTCGGCGACCCTGCGGTGTATTCAGCAAGCACCACAGGGCCATCGTAGTGCAGGGAAAAGCCACCGCAGCCCCGAGGAAGACTCACCGCAAAACCCGGCGAACGCACACCGAAACCCCCAAAAACATCTGGATTAACCCCGCTGAACATGCCGGAGAAACTCAAGCAGCCGCCGATCACCGTGCAGAGCAGCCGCCGGAAAAACCCGACACCGCAGATGAATGGAGTGAACAAAAAAAAACCAGTACGCTTAAATGTTTGAAAAGTGAAACGCTGTTTGCAAAGAAACTACAGAACGAAAATGTCTGAAATTTACATATAAGGTCCAATGAATGATAATAAAAAGGGCTGTTACAGAAAAAAAGAAAAAACGATTTAAAAAACAAATCCTGAAAAAATGCCTAAAAGATCCTAAAAAAAATCTATAAAGAGACTTTATACTGCAGAATATTATAATCAACGGTTTATTAGATATTGAATAAAAACAGGAATATTTTTAACATTGAAGCCTATGGGATTCGCCTGAATAAATCTGTCGCATGAACTCACCGAACAGCAGGGAAATTCGGCAACTTTTCACTGCTGGTTTTTGTTCTCTGAATAGACGAAGCATTGCTTCTCTATGGGGACTTCACTGCCCTCGAACAGGCAATTCGCCAACATTTGGTGAACTGCCTGCTCTCTGGATAGCCGAATGGCCAAGAAAGGTAACCGAACGCTGAATTTCACTGTTGGGTTACCTTTCGCCAGCAATTCGGATCTCTTTGAATAACCCTGTATGTTGCTCTTCTTTTGCTTTCGTTATTTTGCATACTGACACACAGTGTGTAAGGCTAGGGACAGATGAGCGCATTTTCTGCGGCCACCGTCAAAATGTACGTCGATGCGTGCGCACGCATTTTTTCACGGAATACGCTTAAGTGGTCAGACGATGCGCAATTCTGGACGTATTTCATGACGATGGGGTAAAAAGAAGTCTAGGGAAATCCGGCTGTTTGAACGTTATGTTGGCCGCACACTAGCAGCGTCTGACGTCTCCTAATCACGCACACACGCTGCTATGCGGCCGCAGCGCACTCTGTACGTCAGTACCAGCGGTTTAACGTTCTCGAAAAAATGCGTTCATTTTCCACTTGCGTTGCGCGGCCGGACTTTTGTGCGACCGTACGTCGTATATTGGCCGTCATTGCATGGCATCTGCTGCTAGTGCGGCCGTGATTATGTGCGCCAGAACGCGCGTTCGCACTGCCTCAGTCTGACCCTAGCCTAAAATTATCACAGCCATTAACGTATCATATCTTTTTGACTCTGTTACACTATTTTTGGAGAGGTAAGTAATCCTGCAAGAGGAAGGCATGACGATATTGTAAACTGAAAGTGGCTAAAGTCTTTATCGTCCACAATTTACTTCACCAATAAAATTACTCAACTTAGACTAGAAATCTCTTCACTTTCCTCCTCCATTAACCACTCTACTTTTGTCAGGTGCTGGTTCTGGGGTGGTAGGATTGAGCCCAGTGTGCAATGAAACTTGCCGAGAAACGTGGATGTAAGAATGAAGACAGGGTTTATTAGGAAATCATAAAACATAAAAAGGAAACATGAATATAGAAGGGATCACACTAAACAAACAATAATAACTTTAACGGAAGGAAAGATAGGACAGAACTAAAGTATACTAAACTAAACTACAACAAAAGAGAAATATATGGAGGTAGGGTGTTTCTAGAGGCAGAGGTTCCTGGGTCTGTAAAGGATCTTGGTAATACAGAGCAACGGGCTTTGGGATTTTTACAGGATACCGGGCAGTGGATTCTGCGGGATACAGGGCAGGCAGGTTCTGAGATATTCTGTGGCATACGAGGTAGCGGATTCTGTGGAGTGCAGGGCAGCGACGCCTGGAGAGTCTGCGACGTGCAGGGCAGCGACGCCTGGAGAGTCTGCGACGTGCAGGGCAGCGACGCCTGGAGAGTCTGCGACGTGCAGGGCAGCGACGCCTGGAGAGTCTGCGACGTGCAGGGCAGCGACGCCTGGAGAGTCTGCGACGTGCAGGGCAGCGACGCCTGGAGAGTCTGCGACGTGCAGGGCAGCGACGCCTGGAGAGTCTGCGACGTGCAGGGCAGCGACGCCTGGAGAGTCTGCGACGTGCAGGGCAGTGACGCCTGGAGAGTCTGTAGGATGCAGGGCAGGCAGGTTCTGAGGATTCGGCAGCGGGCTAAGGATTCTGCGAGATGCAGGGCAGCGGGTTCCAAGGATACTGTGGGGTTCAGGTACAGAGGAAGGAAAATACTGGAGGAGACAAAACAGATAAGGTTCTAGGCAGGAACAGGAGGTAGCTCCCTGTCAGCTTGGCATTCACCAAGACAATGCAGAAGCAAAGTTACTTGGGTGCGGTTTGGCTTTATGCAGGGAGCATCAGATGAATTAGGCAACACCTGAGTGTTGCAGAGGAGAGTCCTGAGAGTCTTAGTACTACGAGGCGGCGCTAGATTTAGGCTTTTTACGGCATTGGCGTCTCGGGGCATTACAACTTTATTCACTCTGTCACTCCCTGCCCCCTCTTCTACTAGGTCTTCCTTTTCTCCAGTCTCGGAGGAGCATGTCTCAGCAGTTCTCATGTCAGGATAACGGGCAGTGGATTCTGCGGGATACAGGGCAGGCAGGTTCTGAGATATTCTGTGGCATACGAGGTAGCGGATTCTGTGGAATGCAGGGCAGTGACAACGGAAGATCCTGCGACGTGCAGGGCAGCGACGCCTGGAGAATCTGCGACGTGCAGGGCAGCGACGCCTGGAGAGTCTGCGACGTGCAGGGCAGCGACGCCTGGAGAGTCTGTGACGTGCAGGGCAGCGACGCCTGGAGAGTCTGCGACGTGCAGGGCAGCGACGCCTGGAGAGTCTGCGACGTGCCAGTTCCAGTAGAAGTGGTGGAGGCCAAAACAGTAATTGAATTTAAGCAAGCATGGGATAGGCATAAGGCTATCCTAAACAAAAGATAAATCCAGGTAAAGTATCCATGTAATTGGGCAGACTAGATGGGCCGAAAGGTTCTTATCTGCCGACATTTTTCTATGTTTCTCCTGCCCGACCACCTGTCGGCTTGACCCCATCCCCTCGCAACTTATTCAGTCTGTCCTATCAGTCATTGTCCCTACATTGACCCATATTTTCAACCTTTCCCTCACCTCTGGACTCTTCCCCTCTGCATTCAAATGTACTCTGATCACCCCCATTCTAAAGAAGCCATCTCTTGATCCCTCCTCCCTTTCAAACTACCGCTCCATCTCTCTGCACCCCTTTGCCTCCAAAATCTTAGAATGCTTAGTCTATAACCAGCTCACCGGTTTCCTCGCTCCTAACTCTACTTGATCCCCACCAATCTGGCTTTCGCTCCCAGCACTCCACTAAGACTACTATGATCAAGGTGACTAAAGATCTTGTTGCTGCTAAAACCAAAGATCACTTCTCCCTGCCTATTCTTCTTGACCTTTCGGCTGCATTTGACACTGTTGACCACCCTCTCCTGCTCATCACACTGCGTCAACTTGGCCTCAGTGGCTCCTCTCTCTCCTGGTCTCTTCCTATCTCTCTCTTTGCTCCTTCGGTGTCTCCTTAACTGGTGCCTCTTCAACCCAAGTTCCTCTTTCAGTTGGGGTACCTCAAGGCTCTGTTCTGGGTCCCCTACTCTTCTTGATCTATACTGTCTCTCTAGGCAACCTCAAAGCTCTCCATAACCGCAACCAGGGCCGTCTTTAGCGCAGGGCAAAAGGGGCAGCTGCCCTGGGCCCAGTCAGTGTTATGGGGCCCAAAGCAGCTGCTCTTGAGCCCGCAAAAATCGTGGTGTCACAGACTGCCTCCCCTCCGTGGTGATGGTGACAAGTGACCACAGCGAGGAGCTGAGGCCGCACGAGAGAGGGATGCATCTTGGGAGCTGCGTTTGGCTCCTCCCCCTTCTCTTCAACATGCAGTTCCCCCGCAAGAAGATCCTGGATTCAGGAAGTAGTCAGTGTTCTGCCCTGCCAGGCCAGCCTGTCTGAGAGACTACAGCAGCATGAAGTAAGAAGCAGGGCTCTGCTTACAAGACCCTCTGCTCCCCCACCCCTCCAGCTTGTCTATGTCACATGTTAATTTGTATATAGATGGTGTGTGTGTTGTGTAAATTATGTATATATGTGTGATGTGTAGATTATGTATATATATATATATGTGTGTGTGATGTGTAGATTATGTATATATGTGTGTCTGTGCGATGTGTAGATTATGTATATATGTGTGTGTGTGATGTGTAGAGTATGTATATATATATATATATGTGTATGTGTGTGATGTGTAGATTATGTGTATGTGTGTGATGTGTAGATTATGTATATGTGTGATGTGTAGATTATGTATATATGTGTGTGTGTGATGTGTAGAGTATGTATATATATATATATATATATATGTGTATGTGTGTGATGTGTAGATTATGTATATGTGTGATGTGTAGATTATGTATATATATATGTGTGTGTCTGTGTGTAGATTATGTATATATGTGTGTGTGTGATGTGTAGAGTATGTATATATATATATATGTGTATGTGTGTGATGTGTAGATTATGTATATATATGTGTGTGTCTGTGTGTAGATTATGTATATGTGTGTGTGTGTGTGTGATGTGTAGAGTATGTATATATATATATATATATGTGTATGTGTGTGATGTGTAGATTATGTATATATATATGTGTATGTGTGTGATGTGTAGATTATGTATATGTGTGTGTGATGTGTAGTTTATGTATATATAATGTGTGTTAGTGTAAATTGTGCATATATGATGTGTGTGATGTGTAGATTATGTGTGTATATATGGTGTGGAAATGTGTGTGATGTAAATATCAAGTGTATATTATGCGTAAGTGTATATATATAATGTGGAAATGTGTATATGATGTATATATTATGTGTACATGTACAGTATATAGAATGTGTACATTGGATGTGTACGTGCACAAAGGATGTATATACACAATAGTACATACTAATATATATATATATATATATATATATATATATTGTGCATGATGTGTACACACAGAGATATTGTGTTTTTCTCAATGTGTATTTAGGATGTGTAATTGTAAAAAAAAATTATAAAACAAATAGGCTTGTTTCATAAAATGTAATCTGTGTTTTTTTTTTTTTTTTTAAGGATGGGATGGAGAGTAAAATTCCTATGGGGGGGCCCAAGAAAATGGTTGCCCAGGGTCCAGTCAATATTAAAGACGGCCCTGACCGCAACCCTGCCTACATCTCGTCCCTTATTAGCAGGTACATCCCGTCCCGGCCACTTAGCATCAGGTCATTGGCAGAGCGATCAGCTCCATGTACCCGCACCCCCAACTCCCGCCTTCAAGACTTCTCCCGAACTTCCCTCTTTCTATGGAACTCCCTCCGTCCGCAACATTAGACTCTCCCCGTCTCTCCAGTCCTTCAAGAAGTCCCTGAAAACATTATTTTAGTGAAGCCTGTCGGCTCTCTCCATGATTCCCCAACTGTACGTTTCTTGCACCATCTTCTCACTCAGCCCACATGCACCCCACTATTACAGGTTCTCTATTTACCCTCACCTAGTGTGCCACCCCTCTCCTCTTTGATTGTAAGTGCTCAAACAGGGTCCTCTCTCCTACTGGTCTGTGTGTTTAATTTGTATGTATATTTGTCATTCTGTCTTTCTTATTGTACAGCACTATGGAACTAGTTAGTGCTTTATACGTACCTGTAACTTTATGTCATTCTTTATTTCATAACAATTATACCCCCTAATATCAATATGTATGTAAAGATCAAGCGATCATGATTCCAAAAATGAGTTGTGGGGAACCCAGGCATTAAATTAACAGAGAACTAAGGGTCTAAATGAACCGTACTGTTCAGAGTACAGTTCAGCACTTCAGTCACTACACAAGACCCCCTTTGCTCAGAGCAGTGCAATGCTTACATTTTTTCTGAGGATGTAATGTGTGATAATGCACTGCTTCATTTGATGTACATTTGTTCACACTCACATAATAGGAAATGAGGTGTGTTACTGCAGCAACGCTGTTCGCTTTAAAATTGAAAAGCAGGAAATGTCACTGCTTAAGAACCAAAAAAATATTGCTATATATTTTTATGTTTGTATTTTACATCGTCATCTTATGTCACATTTGCCATATCTTTGGAAGGTCTAGGCTCTGTGGGTGCATAGACCTGAGATTCAGGGGTTCAAAGGACTGCTAAATGTTCTGCAGCTCAGCTGGAGTTTAGGGGTTTCTTGATGTCATAACATTACGTCATGACGTCAGCAGACCTCTGCCATTTCTCCAAATTAGGCTGAACTTTGTACAGGGTGATCTGAGGAGAAAAAAGACCCCAGCCATAGAGGGAGTGATAGAGAAGTAAGAGGTCAAAATGACCTGATCCTCACATCATCCAAACCACGGGGGGAATTTTGAGGATGTGAAGGTCACGTTGTCTGCAGCAATTGGGTGGAAATCACCATAGTATATCAACAGTTGCTTCAGACAACACTGGAACTATGGTAAAAAAGTATGCCCACAATTTATGCTATTTAAGTAAGGACAATGTGGGTAGCATTATTCATCATTGCTTGACGAACATTATATTATATTCAGCTATTAGAGTAGGGTTTTCCCTCTCTGTATCACAGTTGTTCACATTTGTAACAATGGTACTTTGTGAAAAACACCCCTATGTTTAACTTCATTCAGCTACAGCTGTTCTCTATTTAGGCTAGGGTCAGACTAACACATTTTCGCGTCTTCCGTCAAAAAGTGTGTCCGGACGCATGGTCTCACTTTTTGACGGCAGACGCGATAGCGGTCACACGGTGCGCAATTACGGCCGTGATTTTTGACGGAGCAATAAAAAACAAATGGACGTGATGTAGGCCAGACATGTGCAGTGTCCGACGTCTTCTAATCACGCACACACGCTGCTATACTGACACAACATACTCTGTGCGTCAGTACTTGCGGTTCGACGTTATGAAAAAAATGCGTTTGTTTGCCGTTTGCGTTGAGCGGCCGAACTTTCGTGCGGCCGTACTTTGTATGTTGGCCGTCATTGGACATCATTTGCTACTACCACGACCGTAATAAAGTGCGGCTAAACGCACGTTCACACTGCGTTCGTCTGACCCCAGCCTTAGTGAATATACTTCTTTGACTGTGATAGTTAGCAAAGAGCCCTTACAGTTGTGGTTTTTATATATATATTAATCACATAAGCCTACTTCCATTGCAGCAGTTTATGTACATGAATACATTAAAGATGTGTCACTGTGACTCTCTTGCACAGTAATAAACACAAGTATCTTCTGGTTTCATTCCAGTGAGTTTAAAATAAACTTCTCCTTTATTTGTGTCCCTTGTTATTGTCAGTCGTCGTTGCACAGATGTGGCATAATATGTAGTAGCCTCATACAATATTCTTCCCATCCACTCCAGTCCTTTCCCTGCAGGCTGTCTGATCCATTCCACTGAGTATATTGTATTGCCGTCAGTGAGGGAGACTCCGGTCACTTTACAGGTCAGTGTCAGATCTTCTCCCGGTCTCACACTCCCAGGACCGGACTCAGATAAAGAGATCTTGGAATTTACACCTGTAATAAGAAGGAAATGTTATAAAATGTGACTCTATAACTGGAAAGTCACAATTCCAATTTGCTCACCAAACTCACAAGATACTGAGAAGAACACAACATGAAGTAACCCCAGGAGATTCCTCATGTTCAAACTGATGAATTAAGCAGAATTTAACCTCCGGATCTACAGCAAGTCAACGCGTTCTACATTTCCTGCATGTGATTCTATATACAATTTTCTGTTTGAATATATTTGCATACATAATTATCAGATTGAATATACATACATGGAAAGATGATGCTTCTATTTTCTCTGCTGAACCATTTCACCACAGTGTCTGAACTAATTTTGAGTGACCACTTTTTGCTCATCACAATTAAATGCAATTTGGGGTCATGTTTTTTGTAGCTCCCAAACAAATTATATACATAGTTTTTCAGTGAGTTCTGGAGACTCAAAATCATTACTACATATATATATATATAATATATATATATATATATGTAGTATATGAAGAAAATTTGCCGTGAGCGAATTGAAATGTTGACTGAGATGGAATAAAAGCATTTTTGAAAAGACCCTGGAGTGCCGGTGTTTGTGGACTAAATATATATATATATATATATATATATATCATGTCACGTCAGAATACTATATAAAGAAATATACAAATATACACAAAAAACGGTTTTGCACACTTTTCCCTACCTGGGTGGCTGCAAAACCAGGAGTATGCAGCCCACTTCATGTACAAAACATAACAAGAAAAAGGTTGTCATTTGCACTCATTCCTGTCGTTCCATGTTACACAAAACAGAGGTTCTAGTTTACCTGAATGGGCATTAAATTGTTAAGCCCACCTGCCACTTAACACTTTAACCTCCCTGGCAGTATTCCCGAATGTGGCTCGGGGGTTAAATTTCAGTTTCAGAAAACAGTAACAACGAGCCACACTCGGGCTGGTACATACCTGTCCCTGCGTTCCCTCAATGTCCTCCCGCAGTCACCTCCGTCTGATCGTGGCGTCTTGCTTCCGGGTTCAGAAACGCAGAGGAGAGCAGTCGTCTTCCAGCTAAACTCCAGGTCGCGACACCGTTTTATAGGTGATTGTTGCTGCCCTCATGCCCTAAACTCGGCACACTCTCCTCTGATACCCTGCTGACTGCTACAGGTTCGTTTGACCCGTGACACGGCACCGCAATCTGGTGTCTTGCCTTCCCCTCCTCCCCGGCCTGCTGCTGCCGGTGGCCATATTGCAGCCTGTGCCTGCTTACCCCGAACGCTGATCCCTGCCCTGGAGCGGCTTACCCATGGGGAAGAAATCCCTGAAATTGAATGCGATGCGGGAGTGTAGTCTCCCAGCTATCAGGGTCTCGCTGGGAGGAGGTGGGGGAGTGTGCGGCCGTCACACCAGGACTCCGTCCTATTCTGGCTCTTCTGAGAGATCCGATCAGCCCCTGTCTCTGGAGACGCACGTGGGGGAAGGTGTCCACCAGGCCCAGCCGCTCACTGTGACCGAATTGCAGAAGGTGATGGACGACTTCAGAAGCCTCTGGCGCAGTGACCTGCAGGAGCTGCGCTCGGCTGTGGAATCCTTGCAGACACAAATCACCAATGTACACGCACGATCTCAAGAGACGGCAATGGCGTTGGCTACTACGGATGCCAAAGTTGCTGATTTGCAGATGCAGGTAGCTCTTCTTGGCTCCGCGGTGCTGGCCCTGGATTCCCGACATCGCAGCATGAACATCCTCTTGCGTGGGATCCCAGAGTCTGTGGATTCGGGACACCTCTTAGGCTACCTACACGGCCTGGTGGCTCACCTCCTTTCCCCTGATGTTCTCTCGCTGGAGCCTGTCCTGATTTCCGCCGTACGTATTCGGAAGGCGGCTCTACACCCGTGGTGGCCCCCCGAGACGTTATCTTGTCGTCAAGGATATGTATCTCCGTGCCCGGATCCTTGCTGCTGCCGGCCCTACCTACAGAGTCGCTTACGCATCTACCTGCATTACCCTCTACCAGGATTTGCCGTTTCTGGCCCTAGACGCTTTCGGGACGTCACTCTGATACTCCAGGATCGTGGGATCCTATACCGTTGGGGGACCTCAGGCTCCCCGATTGTGGTTCATGACGGCAAGACCTACATGGCAGCGGCGTTGGAGGAGGCACGGGGGATCTGACTACACTGGGACTCCTACACTGGGACTCACAGTGTCCCCGCGGGAACCACCCGGTCTGCTACAGGACCCCGGTTGAGAGTCCTGCTGCCCTATTTTTTATCTCCTGCCCAAGACTCTTTTTTTTAAAACATATTTTTATTAGGATTTTCTGTTATACAGAGTTGTACATTTCTGTTAGATATTAATTCTACTAATGACTTACGCTGCTAATTATCCCTCCGAATGTCTGTTAGCATTGACTATGAATCTAGTCTGGTCTTTTCTCTGTATGTAGGCCTCTTGCTCATATACCTAATTCTGCTTTTAATGATAGGTTTCTATTCTGCTGTTTCAGCTAATTCTGTTATTCTGTACCTTGATCATTTCTGCTCATCGCATTATTTACATAACATCAAATGACCCGGCAGATTCAACATGCAGTATTGATTTGTTCCTAAAGAAGAGTTCAGGTCGGCTTGACCAATGTTAATTGATAACTTGCTACGGGCGGTGCTGGATTTCATTATTCAATAATCTAAGCTCCAGCTTTTAATATACCTTGATATACGATTATCCATGCCATGTATGTTTATGATTGGTGAGCTGCGTCTCACCCGATATTGTACCTCCATGTGTCCTCCCGAATCCTTCCCCTCTCTTTCCTTGTACCCTCCCCTATGAAACCTTTAAAAGATCTATGTCAAGAATCAATCGATAGAATGATTGCACACGAGATACCACTTGTTTGTGTCTTTCTTTCTCCGATCGATCGCGTGGCGTCCGATGCACAGAAGGAGAGGTGTCGCAGCTAGTTGTCAGGAGATACTAACAGTTTTGGTGTGAGAAGTGGGATCCTGTGATTGGGTAAGTTACTAGTCCTTTTTGACTGTTTTACCTGCTCAGTAGGATCACGTATCCACGCTTAGGGTTACGAGCTGCTTTTTTCTTGAGCGACTACGTAGCCCACTATCCAGGATAGTTGTTGCGGCAAGTGCTACTGGATGCACGTTGCCTTATCTGGAGCACAGTGTATGCCCAGAGTGATGAATCGGTGCTGCGGGAGCAGGAGAGTAAGTATATAAGAAGTGCGCAGAGGTTTTATTTGTTTTCTGCTCGTATTTAGTGATAGTATAGTTAGTTGGGAGATAAGACACTCTCTTCTGTGTGTCCGAGTCACACGCGCTGCGAGGGCCGGTTGTTTGTATATGGGAGTGGGGATTGCATGGGCCAAGATATCAACGCATCTGTATATGTGTATGTCTCTGATGTATGTCGCTTTATGTGCTTGTGTGTTTGCAACTGTATAGCTATTTAAGAACTATAGACGTAGAACTGTATTGTGTTTTGTGGACTTTGTTTGTGTAGTGTTTCCTACATAGGTGTTACGATGGGTAACTCCAGATCCAATGAACAAAGGGAGAAAGAGGTGACAGTGCCTGATTTCGAGGCACTACAGAATGGATCGTCGCAAGGAGGGAAGCCGAAGATTCGGTATCGTACCAGTAAGAGTCTGCCAAGGTCTGCGGGCAATCGCACAAATGCCCCAAAGGATCCCAAGCCGTTTCCAGATGAGAGTCCCTTCGCATACGTAGATCGTATTGCCGGGACTTATTACACGATTCCGTTTACAGACGTCCTCAACTCTTGGACATTGAGCCTTATGTCCACAGACCCGTTTCCGGATCAAGGGGCAATGGATGAATGGCATATTAAGATGATTAAAGGTTTGTGTCTGAATGATAGAGATGCCTTCCCTTGGTATACGGGAGACCCCAAGTGGGACAGGAAGTATATGAAGGAATGTGGGAAGGTGTGAGTTGAGTTAGCCCCATATTACAATGCCCCTGGGACGAAAGCACCTATTAAATATATCCCTACTGCACCTACACCCATACCACCAGCATATGTACCCCTATACCCGTCACCATCCACTTTGTTTCCACACACTACAAAGCCAGAGGTGCTGGCCTCAGCCCTACAGGCTACAGATAGAGCAGCACCAATACATCAAGACCAGATAGAACAGGCAGAAGCCGCGGTACCACCACTCACAGCACACATCCCGGCAATAGAATCAGCAGCATTGGAATACGCATATACTCAAGGCAGGCACAAGCACAAAGGGGTGCACCTCTGAGCGTTGCCGGGAAGGAAGAGTTCCTAGAGGGAGCAGGGAGTGGGCTACTGACTGCTGCTCAGGGTGAGACACAAAGAGAACATGTATCCCCTAACACATTCCCTCAACTAGATAAACGAGTGGTAGCAGCAATGGCACAGAAAGAACCAACAGAGTATACTGAAATGTTACCTTTCATGTCCGCAGGTGAACACATGATCATAGTCCCTGTAGATATGGCTGTCATTAATGACATCATTAAAGGAGCCCCAAACCCGGTGAAATCACGTGCAGCCACAGTACAGTATTTAAAGAGAGCTACAAAAGGGCTTAGGTTTACTGTAGAAGACTATAGGATGATTATCAATGGTGTGATGGGATATGATGGTGATGGTAGGTTCAGATGGGACCAGTGTCCATTACTAGCTGATTTTGCTGTAACTAGTTATACAGAATACCCTTTGCGAACACAGATTAAGATAGGTGAGATGTGGGCATCAGTTTTAACTGAATGGATTGTGATGCATGGTAATCGTGAGTCTATGGCTGCTGTCCTAGCTTGTAAACAGGAGAAGAATGTAAGTGTAACGCAATTTGTGAAACGTTTCCGTGCGAATTGAAGGAAGATGGTGGATTGACAAGAGATGGTGAAACAGGTGAAATGTATGTACAGACGCTGGTGAATAACCTGTTGCCTGATGTGCAAAGATTGGTGAAGCAAATGGTTGATAATTGGCCTACGCAATCGCCTGATGATATAGAAAGAACACTACAGGTCAAAGATGCAGCTGGGTGTTTCGAGAGGAATGTTAAAGATGGAAAAAGTATGTTGCTAGCATTTCAAGGACAGTATAGAGGAAGTTGGAATAGTGGACAGCAGCAGAGAGGTAGAGGCAGAGGTAGAGGAAGATCAGGATATCATAACCAGGGAGATAGAAAGGGTGGGCAAGATGCGCAGCGGGATAACGCATGTTTTTATTGTAAAAGGTAGGCCATTTCCGAGCACAGTGTCCATAACTGGCGGATAGACAACAGGATGGGTACCCGCCACAACAGCCCAGCCCCTACCATGCACATACTGACACAAGGGATCTGCAATCCAGACCACCCAGACATCAGATTGACTGGCAAACGCAAAACAGACAATAGGGCTGCCTGGAAGGAGATGCCCTCAGCCTAGTCCAGATTACCAATGCCCATACTGAACTCCCACTCATTCAAATCCGAGTGGAGGATCAGTGTATCCCGTTCTTGGTTGATACAGGGGCCACCACGTCTACCATATTGGGTGACTGGTATACTGGTGACCTGGAGGATGCTGAGCCTTCTATGGGAATCAACGGGGTCTTGACTGAAACCAAACGAACCACACCTCTACGCATATGGGATGACGATGGGAATGTAATTACCAAACGGAGTTTCTCTATTCTCCCCACCTGTCCGGTGAATTTGTTAGGGCGTGACGTATTGAGTGACTTAGGTATACATATCACATGTGGGCCACGAGGAGACTTAGATATTACATCACCATACTCATGTTTCCAGACAACCACACAACCAGACCGTACTTATGGGACACGACATTTCCCTGCACTCACCATCCCTGAGGCCTTGACTGACGTACCAAATACAATATGGGCAGAACATGCATACGATGTAGGACTGATTGACTGTACACCTTTCAGAGATACACTCAAACCTGGTGCAGGACCAGTATACCAAAAACAATACCCTCTAGGACCAGCTAAAACAGAAGGCATTAGAGAATTTATCCATAGATTCCTAGAAGCTGGTATCCTGAGGCCAATAGTATCACCTTACAACACGCCAGTAAATCCTGTTCCCAAGGGTGAGGGTTTTCTCTTCACCCAAGACTTCAGAGCCTTGAACAAGGTTATCATCCCCATAGCACCCATTGTTCCTGATACACAGTCACTACTTACATCCATACCTGCTACAGCTACAATGTTCACAGTCCTAGACCTGTCCAATGCCTTCTTTTCTATACCAGTGGACAGGGAGACACAGCCCTTGATAGACTTCACATTTGAGGGATCACAGTTCTGCTGGGAGCGACTCCCGCAGGGTTTCGTTGACTCAGCTCCTGTTTATTGCAGAGCTCTCCGTGAGACCTTCAAAGAGTGGGCGCCGCCGTCTGGTTCAGTCCTATTGCAGTATGCAGATGACTTGTTGCTCTGTAGCTCAGATGCAGATGCATGTAAGCAGGATACGTCAGCCCTGCTCGTGCACCTGGCAAAAGAGGGACATAAGGTTTCCTTGTCAAAATTGCAGTATTGCCAGCCAAAGGTCACATACCTGGGTTTCACGCTCTCCCCAGGTGAGAGGCATGTCTCCACCTCTCGTATAGAAGCTCTTTCACAGCTGGCCCAGCCCACCAGCAAAACAGACATGATGAGCTTTCTAGGTATGGTCAATTTCTGCAGACACTGGATTCCTGATTGCTCCCACTATGACAATATTTTGCGTAAAGTTACAAGGCAGGACGCACCAGATACGCTGATCTGGGACGAGTCCATGTGTGCCGCATATGAAATGTTAAAGGTATTGTTGTCATCCGCTCCTGCTCTAGGTTTGCCCAATTATCATGTACCCTTTCACCTGTATTGTCGAGAAGATTGTACAGCCATGGCGGCGGTACTGGCCCAGGTTCATGGAGGTGCTCTCAGGCCGATAGCATTCATTTCAAGGGTGTTGCCTCTCCCAGTACAAGGTATGCCAGCATGCTTAAGAGCTGTACTAGCATGTGCAATGGCTGTAGAAGCCGCACAAGCCATTACATTATCACATGATACTGTGTTACATTCACCACATCACGTACTGAAAATGCTGAACAATCTTACCACACAACATGTGACAGCACAACGACTCTCAGGATATGAGATAATCCTTACAGCCACACAACACCTGACTGTCAAGTACTCGTCACCGACCTCAGGTCCCATACATGCGCTAAACAGCCTACTTAGATTACGTAACACACCAGAAGATGATGAACATGACTGCTTGCCTCTCATACATGCAGTAACGTATGGATCTTATGTCCACACCGATAGAAGGTGAACACATACGCCACATATTTGCTGATGGCTCATGTTGTAGGCCCACAGACAATACATACATGACAGGATATGCGTGGTAGAATTACCAGACATAATACATGATTCAGGAAGATTGTCACAGGGATCAGCACAAGCAGCAGAATTAATAGCACTGACAAAAGCATGTGAGTTGTTCAAAGATAAGGAAGTAACAATATATACAGATTCAAGGTATGCTTTTGGAGTGGTGGATGATTTCGGTGTGTTGTGGACGAGATGAGGATTTCAGACAGCTGACGGTAAGACAATAGCACATGCAGACCTCATCACTGACTTACTTGAGGCCATACAGTTACCTGCTAGGTTAGCAGTAGTTAAATGCAAAGGACATGCCACTGATGGTTCTTTACAGGCGAAAGGAAATCAGTTTGCCGACATTATTTCAAAAGAGGCTGCTGACACAGATGACATAACAAACATCAGACAGACACGCTTCTTTCTTACTCCACCAACACTTCCCAGTGATACATTACTTTTAGAGTTACAGGCAGTTGCCGCTCCAGAGGATGTATCCTTCTGGCCACAGGGAATGACGACAGATTCCACAGGACTATTGTCCAAAGATGGGGTGGTTGGGCTACCCAAAGCTGCAGCACCCGTCTTCATAGAACAGTTCCATGGTATTGGCCACCGTGGGATTAAACGCACATGTACAGTACTGGCCAAGCATTTTTTGTTTTCTGATATGACATCCATGGTGTAGGCCCAAATAAGTCGATGCCTGACCTGCGCCCGCAATAACACACAAGGTAAAAGAGTAGGATTACATGAACATCTAATCCCAGCTCAGGGTCCTTTTCAGGAATTACAGCTAGATTTCACCCACATGCCAACAGCTAGAGGTGGAGTTAATTATCTACTTGTCATAGTAGATAGGTTCAGCAAATGGCCTGAGGCCTTTGCTGTCACCAGAGAGGATGCGAGGACAACGTCTAAGATTCTATGTAAAGAAATAATACCTAGATTTGGTTGTCCGGTGACAATTGATTCTGATAAAGGCCCTGCTTTTACCTCAAAACTTGTCCAACAAGTGGTTAATGTAATGTCAATACAGTGGAAGTTTCAAATTCCGTACCACCCACAAAGTTCTTGCCTCATCGAACGCCAAAATCGACCATAAAAGATAAGATAAGAAAGGCCACGCAAGGCACATTCACCAATTGGCCTGATTACCTGCCTGCTATATTGGCAGAGATCAGAATGACTCCAAGACTAAGCTGTCGCCATTCGAGATTCTGATGGGACCACCGTTCCCAACACCGTGGACCAAAGGAGGGCCACCGGTAATGTTATCTGGTGATCTGGAACAGATCCGGGAACATTACGTGGCCCAGTTGATAGAAAAACTGAATAGTGTTTATGGTGATGTGTCCTTGTCTTCTGTTTTCCCTTCTAGTGAGCCAACGCATCCCTTCCGCACAGGAGATCAAGTCTTGGTGAAGGAACTACACCGGCACAAGTAGCTGGATCCACCTTATGGTCTTCCGACGACGGTAGTGGCTGTTACCCGTACTGCTGTACTGACGAGTGATTCACCCGCCTGGATACACGCATCGCGAGTAAAGATTCAACCATGGCATTCGCCTTCGCTGGAGGAGTCATCTCCATCGGAATGATCACAAAGATCTGGGCTGTTGGTTTCCCATTGATCATAGCAATACATATGCTAGCCGAATGTTATAATGACTGTGCTTGTATCGCTCTTAATCCCTCTTCATGTCCCAATACCTCTGCTGCTATCACACATAGAAACCGCCGACACTCCGCTGTCAGGGATTATTTGACATAAGAAACTTATACGAGACACAAATATCAATCGTTTATATTTCCTAGAAATTCTCCGAAATTCTTTTAATTGTCTCCTGTTAGTAACTGCATATATGATTAATATCATTTACCTTATCGGTTAGTAACTAATACACAAATGGTTAATAAACATTTCTGCTTAACGAAACATGTATTTCCCAGAAAACCAACGTTTAACAAGCTAGATCTTGTAGAGATATATGTATCTCTCTATGCTATTTGGATCAACAAAATATGAGCTATCACTTATTCTATTTTTAGAATGATAAGTAATAAAAACTTATTTAGTGAATCCTCCCCTAATATCGAGAATTAAACTTCTAATCTTCTGCTTTTTATATTGTAGTTATATAATTCCTTGCTTATTAATTTCAATCACAGTAATTTCCAAATTCAATATATATATATCGGTATATCAATCTTTGCAACAGTTTCTTTAAATAAATCCTTATATCCGATTCTTCTTCATATCTCTATCTGCAGAATAGAAATATTTTAGATTCTGGATCTATCTGTTGCAAGAAATACTCCAAATATATATAATATATTTAATCTTAATAAAAAGAGCTTTCATACATTACCTCCAATCTGGATTTTATGAGTTACAGCCTTGGAATATTCTTTGATTGTTTTGGAATATGTGAAGATTATCAATGTCAGATAATCAATGCGTATGAGTTAGAGATTTGGTGTGAGTTAGAGATTTGGTGAGAAATCTTGAGTGCATTGTGTCCTGGGATGGTCCGCTAGCGATGGTCTGCCTGCGTGAATGCCTTGTCGTGTAAGTCTCTGAATGCATTATATCCTGGAATGATCTGACTGCATTGTCGTGTCCTGGAAGTCTGAATGCATTGTTGTGTAAGTCTGAATGCCTTGTAACGAACAGTGCGGCTCCAATTATAGTCAATTTGACATCACTGGCAATCTATTCTCTATATTAAATATAATATTTACTATCCTCAAGAGGGCAGTGTTGCACTTTAGATTAATTCCACCATTTAATTTTTATATCTCTTATCTCAGGTCAAGAGGTCGATCTGACTTGCAAAGACCCTCTATTTTCAATGTAGACTCTGAGTCTATCCTGCCAAAATAAAATTTATATCTCTGCTCCTCTCAAAGTTTTTACTGGGTCTCTTTATCAGTTGAATTCCTTTTTCTGGCACTTAGCTCGACATTATATCAAATAAAGACATTTTAAGGTTTCACCTAGCCGTGAACTATTTAAAAAAAATCTCTGTTCATTTCTAAAACTAAGGAAAATTGAAAAAGAAAAGACTTTCTATTTAAAACAAAATGGCTACAGGCATCCATTTTAATTTTTCCCTTCTAATATACCTGACACCGCATGCGAGATAGATAATGTGTTTATACAAACCCTACAAGCAGTACACAGTGAATCCTACGTGAAGAACGAGTCCTGTTGGATATGTGGATCACAACAATATGGCTATCCCTTTATTGGGATAACATGGACTGCCCAGATGTTAGCTGACATGATTAAGAACAATCAGACCATGATTACTGATTTCCATAGTGCACCAGAGGCCAGAGCTGAAATGGAACGCACTAAAGTACATCTTGCTTATGCTATAACCACTGGCGCTTTTGCTTTTGTTAACCATGATAATCGTACTAACATACCTGATGTGAATGCTACTCTTGTGTTTGATTATAATGTCCCTGTCTGGCTTCCGTGAATGGGTAACGAGCCAGTGTGTCCAGATACAGACCAGGAAAGAGAACAATTAGAGAATTGTATGGGTATCTTTTGTTGGTATCTGGTAACCACTCTCTTTCAAAGATGCACACCTGTAGAGTCTGTACAGCTCATTCTAACACAATATATACGCACTACATACCTCGCGAGTGAGGTTATATCCAAACACATAGAACCAGAAGAAAATGTGAATGTTACTATCATTCACTGGGCTAAGGCTGCTTCCAAATACCTCCTAGCGCCAAACATCACTTCATTGTATCTACAATACCAGAAGGCCAGTCCAGGACTGGTTCTCATCCTACCTGAAGGGGTGTATTATCTCTGTGATAAGTGGGCATATAAGACCATACCTGTACACCTAAGAAAACCCTGTTTCATAGGACAAATCATGCCCGCTTTCACCGTCTCCAAGACATTGCCCAAGACACATATACGCATCCCTAAACGCACACGCAAGAGAGCCCTAACGGTAAAATCTACTGCTTCTGAAATGATCTTTCTGTCTATGATGCCTGCTTTTGGTGTTGCTCGCTTATATACTAAACTGAATTTGCTTGCTACAGAAGTAGATGCTGCATTCAATGCTACCCGAGGAGCCCTACATTTGATTTCGGCTGAACAGGAACAGATAAGATTGGTAACACTGCAGAATAGAATGGGCCTTGACTATCTGTTAGCCGCAGAGGGAGGGGTGTGCGCGTGGATTGACTCCTCCTGCTTTTCATTTATCCCTGATAATTCAGGGGCAATACACCACGAGTTAGACACCCTAGAAGAAGTCCAGTCCCATATCCGGGAGAAGGCACGTGGGTCAGCCCTCGGAGGCTGGCGCACCTCCGGCGTTCCTCCCGGTAGTCTCGGGGACTGCGTCCTCCCCACAGCTCCTCCGCGCGTCCTATGCACGCATCCCGCCGGTCCCAACGGCTTTAGGAGAAGGTCGGCGGCGCGCCGCGTGTGACGTCATCACGCCTCCAACGTGGGTTCCCCTGCACCATGTGACCCTGGTAACCTATCAGACTGCAGGGCGCCTTATTTAAAAGTGCTTTTTCCTTTTTGCATTGCCCTTTTGTGGTTCTGCTTGTGTATACCTATATACTTGCTGCTTTTTACATTTGACTGACTTTCTGTGTATGACCTGGCTTTTGGATTTCGACTTGTGTACCTCTCTACTCCTTTGACTCGGCTTTTGTATTTTTGACCTTGTATACTGCGTATTCCTTCGACCTAGGATTGTGTTTAACTCCTCTTGTTCTCCGTACTTTCCTGTCTCCATACCAGCCACCCTAAGGACTGGTTTCTGTCCTCCTTGCCGACTTCCCTGCCTTATAGGTTCACCTTTCGCTACTGCGTAACCCAGCCACCTCTAGGACTGGTATCGCAATTTGTTTAGAGTCTCCTGTTTATTCATAGGGCTGACCGTATCTACCCTCGGATACGTGTGTCTGCCTGACAACGTGATCTGTTCGATGGATGGAATTGGTCCCTGGGAATAGGTTCCTGGTTAGGATCCATGGGTAAGAGTATTCTTGCTGGTCTGCTAGTGGTCCTGGTATTGATATTTGCCATATACCTGATTTATAAGTTAATAGGTTGTCTCTTCAACCGATGTGCCCAACAACAGCATGGTAAGGAAGAATTAATAAGTTTATATGACGTATTGTCACAGCTGTGACAAAAGGGAGAGTTGTTAGATATTAATTCTACTAATGACTTACGCTGCTAATTATCCCTCTGAATGTCTGTTAGCATTGACTATGAATCTAGTCTGGTCTTTTCTCTGTATGTAGGCCTCTTGCTCATATACCTAATTCTGCTTGTAATGATAGGTTTCTATTCTGCTGTTTCAGCTAATTCTGTTATTCTGTACCTTGATCATTTCTGCTCATCGCATTATTTACATAACATCAAATGACCCGGCAGATTCAACATGCAGTATTGATTTGTTCCTAAAGAAGAGTTCAGGTTGGCTTGACCAATGTTAATTGATAACTTGCTATGTGCTGTGATGGATTTCATTTTTCAATAATCTAAGCTCCAGCTTTTAATATACCTTGATATACGATTATCCATGCCATGTATGTTTATGATTGGTGAGCTGCGTCTCACCCGATATTGTACCTCCATGTGTCCTCCCCAATCCTTCCCCTCTCTTTCCTTGTACCCTCCTCTATGAAACCTTTAAAAGATCTATGTCAGGAATCAATCAATAGAATGATTGCACACGAGATACCACTTGTTCATGTCTTTCTTTCTCCGATCGATCGCGTGGCGTCCGATGCACAGAAGGAGAGGTGTCGCAGCTAGGTGTCAGGAGATACTAACAATTTCTAGCATATTAAAATAAAAAGACACAGAAGAAAGAGGGAAAATAAATAGAAAGAGGGATGGAGAGTGAGAGGGAGAAAATGGGCCTGCAACAATTGTAAACTTTTACACAATTATTATTATTATTATTATTCTTTATTTATAAAGCGCCAGCATATTCCGCAGTGCTGTACAATAAGCACAGTATAGACAGGGTTACAATACATTGAACAACATTTGACAAACAGTACAGGAGGAGATGAGGGCCCTATTCCCGTAGGAACTCACAATCTAGGAGGGTTGGGGTTGGAAACAGGAGGAGAGGACTGTAAGGTGAGAGTGATTGATGGTTGCGTCAGTGAGTTGGGTGGTAGGCTTCCCTAAATAGGAACGTTTTAAGGGAACGTTTGAAGGAAGAGAAGTTAGGGGAAAGTCTGACAGTACGAGGGAGAGCGTTCCAGAGAGTGGGGGCTGCGCTTGAGAAATCCTGCAGTCTATCATGGGAAGAGGTGATGTGGGGAGAAGCTAGGCGCAGGTCACTGTTTGACCTTAGGGAGCGGGCTGGGGTGTATTTGGTGATTAGTGAGGACAGGTAGTGGGGAGCTGAGTTAGTGAGGGTTTTGTAGGTACTGGTCTGGTCTGCTAGTGGTCCTGCATTTCTGGAGTATTAAAAAACTATCAACCACAATTAACCAGAGGCATCCAGACGGCCAACTTTGCATGTCTCATAAATTTTTTGAATATCCCA
The DNA here is from genome assembly GCA_009667805.1 of Leptobrachium leishanense. Classification (NCBI taxonomy): domain Eukaryota; kingdom Metazoa; phylum Chordata; class Amphibia; order Anura; family Megophryidae; genus Leptobrachium; species Leptobrachium leishanense. Next base: position 202,481,497 of record CM019063.1, on the reverse strand, counting down.
TAGTTGCCAAGGATCTTTTTTGGCCGGCCTAAAGCCAAATACCGTACTAGCTTTGGAGTCAAAAAGACAATGCTGGTCCAGTAAGTATACCAATTGTTTCCGAGACCTAAATATATGAGATAGTGGGATCTCCGATCAAATGTGTACAGGCGATGTAATGTGTTCAGTTGTGTCTGGGGAATATTATGAGGGAGAGCTTACATACATGCCCCACCTTTTTTTCTTCTCTCTTTCTTATTTTCTCCCCCGCACACGCTCCGACTCGTGCCCAGATCCTCCTTCTCCCCCCTTTTATTTTTGGTGTTCTGGGTTTGACTTGAGGTGCGCCATTGTGGCGGCCACCATGGCTGTGACCGTCATATCTGGCCCTCGCGTGCCCTGACCTTGTGACCTGCACACTTCTTTGGCCTCCTCTTGTCCTCTGGACTCTAGGGAGTGAGGCAGGAAGGTCACATATTGGGCCTTAGCCATTCCGCCACTGTTTTATTTTTGTTCTATGGATCCTAAGGTTCTAAGGTTGGTAGGTGTCGGTATTTCCCCCCCCCCCATTGATGACTGCGGATATTCCCATACTAAGTGCATTTATGTTTCTGTACTTTATATTTCAATGTCTCTATATGTCGTTCCTGCACGGCCATCTGGCCATTATTTTCTCTGGCCTGTTGTAATGTTGAGTGATTCCCCAATAAAAAATTTTGATTAAAAAAAAAAAGTGTTTGCCACAAAATAATGTTAGGAACCTTGTTTACCCTCACCATTGTGTGATATTAGTTTCAAATAATTTATTTATATGTACAATAAATCAATCTTTTCAAGCACAATGTTAAATAACCATTCTTATGCGTGAATGCTCCCTCCTTACTAACCGTTGGCGTCATGATCAAACTCCAAAGAATCCATCCTCCCCAGAATCGGTTCAATATAAGTAGTGCTTTTAGCTACACTTTCGGGGTTATTCACAGAGAGCTAACGGTGAATTTCCCCGTACGGTGCAATCGTGTGGCTATTCGACTATTCAAAAAACTGTCAATTCGCATATTGGTGAATTGCAAGCGAAATACGGTGATCTGGGGGCGTGTCCGTACTGTGAACCAAGATGGTCGCACACTGAGGGCTCTCCGAGTCACCCTCCGACTTTAAGCCTGTAATCCGCTGTTTCCACCCTACTATGGTCCGCACTAAGAGCTCCACCAACAGCCAGAAGACACCAGCTAAGAATACCCGTGCCGCGGTCTGCCCGCTGGACGAGTTCCTGGTGCCGACGCCGAGGCCCGCGCCGACACCCCACCACCTAAGATGGCGGATGCTGCAGCACATGCTTCTTCCCAAGATCCAACGGCGGCCATCACGTGGCTGGAGCGCCGGTTGGAATCCCTCCTAGCTGGCATGCCACAAAATCCGACCTGGCTGAGATGCTCACGGATCTCCGCGGCTCCTTCCATCGCGACGTGGATGAGGTGAGAGAGGAGATTACGGCCCTATCTACCAGGGTGACTCACCTAGAACATACGGCCCCAGACCACGCACCTCCGGCAGCTGACGCAGCTCGCGGCTTCTCCGGCCTCCGGCGCTTAGTAGATGACCTCGACAACCGGGGCCGGAGATGCAATATCAGGATTTGAGGATTGGGAGAGCCGGACCAACCTGAACACCTGGATGAGGTACTCAGCCGGCTATTCACTGCGATCTCGGGGCGCGAAATTCGACCTGCACGTGATCTACCCAGTGCCCACAGGGCCCTGCGCCCAAAACCCCAGCAGGGAGAACCCCCACGAGACGTAATTTGCTGCTTTTTAAATTACAGACTGAAAGATGTGATTATGCAGCGAGTTCGGAATTCCAGAACCTGGGATTTTGAGGGACAGCAAATTGAGCTATTTAATGATCTGTTGCCCTTCACCCTCGCGGCGCGCCGCCATCTCCGCCCAATTACGCAAGCCCTGCACCACCGCAATGTTCCTTACGCTGGGGCTTTCCATTCTCCCTGATGGTGCGCCTTGACGGGGTTCAACACGCTATATATTGCCCTAAAGATGTACCAGACTTCCTGGAGGCCTTGCGACTGGCACCACTGGAGATACAGGACTGGGAGCGGGATGAACCGGGAGGTAGAGTGCCCAGAACCCAACGACAGCCGCAGCGCCGCTGTCCTGGGGCGGCGAGAGAGGCTGCCAACCCGGATCATTAGCAACGCTTGAGCCGCTGCGGTAATAGCGCCCCACCTTTTCCATCACAGTTATGGCTCTCTCGGAATGGGCATGCACCCGACATCTAGGACCACATGGCCCGGTTTCCCTCCCGATGGACATTGTTCCCTGATATCACCGCAGGCCTTTGTGGACTACTCCAGGTTCTCGCTACTGGACCGACGCTGTGTACAAGGCCTCTTGGTAGGGGCCGTGGCGGGACCTGCGAGACGCGAATACTGCTACATATGCCGCATGTTTATGCCTAACACTGACGCCTGCCCAGGTCCGGCACCTGCAGCGACCGCATCCCTGCTTTCCTGACTCGATTCGAGGGGAGCTGCCTATAATGTTGAGACTACACCCCTCCCCAAGGGGAATGGAGGCTCGCATGGGAAGTGGGGACCCGCCACAACGAATCCTATTAATGTGACTCGTACCACCTAACTGCAAGTCGCATTGCGCACGCATTGTGCGGGTAGTTTACGCTGCCGCATGGGTCTGGGGTCTCTTGGTTATGTGGGAGGTTGGGTACGCCGAGCACGACTGCATGCGACACAGGTGACTGCTCACCCCATTCGGGACACGGTGAGCCGTCCACATAGATCCCAGTCACTATTCATGGCGCCGATGACCGCACCCTAGCGTTGATAGGGAAATTGCGGGATGGGCAGCGGGCGATCTTAAGTGAGAAACGTGAGTGGACATCGGAGATTGCCACTAACCGCGCGACGGACCACCCAGGTGGCGAAGTGCTCTGGGGCAACCAGGGAGGGGGATCAGCCACACTGTTTGAGCCGGTGACCGCCCGGCGATCGACGTAGTAGTAAGCTTCTTATGCGCTGCTGGGTGGGCACAGATGGGTGGGGATGCCATGATGCGCGGCGGTTGACCTAAGCTGCGGGAATCCTGTTTATACTGTTTTTACTGTTACTGCATATACCTTGCACGTGGTTACACATTGTTATTCGTTGTTTATAAATCGGAGGGGACTGGATTATTGCCAGTTCCTTACATATTCTTTCTGTCTTTCTGAACCATATATTTGTTCTTTGACATCTCTTTGCCCCCTGAGGCATCTTGATGGATCACGTGGTACCTCCCACATCCCCCTGGGCAGGGCACACTTACCAGTCGATGAGAGCCCCGAGATCCACAGCCTACGTAGTAAGGTTGGGATACTCGCCTCACACGACCTGTGCCTACAACCCCAATACTGACCCACACTCTGTGATAGGGTCCTGACCATCTCTCCTTCCTTAAGAGAGACCCCTCCCTTCTCCTGATCTAACTAACTCATTTCCTCTGTCAGACAACCTTCTTTGTTGCCCTCCCCTACCCACAAGCACCCCCGATCCTACCTGCTTCCCTCATACAAACCAAAGCGTCTGCGCTTACCTTCCCCCCTTTTTTTTTCTTCTTATCTTCCTCTCTCCTTTCTCTTTTCCCCTTCTCACCACTCATTCTTCCTTCCCCACAGTAAGTCCCCCCTCCCTTTTTAACACCACTCTCCAGCCAACGTACCATGCCGGGTTCGGGTGGCCGGGCGACGGAGCTGGCACCGGTGGATATCAGAGTCGTGAGTTACAATGTCTGCGGCCTCATTAAACCCGAGAAACGGCGGAGGCTACTCAGAGACTTGGCTGCGCTACGTACATCGGTAGCATTCATACAGGAGACTCACTTCTGCTCTCTGTCTCCTTCGTCTCTACGGATCGCAGATACCCGACGGGTTATTACGATCATAACCCCGATTCAAAGATGAAAAGGGACGGCGATTTTGTTTGCCGGTTCCCTCCCCTTCATACACAGAGATACATACTCAAATGTGGATGGAAGATGCCTGTTCCTGAAGGGCGAAATAGCTGGAATGGTTTACACCTTCGCGAATCTCTACCTGCCTAATACAAACCAGCACCAATACTTGGCTAAAGCATTGCGCTCCCTGGAGGAGTTTTCCGAGGGAGTGTTGATCCTTGGAGGAGACCTTAACATCCCTCTAAACCCGACTGAGGACTCGTCTAACACGTCCCACAGAACGGCCAGAAGAATCTTACGCCGGATCCACCATTCCCTGCAGTCCTTACAGCTGGTGGATGTTTGGAGAGCGCATCATCCAATGGTTAGGGACTACACCTACTACTCGATGGTACACGACTCATACACCAGATTGGACTATTTTTTCGTGCCCCAATATGACTTGCCTATGGCTCGAGGGTCGGAGATTCAGGCCACTACGTGGTCGGACCACGCACCTGTGGTGCTCACGATGGTGTCCCCACTGCAAAGACCCTGGGAGCGATGCTGGCAGCTGAACACGTCGCTACTCTTGGATGCCATGGTTGTGACAGAGGTCGAGCAGTCGGTGCGATCCTTTTTCGTCGATGTGGGAGGCACACAAGGCGGTGTTACGGGGCAAATTGATATCCATCGCCACGGAGAAAAAGAGGGCCTTCAAGGAGGAACTGGACACCTTACACGCCAATATAAGGACCCTTGAGCTGGAACACCAAGCGACCGGGGAGACGGGCACATACACCAGACTGCTGCAACACTGCACCCAACTGGCGAACACACTGTACCCCCGGATTCAAAGGGCTATGCTCCAGACGCGATGTATCTTCACGATGAATTAAGACAAGCCGGGCCGCCTGCTATCGCGCCTCCTGAAACAGAGACGGAGTCAGGTGTATGTCCCGTCGGTACACTCGACCACGGGCCCACTGACTCTCGATCCAAAGCAAATAGCTCAGTCATTCCAGGACTACTACTCGGCCCTCTACCACTCTGTAGAGGAAGCTGGCCCGCCACCTGAACGCCTACTTGAAGACTACCTTGTGAGCCGAGTCCCTCACCGTCTCACTCCCGAGCAGAGCACACCGCTTGGTCTTCCCATCACGGCCGAGGAAATATCGCAGACCATTAAAACCCAGAAGAATGGTAAAGCCCCAGGTCCGGATGGATTTCCGGCCCTTTATTACAAAAAATTTGGGAACATCTTGATACCACAAATGGTGAGAACTTTCAATGCCCTGCTCTCGCACGACTTGTTCCACCCACATTCGCTTTCCGCCACGATAGTGGTGTTCCCTAAGGAGGGTAAAGACCCTCAGATGTGCTCCAGTTACAGGCCCATCTCGCTCCTCAATAGCGATTTGAAAATCTTCGTCGCTACCCTCGCGGGTCGCCTCAAAGTGGTTCTCCCCACTCTTGTGAGGAAGGACCAGGTGGGATTCATCCCAACCAGAGAAGCGAGAGACGGCACGATCCGGACACTGAATTTGATTCAATCGGCAGAACGATCAGAGGTACCACTACTGCTTTTATCGACGGACGCCGAAAAGGCGTTCGACCGGGTTTCCTGGCCCTTTATGTATTCAACCTTACGAGCCATGAATATACCGGCGGAGTTTGTCAAATGGATATCGGCTCTTTATAGCGAGCCCAATGCCAAAGTCTGGGTCAATGGTGTATTCTCTGAGACATTCCAGATCCGAAATGGGACCAGATAGGGATGTCCCCTGTCCCCTATTCTCTTTGCCCTAACACTGGAACCCTTTCTTGAATCCGTACGGAGAAATGCAGATATTCCAGGTTGGAAAGGACGACGCCACACACATAAAGTCTCGGCCTACGCCGACGACCTTCTTTTCTATGTATTAGACCCACTACGGGCCCTCCCAGAGATCGTTGGGGAGTTTGAGGTATACGGCCGATTAGCGAACCTCAAGTTGAACATGGACAAGTCTGTAATACTGAACTTGACTGCCGACGTGGCAGCGGAGCGCACACTCCGCCGCACCCTCCCATTTGTGTGGTGTACCACACGAATGAAGTATTTGGGACTGTGGCTAACGAAACATCCGCAAGACCTTTTTAAGGAGAACTTCTTGCCTCTGTGGACTGTCATATGCCGCGACTTGGCGTGTTGGAAACCGCTGAAGGTGTCCTGGTTCGGGAAAATAAGTATACTTAAAATGAATGTCCTGCCGAGACTACTTTACCTCTTCCAGACACTGCCCATACATGTCCCGACTGCCTTTCTTGACCAGATCCGATACTCTAGTTCCCGCTTTGTATGGGGATCCTCACGGGCGCGGATCAGTGCCCGCATCTTATCGCGCCCGAAATCAGTGGGTGGTCTTGCACTGCCAAATTGGGCCTGCTACTATCAAGCTGCCCACTTGGTTAGGGTGGTGGAGTGGTCCACGGGGGGTAGACAGGCGCTATGGCAGGACCTGGAGGGGGACGCAAAGCCCCATGACCTTACAGTTCTACCGTGGATAGAGCCGGCCAAACGCTCCATAGCTACAACTCATCATCCATTCATAGGAGCTACGTTACGGGTCTGGACCTCAGTGACACGCTGATGTTCCTTCTCCACATACCCCTCGCCGATGCTCCCGCTGCTGCATAACCCGGATTTTCTGGCAGGGGTTCACCCTGGCCTGCGCAGAAGACTGGTCCCGGTGGTGGTCCCCAGGGCTACACACTTTATCGTGGGGCAGAACCTGAAGCCCCCTTGGGAGAGACCCGCCCCAGCGGCAGTCCCGACATTGCTGGAGAGGTTTAATTACTCACAGATCACACACTACCTGCTTTCACTACCGGCACGTCATCGGCTGACCCGACCCCTCACCACCTTTGAAACGCTCTGTCAGTCAAGACATCCACTGTCTCATGGCATTTCGGTGGTTTACCGCCTGCTGCTGACGCAACCTACCACAGAACCTCTGAAATATGAGGAAACATGGGAACGGATGCTTGATGCCACCATTGAGGAGGAGCAGTGGAGGGATTCGTATGAGCTTATCCATCATGGGTCTATACAGGCTCGCCTGCAATCCACTTCATACAAACTAGTGTCGCTCTGGTACTGCACCCCCACGCTTCTGTTCCGGGTGGGCTTGAGGCTCACGCCGAACTGTTGGAGGTGTGACGCCCCCCCGGGCACCTATCTCCATGTGTGGTGGGAGTGTGTGGCCCTCTCACCTTGAGATGGAGGTGGAGAAGTAAGAAGTAAAAAGGACCTAATCCACACATCGTCTGCACCACGGGGGGGAATTTTGAGGATGTGAAGGTCTGCAGCAAATGGGTTGAAATCACCATAGTATACCTACAGTTGCTTCAGACAGCACTGGAACTGTGGTAAAAAAAGAAAACCAGCAATCTATGCTATTTAAGTAAGGACAATGCGGGTAGCATTTTTCATCATTGCTTGACGAACATTATATTCACCTGCTAGAGTAGGGTTTTCCCTCTCTGTATCACAGTTGTTCACCACATTTGCAACAAGGGTACTTTGTGAAAAACACCCCTATCAGGGTTATTCAAAGAGATCCGAATGGCTGCCGAAAGGTAACCGAACGCTGAAAATCAGCATTCGGTTACCTTTCCTGGCCATTCGGCTATCCAGAGAGCAGGCAGTTCGCCAAACGTTGGGGAATTGCCTGCACATACGGTGCCTGTTCATTGCCTGTTCGAGGGCAGTGAAATCCCCATAGTTTTGGCTATTCAGAGAACAAAAACCAGCAGTGAAAAGTTGCCAAATTGCCCTGCCATTCGGTGGCTTCATGCGGCAGATTTATTCAGGCGAATCCCATAGGCTTCAATGTTAAAAATATTCCAATTTAGTACACATTAATGAGCGATCGCATGGATATGTAGCTCATGCGGCCAGCGCTGAACTCTTCTCAATCCAACGGCTACTAAAGGATAACCGAGGCATATTTTCTGCGACTCTAAAATGGCACCCCCCCAAGGCACAGCGAGTATTGGATCCCCCGAAGTCGGCTCGGAAGGAACGTAATAAGGAGGCGCAGGATAGTGGATCCCCGCGGCAGGCGCTGGCCCATGACCCGGACGGGTCACCAGCGGCGCCACCGGACCTATCTGACTCGCTACCACCCTCAGAGAGCAGATTGCACGCCATGCTGCAAGACTTGCGCTCAACCATACAGGCGGACATCAGGGGAGCGCTGCAGGAGTTGAGCCACGTTCAGGACTTGGGAGAACGCACTGATTCGTTGGAAACCAAGGCGGATGACTTATGCTTAGCCCACAATGATCTGGTAGACCGACATCTGGCCTTGCAAGCGGCCCATGAATCTCTGGCACTTAAAGTGGCTGACGTAGAAGACCGCTCCCGGCGTAATAATATAAGAATCAGAGGTATCGCAGAAGCAGTCACTCTAGCGGACTTACATCCATATCTCCTGGAGTTGTTTCAAGTTATGCTGCCGGAGGCTACACCACACGACCTACTTCTGGATCGAGCGCATCGCTTACCGAGAGCAAAAAACCTACCAACGTCGGTGGCTCGTGATGTTATTATCCGGGTACATTTTTTCCACATCAAGGAAGCTCTGATGTCAGCGTCACGGAAGTCCATGCCTTTAGCTGCCCCTTATGCTGCTATCTCTTTTTTCTCTGACCTATCGGCTTTGACCATGTCTAAACGACGAGAGTTTTCATCCCTCACCAAGCTTCTTCACAATCATAAGTTGGCGTACAGATGGGGGTTCCCAACGAAGCTCTTGATATGGAAGGATGGTATACTAAATGTTTTTCCTGATGTCGCCACTGGATTACAATTCTTGAAAGACTGGAACATTCTGGCTGATTTCTCGCCTCCGCGTGAACCTTCCTCATCACCGATTAAGGTCTCACCGGAATGGCATAGAGTCCGACCTAAATGATGGGTGTCTCCCTTCCTGTACCGCGGGGAGGACGTGGTTCCTCTTCACGATCGCCTTGGGACTCTGTTTTTTTGATTCAGCGCTGAGTTCTTGCATTGAGCTCTGTGCAGCGGACGTCCCCTCGTCCCCCGGTTGAGTCTCCTTAGCTGATATTTTTCGCTTCTTACTGCCACTAGGAATGACTCATTCTTGCTGTATCTCTGGGATACAGAAGCGTTTGGTTTGTTTGTCTTATGTTTTTGCCTTTTTCAGTTTTTTTTCCCTTTCTTTTTCGTTTTTTTTCCCTTTTTTATTTTTCTTTAATTATCTGTCTGTTGATATGCTCTTAAGGCCATGGCCTTCACATTCCTCATGTCTCCTCGATAGTACTTTTAATCCGACTATGCATATTATAACGTTGTGGTTATTTATTCATGAGTAAACCTCAGTTCAGTATTTTTTCAATGAATGTTAGGGGGCTGAATGTTCCGTTTAAAAGACATGCTCTGTTTCGGGATTTACATAAATCTAAGCCAGCGATAGTCTGCGTGCAGGAGACGCATTTCAGTACAGTGCGCACCCCCCATTTGCGATCCGCTATGTACCCTGTTTCCTTTCATTCTACTGCCCAGACGAAGTCTAGGGGTGTCTCGGTTCTCTTTCACAAGGACTGGGTCTTTAAATGCACAAACCAATATACAGACCCACTGGGCCGCCTTTTGATTTTGGTGGGCACTATGAATGAACTTCCAATTACGGTTGCAAATCTGTACTTGCCTAATGTCAACCCGGTATGTTTTCTTAAAAAAGCTTATAGTAAGATTAAGAAGTTGATGGAGGGGTCTCTTTTCATGTGTGGAGATTTTAATTGTGTACCGGACACGGCTTTGGATACACGCCCAGGCCAGAACCGTGCTCAGCCTTGTAAACAGCTCCCCTCTAGCCGTCACCTAACTGACTTTTTACGATCCTCTGACTTATATGACGCGTGGAGAATTAGCAACCCCTCGACCAGGGACTTCACTTTTTTCTCGCCAGTTCACTCATCTTATAGCCGCATTGACCTATGTCTGATACAAGGCTCTACAGTCCCTCGTCTCCTGGCAGCTCGTATCGGCTCTATAACATGGTCTGATCATGCTCCTATAACGATGGACTTTGAGGCTGACTATCCTGCCAGGGGGATGGGGAACTGGCGTCTAAACGACTCGCTTATAGTTAGTGGCGCCGATGTGTCTGATACATCGGCGGTGTTACAGGAATACTTTACATTAAATGTGACGGAAGACGTCACCATATCATCGGCCTGGTTGGCGCATAAAGCAGTGGTGAGGGGCCATTTGATTCAGAGAGGGGCTACACGGAAAAAGGCGTTCAATACCCAAATGACTTCAGTACAGCGGCAAATATCTGACTTGGAATCCCAACATAAATCTAACCCCACACCTGACCTCTTGTCCCGACTGACGACCCTTCGACGGGATCTGATCCAGATGACGTTGCAGTCCTCTGAACGGGCCATACGACGCTTAAATCTCACCCAATATACCCAGGGCAACAAAGCTGGCCGGTTACTGGCATCTAAATTGAAATCTAAAAGACTACAAACCAAAATTCCTTACCTATTAGATAATGGAGGAGATAGGATTTACAACCCGTTAAAAATCTCAGAGGAATTTGCCAACTTCTACGCCTCTTTATATAACCTAAAATCAGACCCTGCGACTCACGACCCGAACCCAGATGAGATAACTCAATTCCTCCAGGAAGCAGAACTCCCCTCCCTATCTCGTTCACAAGCGGCAGAGTTGCTGGTTCCGTTCACAGAGGAAGAGGTGCGTAAGGCCATTAAAGCTCTTCCAAAGAATAAAGCCCCTGGGCCGGACGGTTTTTCTAATTTATATTATCAAACCTTCGCAGACATTCTAATACCAACCCTTACGGGACTTTTCAACCATATCAAATCCACAGGTGTAATACCCCCGGAAATGCTTCAAGCTACTATTATAACATTACCTAAACCTGGCAAATCCCCGACCAGCTGTGCGAACTTTCGTCCTATATCCTTATTAAATGTGGATGCTAAACTATACGCTAAACTGATGGCGTCTAGAATGGCTCCTTTGCTGCCATTCTTGATATCAGCGGACAGCGAGACCGGGTTTGTAACTGGCAGACAGACATGTGACAACACCCGACGGTTCTATAATATAATCGATATCGCCTATAGAACCAATACATCTGGGCTTCTCCTGGCACTGGATGCCGAGAAGGCATTTGACCGCCTACACTGGGGCTATATGCGTAAGGCACTAGAAACCTTTGGTTTCCCTGCCCTATTTATTGATGGTATCATGAGCCTGTATTCCTTCCACGCAACGGCAAAGGTCCTGGCATCTGGGTTTCTTTCCTCCTCGTTCTCTATTACCAATGGCACCAGGCAGGGCTGTCCACTCTCCCCACTCATCTTTGTTTTGGCTTTGGAGCCCTTGGCCTCACGGATCAGGCGGGACACTTCCATCTCTGGCATCTCTACACCAGATGGAATTCATAACTTAGCTTTGTTCGCGGATGATATTTTGATTTTTCTTACATCCCCTGAAACTTCTTTACCATCCCTGATGCGTCAGCTGACTTCATATGGCCTAGTCTTCTATTATAAAAACAATGTGAGCAAGACGCAGGCACTGCCGCTACATGTTGACGATCTCTCACTCTCCACCTTAAGGGCCTTATATCCATTCGACTGGAGAACGACCTCTTTGAAATATTTAGGTATTTCTCTTACCAAATCCAGGGGTACTATCCTCAAATATAATTATAACCCCCTAATGACTTCTTTCTCCTCCCAACTGTCCTCCTGGCTTGATCTGGAGGTCTCTTGGATGGGACGTATGGCAGCTCTGAAGATGTGTATTTTACCCCAGATTCTTTATTTTTTCAGGAACATCCCAGTTTTTATCCCGGCACATATGTTGCTACGCATGCATAAAATGCTGCAGGCACACAAATGGAAAGGACATATGGGAAGGATGGGAACTTTTTGTAGAGTCTGGAAACCTGATCTAAATTTTTTTTTTTTTTTTTTATATAAATGATATAAAGGAGATATTTGAGGATACAGCATAAATATTGCCGTCTGTGGACCTCACTAAGCATATGCATAAGGATTTTATTTCTGATTTTTCTTTTTTTTTTCTTTCTCTTCTCCCCGTAATTTTGTGTACTCTTATGATTTGTGTGTTCGGTTATGTTTTAAAGTGTTATAAATTTTATTGTGTTTAGTTTAACTTGGGAAAGTTTGGTTCCACAGATTGCTTGTATTGCACATCTTATGTTATTGCTAGAATTGATAACTGCAGGATCCTGCGTGATCCCCCTTTTTCATTATCCCAATCTTGGTGATTTCTGGCATCTGTTTCTTCTGTGTGAACCTCAATAAAAATTTTATATACAAAAAAAATATTCCAATTTTAATTCAATATCTAATAAACCGTTTATTATAATATTCTACAGTAAAAAGTCTCTTTATTTATAGATTTTTTGGGATATTTTAAGCATTCTGTGGGATTTTTTTGCCAAAAAGTTTTTGCCGACTTTTTTTTAAACGCTTGTTCTTTATTTTTTTACAACCCTTTTTATTATCATTCCTTGGACCTCATATGTAAATGTCAGACATTTTTGCTCATTAGTTTCTTTGCAAACAGCGTTTCACTTTTCAAACATTCAAGCAAACATTTTTTTTTTTTTCACTCCATTCGTCTGCGGTGTTGGGTTTTTCCGGCAGCTGTGATCGGCTCCTACCCTGATTTCTCCGTCGTGTTCGGCGGGGTTAATCCAGATGTTTTTGCGGGTTTTCGGCATGCATTAGCCGGGTTTTGCGGTGAGTGTTCGTCGGGTTTGCGGCGGCTTTTCCCTGCGCTACGACGGCCCTGTGGTGCTTGCTGAATACACTGCAGGGTCGCCGAAATGGGATTGCCGAATCGCACCGAATTGAAGAGAACGAAAAGTCACCAAACGTGCAGTGACTTTTTGATTCTCTTTGAATAACACTCTATGTTTTACTTCATTCAGCTACAGCTGTTCTCAAATTAGCATTGTTTGCAACAATGTTTATACTTAGGTGACTGTGATAGGTAGCAAAGAGCCCTTACAGTTACTATTATATATCAAATACATAAGCCTACTTCCATTGCAGCAGTTTATGTACATGAATATATTAAAGCTGTTTCACTGTGACTCCCTTACACAGTAATAAACACAAGTATCTTCTGGTTTCATTCCAGTGAGTTTAAAATAAACTTCTCCTTTATTTGTGTTCCTTGTTATTGTCAGTCGTCCTTGCACAGATGTGGCATAAAATTTCCGATCATCATACAATATTCTTCCCATCCATTCCAGTCCTTTCCCTGCAGGCTGTCGGATCCAGTTCACTGAATACATATTAGTGCTGTCAGTGAGGGAGGCTCCGGTCACTTTACAGGTCAGTGTCAGATCCTCTCCCGGTCTCACAGTCCCAGGACCGGACTCAGACCGAGAGATCTGGGAATTTACACCTGTAACAAAGAAGGAAATATTATAAAATGTGACGATGTAACTGGAAAGTCACAATTCCAATATGCACACCAAACTCACAAGATACTGAGAAGAACACAACATGAAGTAACCCCAGGAGATTCCTCATGTTCAAGCTGATGAATTAAGCAGAATTTAACCTCCGGATCCACAGCAAGTCAACGCGTTCTACATTTCCTGCATGTGATTCTATATACAATTTTCTGTTTGAATATATTTGCATACATAAATATCAGTTTGAATTTACATACATGGAAAGATATGCTTCTATTTTCCCTACCGAGTCATTTCACCCCGTGCACTGAACTAATTTTGAGTGACCACTTTTTGCTCATCACAATTAGTTGCAATTTGGAGTCATATTTTTTTGCAGCTTCCAAACAAATTATATAGTTTTATTCAAAGAGAGCCGAACTGGCCCCGAAATTGCTGCGAACAGTTAATTTCCTAGTACAATGCAATTTCAGTGCCATTCGGGTGTTCAAAAGTTGCAAATTCTACAAATATTGGTGAATTTCCAGCGAAATATGGTGATCTTTGGCAGCAGTGACATCCCTATAGAGAAGTAATGGTTAATCAATTCAGAGAACACCGAACAGTAGTGAAATGTCAATGAAATGTCCTGATTTTCGGTGGTTCCATTCAGCAGGTTTATTTAGGCGAATCCCATAGGTTTCAATGTAAAAAATATTTCTGTTTTTATTAAATATTTATTGAACTGTTTATTCTTTTATCACACTATTTTCTTGGGTTTTGTTTATTCTTTTAGTCTGCAGCAAAACGTCTCTTTATTTATTTTTTTAGACATTTTTCTGGCGAAATTTTTCTTTTGAATTTTTTTTAATAGCTTTTTTTTCTGTAAGACCTTTTTATTATTATTCATAGGACCTTATATGTAATTTTCCAAATTTCCGTGCAGTAGTTCTTTTGCAAACAGCTTTTTAATGTTGCAGTGGTTTTTTTTTTCTCACCCGGTTCATCAGCTTCTCGGCTTTTTCCGGCGGCTGTTCAACGATCTCTTCGGCAGATCTTTGTGTTTTTACAGATGCACTTGGCTCTCTCGTTCACACTTTGGCAAGTTCGCTTGGCCGATCCTGCGGTTAATTCAGCTTTCATTAAGTGCGGCGAATCGAGCCTCCAAACGAAGCCAGGTGTCGAATGCGAGTACCCTTGAGCCAGGTTCCGGGGCTCTAGTCCAGGTGAGCATGTTATGAATAGTCTTTTTTTGTCTTATTTGGAGAACTGATATCTTGCTCTATGATATTCTTTCTGCTGAAAAATTCCCACAAGAACATAGAGTTTACAGTGCATTCCGCAAGTTGGCAAAACACATTCAGTCCAGAGCCAATATTATATAGGCTCTAGAAGATGTGAGTGTCCACCTATATAAACTGTATATTGTCATTCCAATATTATTGACTCTACTGCACTATTTTATTTCCCTTGTCCTTGAGGATTTCCTTTTTTGAGGGTTTCCATATCAAGACCAATTACAAAATATAAGTATTTATTTATTTGGTTCACTATACTTCACAAGCACGTTTTTAATATTCTCCCAATTGATATGAAAGAAATTTTTTATTGTGCTTAAGGGAATTGTTGTTGTTTTTTGTTAGCTTCATAGGTGGTTTTTAGGAGGACAAATCACCCTGGTTCCCATTTATTAGCAGTAATTTATACAGAAGTATGTATTTGATTTTATTAGTTGGTTGGTTTGGAGGAGGTGTGGTGGTTGTGTGGAGTTCCCTGTCAGTACTGTCCATCTATTATTATAATTTTATATGGTTTTTGTATATGTTTGGGAGTTTTTAGCTGCGGCCTATACAGTATATAATAAATATATATATTATTCCACAATTTTGTATCCGTGTCCTTTTTTGTGTGTGTCTTGTTGTTATCTCCTTGCGTACGGCCGGTCATCAGTAGGCAACTTAAGGATAATATTAACCCTTTCACTGCTGAGGACGTGTGGGGAACGTCCTCATTGACTCCTAAGGAAAGATAGGGGGTTCCTTTGAACCCCAATATCTTCCGACTGTTGGCAGCTAGGAGGGTCATGTTTGGTATCATTAGAAAGGCCAGAGCATGGCCATGTTTGAAGTAAAGAAAAAAAATAATTTAAATAATTTAAGAAAAATTTGTTTTTTTTAAGACGTGAAATGGCTCAGCAGTGAAGGGGTTAATAATATGTGTGTCTTGGTATGAATGGGAGGAATGTAGATCACTCACCTGCTTTGATCAACACAATAAACAAGTTAAGACATGAATAAATATTTAAGCAGACATATACTTTTTCTGTCTGTTAGCAATGAATAACGTTTATACCCCCTTTGTCTGGGAATTACTGCAAATATTAAACAGGCATACTCTTATTTGATGAGCATCAAACCTTTTATTTAGGAACTCAGATGACCGAGAGGATTTATGTCACCAGTGACGTTATGTAAAATTCTTTTTAAATATTCCTGACCTAATTACTGGAGCCACAGCACTCCCTAAAGATAATATAACAGTACTTGTCCATAAAATTGAATCAATGAAAACTCCTTAAAGTATTGTGAATAGAGGTGTCCTCCTACCAATAGAAGGGGATAATAGAAAGTCTGGGATGATGAGACAGGATCAAGCACTCTTTGTCTTTATCTTTTGGGCTTGGGGGTCTTAACAATTCTCCTCTCTGGTTTCTGATCCTCTGATGATAGATTGCATTCCCTGATGGCAAGTCTGTCTTGTATTTAGCCACACTGGATCTCTCTCTAAGAAAACTATTCCTCTTCAAGATACCTGATCTTCCTCCAGTGAATGACTGTACGTGACGAGGGTATCCAGAAGCACGTGACTTAGAAAAAAAATTCCATATACTTGGAAAGGTGTAAGTTGTTATTTGTATCAAATAATTCTTTCCTTATAGAGGAGTGAATGACGAAATATCACACTTTTAGGGTTTGTAAAGATAGAAATGAATTATACCACATAGAAGCTGACTTGCTGTTTTAGGGAAATAATTATAATTGTAATGATAATTACAGCTATTATGAGCTGAAAATTATATAATGGTACATGTTGGAGGAAAGCAGAAAAGTCCCCATAGAGAAGCAATGGTTAATTTATTCACAGAACACCGAAAAGCAGTGAAATGTCAGTGAAGTTCCCTGTTGTTCGGTGGTTTCATTTGGCAGTTTTAACCCTTTCGCTGCTGAGGCTTTTCCCGCCCCTGTGCTGAGGTCATTTTTACCGGTTTTGCTCATCATGTTTAAACGTGTTTTGAAGGCTTATTTTAGTATATGACCCAGACATATTATATATCGTTCTTTCCGTCAGACTCGGTAGATTCATAATATGTCATTATTATATGTATACGTTATGTCATGTCTGTATATTATAACAAAAAATGCAATAAAATATGTATTTTCAATAATTTACAATGTGTAAAATGTTTTTTTTCACATTTTAACATGCGAGCAATTGCGGTTATATTTTGTATGGGGTGCGCTTGTTAAAAAAATTAGAGATGGGTCTCGTTACATTTTTTTTGGGGGAAAATTACACTATTTTTAACAAACGCACTCCATACAAAAATCGTTAGTGCAGCATCATTGTTCACATTATAATTGAAATGGGAACAATATTGCTGCATTAACAAACCAAAAAAAAGAAAAAAAAGTGTTTATTTTTTTTATATAATTTTTTTTATTTTTATTTTTCATTTTTTTTTTTTTTTTACAAAATTTTTTACTTTCATGTTTGGTATCGTTGGAACGGCCAACGGGAAATTTAACCCCTAGCTGCCACGGATCGGGAGATAGGGAGTTCATTGGAACTCCCTATCTCCACAGTTGGTGGCAGTTAAGGGTTAAGTCCAGGACTGGCGTCATCGTGCTACGCACGATGACGCCAGTCCTCAGGGGGAGTTCCAGGAGGCTTGGCCGACATCCAAGATGTCGGCCAGCTCCGGGAAAGGATCGCAAACCGGCGCTTTTCAGCGCCGATTCGCGATCCAGCTCCCCAGGGGTTAATGCCAGGCATCATTTGGAAGGGCAGGCTGTGCCCTTCCAAATGATGCCTGGGTTAACCCCCGCAGAGCCGCCGATCGGGAGGGAGAGAGGTCCGAAGGACCTCCCCCCCTCCCTTTCAGGCGCCTCCTCCGCACATGCGGGGGGGGCGCCTGAATTTGGTGTCATCGCGCTGCCGCGATGACACCAAATTCCGGCGGCTGCTGTTCCGGATGCCGGGCTGACATCCAGGATGTCAGCCCGCACCGGAGGGGCCAGCGATCGGCCGGAACCCGGCCGAACGCTGACCCCAATGGGAGGACGCGCTCAGCGCGTCCTCAGCATCGAAGTGGTTAATCAGGCGAATCCCATAGGCGTCAATGTTAAAAATATTCCCGTTTTTATTCAATATCTAATAAACTGTTTATTTTTTTAATCTGCAGCAAAAAGTCTCTTTATTTATTTTCTTTTTTAGGATCTTTTAGGCATTTCCCGGGAAAAAAAATTCTGTTTTTTTTAATAGCGTTTTTTCTTTTTTCTTTTTTCTGTAACAGACCTTTTTTATTATCGTTCATTGGGCATTATATGTAAATTCCAGACATTTTCGTTCAGTAATTTGTTTGCAAACAGTGTTTCAATTTTGACACAATTGTAGCGCTGTTTAAAACTGTGTTGCTGCAATTACTCGGTTTTAGCCACCAGAGGGAGACAAAAGCCATATGGACTATGCGGGACCTAAACGAACTACAATATCCATCAGGCTTTGCGGCGGATACAGGAAGTGGGTGGGACAGAGAGGAAAGATGTAAGCAGCCTCGTGCGGAGACTGCGAGAGATCGAGACCAGACCGGAGGGCAGACGTTAACTCGAGGGTGCTGGAGATCGGGACAGTAACTTGCGGAGGCATACCCATTACAGCTGAGAGGTTTGCGCAGAACTTCAGTTTCAGTTGGACCCCTTGTAAGGAGACCGTGATGATCCATAGGGAGTGCAGGCGGTAGGCCGTAGTTCTCGAGCTGGAGATCGGACGAGCAAGAGAGCGGATCCAGTGGGACAGAGTTCCGGAGGACAAGCAGAGAGACATCCTTGATCGGGCAGTGGGGCAGACTGTCTAACGGATGGGTGAGAGGCCTTACCGGCCGAAAGTCCAAGTATAATCCAGCACGCTGCCTTATTGTTCAATTATACAGGGCCCCAACGTGACTAGTCGAAGATTTGCTTATTACATTCACTGGCCAGTTGAGTAGGGTACCCGGGTACACGAATCAATACACGTACACCTTTTTGAGACATTGCACTCACGGGATTTACACTCCAGAACTGAGGGGGTTAATCCTTTTCCTTTTGCCGCCGCGTGTTTTTCCCGCATTCCGAAATCCTGTCGTTCATATACCGTACTTGCATTATATGTGTCACTTTATTGGCATCAGTAAAGTATATAATCTATAAAATCCACAACAGTGCTGGAGTATATTTATTCCCTAGTGCGGTGAGACTAACCCGAGGTTTATTCAGCGGCTCCTCCGGGAGTGAGCGCTACACATGGGGGCTCGTCTGGGATTCTAGTCTCTAAAATAAAACCGCATTTAAAGGGTTAAATATGGATCCAGACACTGCTGCCAAATGGTGTGAGGAGCAAAATAGCCAGATAGAGTTAAACAAAGTCATGGATATTCCTGCAGACACTTGGGCCGAAGATCAGATTCGCGGGCCGTGGCCGCGCTGACACCAGATCATCGGGGGTTAATCCTGGACATTAAAACGAACCCAGATACTTCTCACACATATGTTTTTTTTGAGTGGAGAAAGGGTGTTCCAGTATGTTTTCAGGGCGCAAGCGTGAAGCTGACCGATGAGGTGGAAGTTCAACTGATTCAGCCAAGTGCGCCACGTGGCGATCCCGCGAGTGTTTCCGCGCCCAGTCCGCTGGCCATGATCAGGCCTGAATTCATAGTGGCTATCGGAGATTTGCTGGCTAAATGTCAAAGAACAAGCCCTCCACACACTAACTTTGGTTATCGACGGTTGAGAAATTTTACAGGAAACGTACCAACTCCGGCGGGAGAAGAAACTTTTGAAGAATGGGTAGAACAGGCGATGCAGGCTTTGGATGAGTGGGACGTCCCTGAAGCGCAGAAGAAGCAAAGAATTACTGAGAGCTTAAAGGGACCTGCGTCAGAGGCTGTTAGTAACCTTGAGTTGAGTATGCAAGACTGCACTGCTTTAGATTACCTAAACGTGTTACAGGAAGTCTTTGGGCGAACAGAAAAGGCTGCTGAACTCATGTACCAGTATGAACACACCTACCAGCGAAAATGTGAGAAAATGACTGAATATATGAGGCATCTAGATAAGATTCTGCACCAGATACTTCTTAAGAAAGGGGCCAAACCGGCCACAATAGACAAAATCAGAATGCAGCAGATATTGAGGGGCGCTCAACCTCTAGATCCTGTAATGTTACAGCTGCGAACCAGAGAAGGTAACCGAGAATTGAAATACCTGGAACTGATTCGAGCTGTTAGAGAGGAAGAGGCTCTACTGGAAGAAAAATCCTTAAGGAGAGGAGAAAGAGCTTACGCACAACCCGTGAGGCATAACAAATATCTACAAACTGAAGATGATTCGTTGGACACCTATGGATCCGAAGTTGACGGGCAAGAGCATCTGTTTGTTCCTATATACACAGAGAGTGCGGCCAAAGAGTCAACCATTCCTACCTATAATGAAATACACAAAACTGTTAAGAAGGTGCAAGAAGCTCAAGCTGAACTGAAACAGGCACACACGGACTTGTGCCGAGTACTTTTGAAGGTGGCAGAGACACAGACCGATATGCAGAAGTTCCTTACTGATATGCGGACAACTGGAGTTGCTGTGTTGTCTGGCCAGGGTCCTTCAACCGAATCATTACAAGTAAGTGCACCTCCGGTTTCGAAGAAGAGATGTTTCAGTTGTGGGGAAATGGGTCATTTCCGAGCACAGTGCAAAAACCAAAGGCCTGAAAGAAATAAAGTGGAAGAGTTCCTAAAGGCCTTGGAAGGGCTGCTATCTACCTCACAGGCGGGAAACGCCAGAGGGCCCAAGTGAAGGAGCAAACTAGGTGCCCAATGGTTGAAAACCGCTCCAAAATTCAAGCAAGAACCGAAAGGCTGAGAGGACCCAGAGTCTTGCCAACTGCTGAGCCAGGACTGAAAGAGTTACTCCCTTAGTATCCGGTCCTATGTCATGGGGAAACAATGCACACCCGAAACCTCCACGAGTCAAGAAGAAGGCCAGGGTACAGCGAACTGGGTCTAAACCTCCTGCGGCTACGACAAAGTTTCCTGACCAGCTGATAGGTGCTTCTCCCATCGTTCCAATCCAAGTAGAGGGAGTCTACACTAAAGCTCTGTTAGACTCAGGGGCTCAAGTGACATTGATCTATCGAGACTTCTACGAGAAGCACTTGAAGCACATACCTCTACAGAAGATAAAGGACCTTGAGATCTGGGGTATCGGAACCGAGAAGCTTCCCTATGATGGATATCTACAGGTGAAGTTAGAAATTGGATCCGAAGTTATCGGACAGTCTGGAGGTTGTGATGCATTCACCATTGTGTGTCCTCGGCCTTCAGGGGCCAACAGAAGTTCTATGATAGTGGGGACGAATACTGATCTGGTGAGATGTCTTCTGACTCCAATAGTGATGGAAGAAAGTTCTACCAGAGGAGTGCACCCAATGTTACGTCGGGTCTATCAGCGAATGGTCGAAGAACAGAGGGCACCTGCCGAAGTGGGGCGTCTGTGGAGATTGGGGGGAACAGAGAAGGTTCTGCAATCAGGAGAAGTGACGAGTTTCCGGGCTTCAGTCAAGTTGAACGGATCAGAACCGGGTCCCTATGTGGTACTGGAAACTGATCCCAGTCATGGGAGTGAAGTCAGAGTAGAAGTAATCCCTGAGATAATCTCCACACGAGCTTTGAAATGGACACGAGGAAGAGTCTCATTTAGTGTGTGTAATGTGTCTGATTCTCCAGTGATCCTGAAAGCACAAATGCCCATCGGGAAAGTAGCGTCCGCTACGCCTCTCTCCCCTACCGATTTAGGGGGGGGAGTGAATAAAGAGATTCCTGCTGAAAGGTTCTATCCTAAGGACACTCCCATCTCACCTGAATGGAAGAAACGTCTTCAGTTCCAGATCCTAAAATGGAGAGACTTGTTCTCGAAGGATGAGTTTGCCGTGGGTCTAGCCAAGAGCACTGAACATCGCATTCGACTACAGGAAGATAAGCTGTTTCGAGAAAGGTCAAGACAAGTTCCGCTGGGAGACTTGGATGATCTACGAGAACAGCTGAATGAATTACAGCGGACTAAGGTGATTCAAGAGTCCAGGAGTCCATACGCCTCTCCAATAGTGATGGTTCGGAAGAAGAATGGTTCTATTCGTCTATGTATAGACTATCGCACGTTAAATCAGAGAACCATTCCGGATCAAACATAGAAACATAGAAAAATGTCGGCAGATAAGAACCTTTCGGCCCATCTAGTCTGCCCAATTACATGGATACTTAACCTGGATTTATCTTTTGTTTAGGATAGCCTTATGCCTATCCCATGCTTGCTTAAATTCAATTACTGTTTTGGCCTCTACCACTTCTACTGGAAGACTGTTCCATGTATCCACCACCCGCTCAGTAAAATAATGCTTCCTGATGTTACTTTTAAACCTTTGCCCCTCTAATCTAAGACTATGTCCTCTTGTTTTGCTATTTTGTTTCCTTTTAAATATACTCCCTTCCTCTACCTTGTGGATTCCCTTTACGTATTTAAATGTTTCTATCATATCTCCTCTGTCTCGTCTTTTTTCCAAGCTGTACATGTTAAGATCATTAAGCCTTTCTTGGTAACTTTTCTCCTTCAAGCCGTACACCATTTTAGTAGCCCTTCTCTGAACTCTCTCTAAGATGTCTATATCCTTCTGGAGATACGGTCTCCAGTACTGCACACAGTACTCCAAGTGAGGTCTCACCAGTGCTCTGTACAGTGGCATGAGCACTTCCCTTTTCCTACTGCTAATACCTCTCCCTACACAACCAAGCATTCTGCTAGCATTTCCTGCTGCTCTATTACATTGACTATTTACCCTTAGATCCTCTGAAATAATGACCCCTAAATCCCTTTCCTCAGATGTTGAGGTTAGGACTGTATCAAATATTCTATATTCAGCCCTTGGGTTTTTACATCCCAGGTGCATTATCTTGCACTTATCCACATTAAAACTCAATTGCCATTTTTTTAGTTTACCTAAATCATTTGTCATTTGGCTGATCCCTCCAGGAACGTCAACCCTGCTGCAAATCTTTGTGTCATCAGCAAAAAGACATACTTTTCCATTAATACCTTCTGCAATATCACTAATAAAAATATTAAAGAGAATGGGTCCAAGTACTGACCCCTGAGGTACCCCACTGGTAACAAGACCTTGCGCCGAATAAACTCCATTTACCACAACCCTCTGTTGTCTGTCACTCAGCCACTGCCTAATCCATTCAACAATATTGGAATCCAAGCTCAAAGATTGCAATTTATTGATAAGCCTTCTATGCGGAACAGTATCAAAAGCCTTACTGAAATCTAAATAAGCAATGTCTACTGCACCACCTGTGTCTATTATTTTTGTTACCCAATCAAAAAAATCAATAAGATTAGTTTGGCATGATCTCCCTGAGGTAAACCCATGTTGTTTCTGATCCTGTAATCTATGTGTTTTTAGATGTTCAACAATCCTTTCCTTTAACATGGTTTCCATTAATTTCCCCACTACTGACGTAAGACTAACTGGCCTATAGTTCCCCGATTCCTCCCTACTACCCTTCTTGTAAATGGGCACAACATTTGCTAATTTCCAGTCTTCTGGGACGACTCCTGTTAACAAGGATTGGTTAAATAAATCTGTTAACGGTTTTGCTATTACATCACTGAGCTCTTTTAATAATTTAGGATGGATCCCATCAGGCCCCATTGACTTATTTGTCTTTACTTTAGACAGCTGCTTTAGAACCTCCTCCTCTGTAAACTCATATGTAAATGTCTCTTTAGTGTTCTCTCCTAACTGAGGTCCCTTTCCTTCCTTTTCTTCTGCAAAGACTGAACAAAAATATTCATTGAGGCAGTCAGCGAGACTTTTATCCTCTTCTAAATACCTTCCTTCCTTTGTTTTTAATCTAACTAATCCTTGTTTTACTTTTCTTTTCTTGTTTATGTATCTAAAAAATGTTTTATCCCCCTTTTTTACTGACTGAGCTATTTTCTCTTCTGCGTGTGCTTTGGAAGCTCTTATAAATTGCTTTGCCTCATTCTGCCTAATTTTATAGGTTTGCCTATCTTCTTCACTTTGAGTTTTTTTGTTCTTCACTATTTTGGCCACTTCTGCAGAGTACCACAGTGGTTTCTTCCCTTTTTTGTTTTTGCTAACGAGCCGAATGCAATTTCCTGTGGCCTTCAATAATGCTTCCTTTAAATAATCCCATTTCTCCTGGACTCCCTTTAAACTCCTCCAGTCTGATAATGACTCCTTCACACAAAATCTCATTTTAGAAAAATCAGTTTTTTTAAAGTCTAAAACTTTTGTTTTCGTGTGGTGCAGCTCAATCCCTGTTCTTATATTAAACCACACTGACTGGTGATCACTAGATCCCAAATTTTCACCTACAACAACGTCCGATACCAAACCTCCATTTGTGAGTATTAAATCCAATATGGCCTCTTTACGGGTCGGCTCCTCAACTACTTGTGTTAGAGATAATCCCAGTAAGGAGTTTAGAATATTTGTACTCCTGGTGCACCCAGCTATTTTGGTTTTCCAGTTCACATCAGGAAGATTAAAGTCCCCCATGATAATAACTTCCCCCTTCATTGCCATTTTGGCTATTTCCTCAACCAGCAGATTATCTAGCTCATCTACTTGTCCAGGGGGTCTATAGATCACCCCTACATGAGCTACTGTATGATTGCCAACTGTTAGCGTAACCCAAACTGACTCTATGTTCACCTCGCTCACTTTTATTTGGTTCGTTTTTATGTTGTTTTTCACATACAGGGCCACTCCTCCTCCTTTCCTACCTTCTCTGTCTTTTCTATATAAAGAGTACCCCGGTATTGTTATGTCCCAGTTATTTTTCTCACTGAACCATGTCTCAGTAACCGCCACTAAATCTACTTTTTCAGCTGCCATCATTGCCTCCAGTTCATTGATTTTATTGACTAAACTGCGAGCATTTATAGACACGACTCTGAGCTTGTAATTTTTTATCTCGCATGTTGCTTGCACCCTCCGATTTAGTTTTGGGGGACAATCGGGCAGATTGTTTACCCTTTTGTTCCCCCCTCCTAGTTTAAATATTTCTTTGCGAAACCTTTGAACTTCTCACTGAGAACATATGTTCCCCTATGAGTAAGATGCAAACCATCTTTTTTATACAGTTCCTTTCTGCTCCAATTAGAGCTATCATGGGACACAAAGCCAAATCCTTGCTCCCGACACCATTCCCGAAGCCACAAATTGAATTCCCTATTGCGCATCTTCCTATCTTGAATGTTATGCACAGGCAAAACTTCAGAGAATGACACAGTGGACGCAATCTGCTGTATTTCACCTCCAAGAACACAAAAATCTTCCTTAATCTCAGAAACCTCATTGCTAGCCAAATCATTTGTCTCTAGATGGACTAGAACATCCACTTCCCCTTGCTGGTTTGCTTCTTTGACAATATTGAGAATACGTCTCCTGTCTCTACGAGCAGTAGCCCCAGGAAGACATCTCACCAAACCACTACTCTCCAGCTCAACACCTCTTATGATAGAATCACCCAGCAACAATTGCCTTCTATCAAGTCCCACCTTTTCATTTTTGTCCTTGGTTGCAGTGCTGCATACCTTAGGCATAGTGGATGGTGGTTCCTCAACTATGGTGTCTGAGCCTGCATCCGTCTTACCACTACACTCTGAAAGTGCCTCAAAAGAATTAAGAAGAGCCACAGATTGTGGGACATGCTTTCTATCCACAACGCTAAGTCTACCAGATCCTACAGTAGTCCATCTGCCGCTCCTAGGAGGCCTCTGTGGCAGTGGCTTTGTAACAGTCATAGCCTGAGTTTGTCTAACAGATAATTTACAAATCTCAGACTTCAAACAGGCAATTTCCTGCTGCAATAAAGAGAACTGCCTACATATCAGGCACACTCCAAACCTCCAAAAATTGGATCTAAAAACAAACGCATGACAGCTCTTACACTGGACCAAGCCTGCCATTATAAAAGAATGGATTTAAAACCAGCAAATCTTACCTTTTTGTAGGTTTTCTACCTCCTGTCAAACCTCAGACTACCTCCAGAGTATCTCCAGAAGATCTCCTCTAAGAGTTCACTTTGAAGGCTTCACTTAGAAGGCTTGACAAGCTCAATTAGACCAAGCTAATATTCCACAAGCTTTATATAGCCACCTCCCCCAGCAAGGAGTGGACAAGCTAAACCTCTTTGCAAATACCACCCAATTGATTCATATTGTATGCTAATCAGTATGAAAATGAGTCACCAGCCTAACCTAATTTACTCACCAGACCTAACTTAAAACCTTAAGATGAATAGAAAAGATCTGTTTGAAACAAAAAATCAAAATCACTCACCAGAAAATCTCCTCTAAGAGTTCACTTTGAAGGCTTCACTTAGAAGATGCCTTACAGTGTTTGTCTGGAGCAAAATGGTTTAGTGTACTAGACCTGCGAAGTGGGTATCATCAGATACCAATGCATCCGGAGGACAAAGAGAAGACTGCGTTTATCTGCCCACTGGGGTTCTTTGAGTTCAACAGAATGCCTCATGGCCTTATGGGGGCTCCCGTCACGTTCCAACGGTTAATAGGGAAGACAGTCGGGGACATGAACCTGATCGAAGTATTGGTGTATCTTGATGATATTATTGTGTTCGGGAAGACTCTGGAAGAACATGAGCAGCGGTTGGAGAAGGTTTTGAAGCGGCTCCACGAAGAAGGGTTGAAGCTGTCTCTGGAGAAGTGTAAATTTTGCCTACCTTCTGTTACGTACCTGGGACATGTTGTTTCAGCTGAAGGTGTTTCGACGGATCCTTGAAAGTTGGAAGCCATAGCTTCCTGGTCTAGACCCCGAAATGTTACTGAACTTAGATCTTTCCTGGGGTTCTGCTCGTATTACCGAAGATTCGTAGGAGGATTTGCCAAGATAGCTCAACCCTTGAATAAGTTCCTACAGAAGGAAGATGTGGAAGAAGGCTCCAAGGCCTCTGATCAAGGTTCATCGGCTAAAGGGCAAAGGAACGCCCGAGAATCCATTCAAGAAGAATGGACTGATCGATGTGAAGGTGCTTTCATGAAGTTGAAGGAGAGTCTAACTCGAGCTTCTGTCTTGGCTTACGCTGACCCTCATAAGCCGTACGAATTACATGTGGATGCCAGCAGAGAAGGCCTAGGGGGAGTCCTTTACCAGGAATATGGTGGATTGTTGCGGCCTGTAGCATATGTGAGCCGAAGTCTTACCCTGTCACGGTTCCCAGATCCCACCACGCAGTACTTAACGCCCAACACTCCACAGAGCCCAGAAGCTACCAACAGAGTAGCCGTGAAAGATCTCTAACTGTCTGGTCCTTAGAATTGGCCAGGTAAACTAGCTAGACAGAAAGGGTTAACAACACGA
The DNA here is from genome assembly GCA_009667805.1 of Leptobrachium leishanense. Taxonomy (NCBI): domain Eukaryota; kingdom Metazoa; phylum Chordata; class Amphibia; order Anura; family Megophryidae; genus Leptobrachium; species Leptobrachium leishanense. The sequence goes on along the minus strand of CM019063.1, from coordinate 202,454,361 downwards.
GGAGTAGTCAGCCGAGCCAGAATCAGGAATACAGAGTTCAGAATGGTCAAATGGAATAGCCGGGTCGATATCAGAGCAGTGGCGTAGTACAAGAAAATGGTCTAGGGCAACAGAAGGCAGAATAGTCAGAAACAAGCAGAGGTCAATAACGGGTTAATTCAATATAGCAGTCAGGTACAAGGAGCACAGGTATGGATCACCACGATCTGGCAACTGCTGAGAATACACTGAGGGTTTTTAAAGTCCTTCACCAGACCACGCCCCAAACTCAAGCCGCGCCTCATGCAACCACCTCCCTGCCTGTCTCCATTTAAACCGGGCATTGGTCAGCGAGCAGCATCAGACATGCTGCCCTCAAGCACACAGGTAGGGCTGGAAGCTCCCAACGTTACAGTACCCCCCTCTCCACGGGAGGCCACCGGACGACCAACAGGACGAGCGGCAAGACGACCACCAGGGCGATCGGGGTGTGAGGCATGGAACGCCCTGACCAACCTAGAGGCAGACATGTCGGAAGCTGGAATCCAGGACCGGTCTTCTGGACCATAACCCACCCAATTGACCAAGTACTGCAGAGCGCCCCTGCACAGCCTAGAATCCAAAACCCTCCTAACCTCATACTCAGATTCACCATCAACCTGAATAGGTGGAGGAGGAGGAACGACCCGCGTGTACCTGTTACACAACAAAGGCTTCAGTAGGGAGGTGTGGAAGACGTTGTGCATGCGAAGATGTTTAGGAAGGGCAAGAGCATAAGCCACAGGATTAATGCGGCGAATGATCTTATATGGACCTATAAACCGAGGTGCCATTTTCATAGAAGGCACCCGCAACTTCACGTTCCTAGTGGACAACCAAACTCTATCCCCCACGTTATAGGAGGGAGATTGTAACCTATGCCTGTCAGCCTTGCGTTTCTGGACAGCAACATTGCGCTCCATATTTTCTCGAATCTGTCTCCAAATCTCTTGCAGTTGAGTGAGATGGTCATCGAGAGCCGGGATGACCTGTTCAGTAAACTGAAGCGGTAGAGCCGGAGGAAAAAACCCATAGATGGCAGAAAAAGGAGAGTGGCCAGTGGTCTCGTTAACGGCGTTATTACGTGCATACTCAGCCCAGGGCAACAACTCCGACCAATTGTCTTGTTGTTGTGTGGTAAAGCAACGTAGGTACTGCTCGAGACCCTGATTTGCCCTCTCTGCTGCCCCATTAGTTTGTGGATGATATGCTGAAGAGAAGGCCAATCGCACCCCCATCTCCGCACAGAAAACCCTCCAGAAACGAGAGACGAACTGGGCTCCTCTGTCAGAGACTATTTCAGACGGAACCCCATGTATTCGTACAATCTCTCTAGCAAAGACAACTGCCAGTTCTTTGGCTGTAGGAAGCTTAGGTAGAGGGACAAAATGAGCCATTTTGGAGAAGCGGTCTACAACTGTCAGAACCACAGTATGACCCTTGGACTTCGGCAAGTCCACAATAAAATCCATAGATAGATGAGACCAAGGCCTCTTAGGCATGGGTAAAGGCTGCAATAGACCGACAGGCAAGGATTTACTGGTTTTGCTTCTGGCACAGACTTGACAAGCCAAAACAAACAGACGTACGTCCTGTCGCATGGTGGGCCACCAGAACTGTCTGGAGATACTGGTAAGAGTCTTAGTAATACCAGGATGACCTGCTGGTTTAGAATCATGAAACATTATGAGTAATTCTTGTCTTTCCTTTTCAGGTACAAACAACATATCTGGAGGCTTGTCAGGTGGAGCCCCTACTTGAACTGCCTGGAGGCGTTCCAGGAAAGGTGAGGAGACAGACAAGACTGTGGAAGCCACAATACGTTCAGGAGGAACTATAGGATTGTGGTCTTGTGTATTAGATTCATACGGGTCATATTGACGAGATAAGGCATCAGCCTTTACATTGCGGTCACCTGGTCTGTAAGTCAATACAAAATTAAACCGAGACAGTAGCAATGACCACCTGGCCTGTCTCGCGTTCAAACGTTTAGCATCCCTGATGTACGTAAGGTTCTTATGATCAGTAATTATCAATAAAGGGTCAAGAGTACCTTCCAACAAATGTCTCCACTCTGATAGGGCAGACACAATAGCAAGCAATTCTCTGTTACCGATATCATAATTGCGTTCTGCTGGTGATAATTTTCTTGAAAAGAACCCACAAGGATGTAGAGGTTTCCCTGGAGACTCTCTTTGAGACAGGACAGCCCCAATGCCTATCTCGGAAGCATCAACCTCTAGAACAAACGGAATCCTGGGATCAGGGTGCCGTAACACGGGAGCGGAAGTGAAAGCTTGTTTGAGGGCTTCGAATGCTTGTTTGGATTGAGAAGACCAGATCTGGTTCTTCAGACCTTTACGTGTCATATTAATGATAGGGGAGGCTACAGCGGAATAATTCTTGATAAATCTCCTATAATAGTTAGAAAACCCCAGAAACCTCTGTATGGCTTTGAGACCTTGAGGGAGAGGCCATTCTGAGATGGCCGTGAGTTTAGAAGGATCCATCTCAAAACCTTCTGGAGTGATAATATACCCAAGAAATTTCACAGTAGTAATGTCGAATAAACACTTCTCTAGTTTGCAATAAAGTCCATTGTCCAGTAATTTTGCTAATACCTGTCTGACATGTGCATGGTGGGTTTTCAGATCGGGAGAGTAAATCAATATATCATCTAGGTATACTATAACAAAGGTTTGTAAGAAATCTCTGAGCACATCATTAATAAAATCCTGGAATACCGCTGGAGCATTACAAAGACCGAAAGGCATGACCAAGTATTCATAATGCCCACTCCTGGTGTTAAATGCTGTTCTCCACTCATGCCCCTCTTTTATACGTATCAGGTTGTAAGCTCCTCTTAAATCAAGTTTTGTGTATACTGCTGACCCCCTTAACCTGTCGAACAGTTCTGATATGAAAGGGATAGGGTACACGTTCTTAATGGTGATCTTGTTAAGCCCCCTATAATCGATACATGGGCGTAAATCTCCCTCTTTTTTAGACACACAAAAGAACCCAGCCCCTGCTGGAGAAGAGGAACGTCGGATAAAACCTCTCTCCAAATTCTCCTTTATGTACTGTTCCATAATTTGGTTCTCCTTTATGGAAAGAGGATATACTTTGCCTCGAGGAGGCATGGTACCAGGATGAATATCTATGGCACAATCATATGGTCTATGTGGAGGCAGTTTCTCTGCCTCTCTTTTATCAAATACAGCCCTGAGGTCGGCATATTGGTCAGGAACCTCTGTAGACAATGGTGGAGCTGTGGGTGTGTTCAGGGCACCGACATGCTGAATGGGTATTAAACAAGTCCCAAAACAAGCAGGACTCCAAGACAGTATCTCTCCCTTAGCCCAATCAATAACAGGATTATGTTCCACCAACCAAGGGAAACCAAGTACAACAGGATTGGAAGGTGAATGGATAACTTGAAATATGATTTCTTCTTTATGCAAGAGACCAGTGGTAAGAACCACTGTAACCGTATCGTGAGTATTCCTAGGGCAGGATAACGGTGTGCTGTCTATGGCTTCGACGGCTAAGGGTGTCTCTCTTACAACCAGAGGTAGAGAAATGGAAGAAGCGTAGTTAACATCGATAAAGTTGCCAGCAGCCCCAGAATCCAAAAAAGCGGTAGTATGTGTGGTCTTGGTCTCCCAAGCCAAGGATACTGGTAACATAAGTTTAGTATCTTTGACAGGAGACATGCACATCACACCCAAGGCCTGTCTCCTCAGCTGCCTTAGGTGCAGTAGTTTTCCGGCTTTATCATGCATCTTAGGACGAGTAGGACATTGAAATCGTACATGTCCCCCCAAACCACAATACAGGCACAATCCCTCACGAAAACGCCTTGTTCTCTCTTCCTCTGTAAGCCTAGTACGGCCTAGTTGCATAGGCTCAGAGGGAGGAGATAACTCTCTTGGTGGTGCCTGAAAGACAGGGGCCAACCTAGGTAACGGTCTCTTGGGTTTCTCTCTTGGAGTCCTTCTGTCCCTTATCTGATTATCCAGATCTATACAATAATCAATGAGTTCACACAATACCTCAGGTAGTGTACGTGGAGCCAATTCATGCATCAATGACTCTGATAACCCCTCCATAAAAGCCAGAACCAGTGTCTCATTTGTCCAGTTCACATCAGAGATCAAGGTTTTAAATTCTATGGCATAATCAGACACAGTCCTGTTCCCTTGACGTATGCGGAACAAGGATTTGCCAGCTACCGTGGCCTTTCTGGTAGGATTAAATGTACGTTGTAACTCGGCTATGAATTCTTTATAATCCCGTATGATAGGCTTCTCTGCCTCCCATAAAGGAGTCGCCCATGTCAATGCTCTGCCAGACAGATGATTAATAATGAACCCCACTTTGGCAATGTCAGAGAAAAACATCTGTGGATTTAATTTAAAATGAATATCCACATGGACCAAAAATCCCCGGCACTCTGAGGGAGTACCGTCAAACCTCATAGGAGCGGTCATGTGTACCTGGGATGTCTGAACAACAGGGGACACAGGTATATCAAGCGGGGGTGCAACCCCAGCTGGTTCCAGGTGAGCAGTACGAGTCAGGATAGTTTGTAAGGCAATAGCAAACTGATCCATCCTATGATCCTGCTCATCCTGTCTGGATACAAAGTTAGCCAAGTGCTGTGTTAAGTCTGCGGGATCCATATTGGCCAGATCGTAATGTCACGGTTCCCAGATCCCACCACGCAGTACTTAACGCCCAACACTCCACAGAGCCCAGAAGCTACCAACAGAGTAGCCGTGAAAGATCTCTAACTGTCTGGTCCTTAGAATTGGCCAGGTAAACTAGCTAGACAGAAAGGGTTAACAACACGAGGAGTAGTCAGCCGAGCCAGAATCAGGAATACAGAGTTCAGAATGGTCAAATGGAATAGCCGGGTCGATATCAGAGCAGTGGCGTAGTACAAGAAAATGGTCTAGGGCAACAGAAGGCAGAATAGTCAGAAACAAGCAGAGGTCAATAACGGGTTAATTCAATATAGCAGTCAGGTACAAGGAGCTCAGGTATGGATCACCACGATCTGGCAACTGCTGAGAATACACTGAGGGTTTTTAAAGACCTTCACCAGACCACGCCCCAAACTCAAGCCGCGCCTCATGCAACCACCTCCCTGCCTGTCTCCATTTAAACCAGGCATTGGTCAGCGAGCAGCATCAGACATGCTGCCCTCAAGCACACAGGTAGAGCTGGAAGCTCCCAACGTTACATACCCCTTCAGAGAAGAACTATTCTACCCACCAGTTGGAGTTCCTAGCCTTGAAGTGGGCGGTAGTAGACAAACTGAAAGATTATCTGTACAGGGCTGAATTCATGATCAAGACTGACAGCAATCCTCTTACCTACGTCCTTACTACTGCGAAGCTGGATGCCACGGGACATCGGTGGTTGGCCGCTCTGTCAGGGTTTCTGTTCAGCCTGAAGTATTGCCCTGGAGTGAATAATCGAGATGCGGATGCTTTTTCGAGAAGGCCCTACTCTACAGAATGGACTCAGCTGACTCCAGATGGGGTGCAAGCCTTATGTCAAGGGGCAGAGTGCCGGGTCAAGGGAGTGGTTGAAGCAGAAGCTATAGGAGTTATGGCTGCTGCTGTTCCAGAGTTCTATTGTAATCCTACACAGCTGAGGGATGAAAGTCTGCCTACTTTTTCGAAGCAGGACCTGAGAGCCGATTGCGATCCTTTGCGTTGCCGATTGAGATCCTTTGATTGCGTTAACAATGAAGGCCATAAACACGAACAAAAGGGAAATTCTACTGACAAATTCCCCAGAAGGAGCCCGATTGGTATACAAAGAGTGGGAACGGTTGAAGATGTTGGATGGGGTGGTCTACCGAAGGGGCCCCTCAAACAATGCTGAAGAGACCCAGCAGTTGTTCCTTGCCACCAAACACAGAGAGGGTGTGCTGCGGTCATTACACGATGAACATGGGCATTTGGGTGCAGAGAGAACTTTTAAGCTAGTGCGAGACAGATTTTATTGGCCCTGTATGAGATCTGAAGTTGAAAGTTACTGCCATTCGTGTCTGAGGTGCATCCAGAGGAAGACCCTACCCACTCGAACTGCTCCAATGAGCCACCTGCAAAGTCAAGGACCTATGGATTTGGTGTGCATTGATTTCCTGTGCTTAGAGCCAGATGCTAGTGGGCAGGGAAATATTCTAGTAGTGACTGATCATTTCACACGTTATGCCCAAGCTTTCTCTACTAAAGACCAACGTGCTCCTACGGTGGCGAAGGTCCTGATGGAAAAGTTTTTTGCTCACTATGACCTACCAAGGAGAATCCACTCGGATCAGGGCAGAGACTTTGAGAGCAGGCTTGTTGGGCAATTGCTGGAACTGCTAGGAATTCAGAAGACCCGAACTACACCATATCACCCTCAAGGTGATGCTCAACCAGAAAGGTTTAATCGCACACTGCTAAATATGTTGGGAACATTGTCAAACAGAGAGAAGCAGGGCTGGAGTCGTCACATAGCTACGCTGGTGCATGCGTACAACAGTACGGAGGGTGACGTTACTGGATACTCACCGCACCATCTCATGTTCGGAAGAGAAGCTCTCGACTGCCGGTTGGGCTATCTCTTGATCAGACGTCTGTGGCCTCTCATAGTAACTATGTGGATAGACTTCGGAAGAATTTGGCCTCTGTGTTTGAACAGGCCCGTTTGACTTCAGGAAGCAGAGAACAGAGGAACAAGCAAAACTATGACTTGAGAGTTCGCATACAAGATCTACAGCCGGGTGATGGAGTGTTGCTTAAGAACTTGGGTGTTTCTGCAAGGCATAAACTGGCGGATAGATGGAGTTCTCAAGTCTACATTGTCTGCAAGCAACTGCCGGGTCTGCCAGTTTACCAAATCTGACCTGATGGAAAGGCCGGGCCTCTAATAAACTGGCACCGAAACCATCTGTTACCTCTGAGAGAAGCTGTAAGAATACCAGTTAGAGACGAACTTTCTTTGCCGGAACCGCCTGTTCCATGTTCGATTCCTGTTACTCGGTCTCAACAGACACGGGTTGTTGGAGAAAGTGAAGGAAACAGTGAGGAAAGTTTTTGTCTGGACTGGGTGCGCTCACCTGAGCCTGAAGAGGTCATCTCAGTTTCTGAACGGTGGGAAAGTAACCTGAGGCCTGAGGCTCCTGAATTCCAATTGGAAGTTTCTGAGAGTTTGGAGGTTCCTGTAGTTCCGGAAGATGTGTCCATAGATTACAGTTATATGCCTTCACTGGAAGGATCATATCCTGAAGAGGTGTCTGCTCCAGTTGTGGACGAAAGAATTGAGCCTGTACCTGTGGCACTTCCACCTGAAGAGGAGATGATTGAGCCAGAGTCAAAACGCTCAATCTGACCCCCTCAGAGACTCACTTACGACTCACCAGGACATAGCACTGAAGAGGCTGTCACCACAGTGCGAAGGCTGCCCGAAGTGTCTGCTATGTTAGCTGAGGTAGTCAGGAGCATGAGTCAACTTGAGGACGTATATCTGACCCATTGTATATTTGCTGCTGAGCCTGTATATATTGCCTAATGTAAATGCTGAAATGTCATATAAATGTTACACCTCCTTGGAGAGACCAAGAGTTCTAGGAGGGGGAGAGTATAGTGCTGTTTAAAACTGTGTTGCTGCAATTACTCGGTTTTAGCCACCAGAGGGAGACAAAAGCCATATGGACTATGCGGGACCTAAACGAACTACAATATCCATCAGGCTTTGCGGCGGATACAGGAAGTGGGTGGGACAGAGAGGAAAGACGTAAGCAGCCTCGTGTGGAGGAGCGCCAGTGTGAGCGGAGCGGCGAAAGACAGAGGACGCAAGTGAGACTGCGAGAGATCGAGACCATGCCGGAGCGCACACGCTACCTTGAGGGTGCTGGAGATCGGGACAGTAACTTGCGGAGGCATACCCATTACAGCTGAGAGGTTTGCGCAGAATTTCAGTTCCAGTTGGACCCCGTGTAAGGAGACCGCGATGATCCATAAGGAGTGCAGGCGGTAGGCCGTAGTTCTCGAGTTGGAGATCGGACGAGCAAGAGAGCGGATCCGGTGGCACAGAGTTCCGGAGGACAAGCGGAGACACATCCTTGATCGGGCAGTGGGGCAGACTGTCTAACGGATGGGTGAGAGGCCTTACCGGCCGAAAGTCCAAGTATAATCCAGCACGCTGCCTTATTGTTCAATTATACAGGGCCCCAACATGACTAGTCAAAGATTTGCTTATTACATTCACTGGCCAGTTGAATAGGGTACCCGGGTACACGAATCAATACACGTACACCTTTTTGAGACATTGCACTCACGGGACTTACACTCCAGAACTGAGGGGGTTAATCCTTTTCCTTTTGCCGCCGCGTGTTTTTCCTGCATTACGAAATCCTGTCGTTCATATACCGTACTTGCATTATATGTGTCACTTTATTGGCATCAGTAAAGTATATAATCTATAAAATCCACAACAGTGCTGGAGTATATTTATTCCCTAGTGCGGTGAGACTAACCCGAGGTTTATTCAGCGGCTCCTCCGGGAGTGAGCGCTACACAATCTTTTCCTTTTTTTTCCAGCGGCTTGTCGGCTTTTTCTGCGGCTGGTCAGCGCTGTCAGTGGCTGCGTTTGGCAGCTGTCCGGGGTGTTTGCGGCAGTTGTCTGGGCAGGCTGACTGGCAGCAGGTGGGTTTGCGGCAGGTTTGTGGTAGGTTTACGGCGGCGGCCAATTCGCTGCACCCGGGGACCCTGCACTGAATGCAGAATTCACCGCAGGGTGTGGAAATTTGATTCCCCAAAGTGCGAGGAACGACAGAGCACCGAAATGTCGGCGAAGTGAAGGTCACGTTGTCTGCAGCAAATGGGTTGAAATCACCATAGTATATCTACAGTTGCTTCAGACAACACTGGAACTATGGAAAAAAGTATACCCACAATTTATGCTATTTATGTAGGGACAATGCGGGTAGAATTATTCATCATTGCTTGACGTTCATTGTATTATATTCACCTGTTAGAGTAGGGTTTTCCCTCTCTATCACAGTTTACCACATTTGCAACAAAGGTACTTTGTGAAAAACACCCCTATGTTTAACTTCATTCAGCTATAGCTGTTCTCACATTAGCATTGTTTGCAACAATGTTTATACTTAGGTGACTGTGATAGGTAGCAAAGAGCCCTTCCAGTTATTATTATATATCAAATACATAAGCCTACTTCCATTGCAGCAGTTTATGTACATGAATATGTTAAAGATGTGTCACTGTGACTCCCTTACACAGTAATAAACGCAAGTATCTTCTTGTTTCATTCCAGTGAGTTTAAAATAAACTTCTCCTTTATTTGTGTCCCTTGTTATTGTCAGTCGTCCCTGCACAGATGTGGCATAAAATTTCCGATCATCATACAATATTGCTCCCATCCATTCCAGTCCTTTCCCTGCAGGCTGTCGAATCCATTCCACTGAATACATGTTAGTGCTGTCAGTGAGGGAGGCTCCGGACACTTTACAGGTCAGTGTCAGAGCCTCTCCCGGTCTCACAGTCCCGGGACCGGACTCAGACAGAGAGATCTGGGAATTTACACCTGTAACAAAGAAGGAAACATTATGAAATGTGACGATGCAATTGCAAAGTCACAATTCCAATATGCTCACCAAACTCACAAGATACTGAGAAGAACACAACATGAAGTAACCCCAGGAGATTCCTCATGTTCAAGCTGATGGATTAAGCAGAATTTAAACTCCGGATCCACAGCAAGTCAACGCGTTCTACATTTCCTGCATGTGATTCTATATACAATATTCTGTTTGAATATATTTGCATACGTAATTATCAGATTGAATATATATACATGGAAAGATATGCTTCAATTTTCCCTGCTGAACCATTTCACCTCGGTGTCTGAACTAATTTTGAGTGACCACTTTTTGCTCATCACATTTAATTGCAATTTGGAGTCATATTTTTTTGCAGCTTCCAAACAAATTATACAACATTATTCAAAGAGAGCCAAACTGTCCCCAAAATTGCACCGAACAGTTAATTTCCTCGTACAATGCAATTTAAGTGCCATTCGGCTGTGCAAAACCTGCCAATTCACCAAATATTGGTGAATTTCCAGTGAAATACGGTGATCTTCGACAGCAGTGGCATCCCCATAGAGAAGTAATGGTTAATCAATTCAGAGAACACTGAAAAGCAGTGAAATGCCCTGATTTTTGGTGGTTTCATTCGGCAGGTTTAATCAGGCTAATCCCATAGGTTTCAATGTAAAAAATATTTGTTTTTATTAAATATTTTTTAAACTGTTTATTCTTTTATCACACTATTTTCTTGGGCTTTGTTTATTCTTTTTACTGCAGCAAAAAGTTTCTTTATTTTTTGAAAAAAATAATTATGCATTTCTCTGGCGAAATTTTTCTTTCCGTTTTTTTAAATAGCTTTTTTTTCTGTAACAGACCTTTTTATTACTTTTCATAGAACCTTATATGTAATTTTACAAATTTTCGTGCAGTAGTTCTTTTGCAAACAGCTTTTTAAAGTCGCAGTGTTATTTTTTTTTCTCCCCGTTCATCGGCTTCTCGGCTCTTTCCGGCAGCTGTTTGGAGGATCTTTGGGTTTTTCGGATGCACTTGACTCTCTCGTTCACACTTCAGCGAGTTCCATTGGTCGACACTGCGGTTAATTCAGCTTTCACTGCAGGGTCGCCTAAGTACGGAGAATCGAGCCGCCAAAAGAAGCCAAGTGTCACGTTCCCACGTTACAACCCTGTCTCCCTGCCCTCTGTATTCCTTATGTCTGTGTTTCCCTGTGCTGCTTTCCCTGACATGCAGCTCAGGGGTTAAGTTCTTTGCTCGTTGAGCTTCTGCTGGTGATATGGGCTGATTACTCCCCTATTTAAAGCCATGGGCCCATATCACCATGCTCTTGCATCCTGGTTCACTTCAGCTACAGATTTGTTCCTGAGAGCTCCCTGTTATTCCGTCCTAGTTCTATTTCAGTGTTTCCCCCTTGTCTGAGTTTTATGTTCTGATTGACTTCCTGGTATTGACCCTCTGGCCTGGCTGACGGATTTTCTCTGGTGCTATATCCCCGCTTTGGCTCAAGGTATACGTTTTGGTTTTGACTCCTGGCTTATTTATTGACGACTCTTCTGGACATCCCTAGCTGTTCTGTGCATATGGAATTATATGTTGTGTATCCCTGTTGACCACGGCTTTTGTATATTGAAGTCCTTCCCTGCAAGTTGTTGAGTATAACTCCTTCAGGTGTCTGTGTTTTCCCCAGGACTCTGCACGGCTACAAGGTAACCTTTTTCTATTAGTGCAGATTCGGCCACTCTAAGGACCGATCTATCAGTATAGGGCTCCTTCGGTAATAGCCGTGCAGAGGTCCCCAGTGTCTCCTGTGGTTTATTTACGTATCCTAGATCATTGTGTCACGCATCTCTGCATATAGCGGCTTTTACTCATACCTGGGCCCTACTTGGCGCATGCCGGGTACCGCCATAGTGGCTGAACGTGACACCAAGGTGTCGAATGCGAGTTACCTAGAGCCAGGTTCAGGAGCTCTAGTCCTGGTGAGCATGTTATGAATAGCCTTTTTTTGTCATATTTGGAGAACTGACATCTTGCTTTATGATATTCTTTCTCATTCTGGTTTTCCATCTGCTGATGAATTCCCACGAGGCATTTTCCAGGAAAAAAAAAAATGCTGTTTTTTTTTAAATCGTTTTTTCTTTTTTCTGTAACAAACCTTTTTATTATCATTCATAGGACCTTATATGTAAATTCCAGGCATTTTTATTCAGCAGTTTTTTTTGCAAATAGTGTTTCAATTTTGACACTTACAATCTTTTCCTTTTTTTTCTACCCGTCCAGCAGCTTGTCAGCTTTTTTCTGTGGCTGGTCGGTGCTGTGCTCAGCAGCTGCGTTTGGCAGCTGTCCATGGTGTCTGCGGTTGTTGTCTGGGCAGGCTGACTGGCGGCAGGCGGGTTTGCGGCAGGTTTGCGGTGGCGGCTGATTTGCTGCACCCAGAGACCCTACTGTGAATGCAGAATTCACCGCAAGGTGTGGAAATTTTATTACCCTAAGTGTGGGGAACGACAGAGCCAGGGCCGGACTGGGAATGAAAAGCAGCCCTGGGAAAAAAAATTTACCAGCCCTATGCAGAGGTGTAGCAAGGCCATGAGGCCTGCCCCTAGTGCCCCCCCATGTTTTAGATGAAATAATGTGTAGTAACGCATTAAACCATCACTTTCAAATTTGCTCAGTGTGGGAAATGAGAAAGTGAATTAGTGCGGCGACATTGTTTGCTTTTTAAACGAAAAATGCCACTTCCTTAGAAAAAAAAGACTATTTGCAATTGTTTGCAATAAGAAACTTATACGAGACACCAATATCAATCGTTTATATTTCCTAGAAATTCTCCTAAATTCTTTTAATTGTCTGTGTTTTGCTTTGAAGAATACACTAATCAATAATCGGATAAAAATATATATATTTATTACGTATACAAAAAAGTTTCAAATCTCATATCATAAACAAAAATTTATAAACCACAAAATCCATCAGCACATAGAAACTAGCTTCACAATATATGTATCTCCTCTTAGTAACTGCATATATGATTAATATCATTTACCTTATCAGTTAGTAACTAATACACAAATGGTTAATAAACAATTCTGCTTAACGAAACATGTATTTCCTACCAAACCAATATTTAACAAGCTAAATCTTGTAGAGATATTTGTATCTCTCTATGCTACTTTGGATCAACAAAAGATGAGCTATTACTTATTCTATTTTTAGAATGATAAGTAATAAAAACTTATTTAGTGAATCCTCCCCTAATATCGAGAATTAAATTTATAATCTTCTGCTTTTTATATTGTAGTTATATAATTCCCTGCTTATTAATTTCAATCACAGTAATTTCCAAATTCAATATATATATTGGTATATCAATCTTTGCAACAGTTTCTTTAGGATAAATCCTTATATCCAATTCTTCTTCATATCTCTATCTGCAGAATAGAAATATTTTAGATTCTGGATCTAACAGTATCTGAGAAATCTCAGTCTATCTGTTGCAAGAAATACTCCAAATATATATAATTTATTTAATCTTAATAAAAATAGCTTTCATACATTACCTCCAATCTGGATTTTCTGAGTTACAGCCTTGGAATATTCTTTGATGTTTTGGAATATGTGAAGACTATCAATGTCAGATAATCAATGCATGTGAGTCAGAGATTCGGTGTGAAATCTTGAGTGCATTATGTCCTGGGATAGTCTGCTAGCGATGTCCCGCGTGAATGCCCGAATGAATGTAATGAACAGTGCGACTCCAATTATAGTCAATTTGACGTCACTGGCAATTTATTCATTATATTAAATATAATATTTACTATCCTCAACAGGGCAGTGTTGCACTTCTTAATTAATTCCACCATTTAATTTTTATATTTCTTATCTCAGATCAAAAGGTCAATCTGACTTACAAAGACCCTCTATTTTCAGTGTAGACTCTGAGTCTCTCCTGCCTAAATTAGATTTATGTCTACTCCTCTCAAACTGAGTAAATTCCTTTCTAGTTAAATCACAGAATCTATCCTTCAATACTATTTACCAGTTATACTCAACAAATACTTATTGGAACATCTATTTCTTACTGTAAATACAATAAAATATACCTTGATTATAAGAATATTTTTCATGAATATAATCATACATTATACAAAAACTTTAACTTTTATTCCTATACCCAAAAACAAAATATCTTCTTGTTTTAAAAACTTAAGACAAACCAATAAATTTAATTATGACACGTCTAGCACTTAGCTTCAGCATTATATCACACAAAGACATGTTAAGGTTCCCTCATGTCTGGTATCTACAAAAACATAAAATTTCACCTAGCCATGAACTATTTAAAAAAAATCTCTGTTCATTTCTAAAACTAGGGAAAATTTGAAAAAAGAAAAGACTTTCTATTTAAAACAAAATGGCTACAGGAATCCATTTTAATTTTTCCTCTCTAATATACCTGGCATTCCTATGGTATTCGCCTATTTATACTTGTTGAACTGAACCACAGAAAAAAATGGGCATTTCACCAATATTTCATTGCTCTTCAGTGTTCTCTGAATAGATTAACCATTACCTATCTATGGGACAATTTCACTGCCGACGAAGATCACTGAGTTGCGGTGAACTGCACCGTGTTTTGCTGGCAATTTGCCAAACATCCTTCTCTATAGTCAGACAAGGAGCTTAATATGATGTTGAAGGGTCTCGCCCCGTCACAATTCTATAACCCTAACACGTCTTCTGTGCGTCAGCCAGCAATTATATAGCACCAACACAAAAATGATAAAAGATATATTACATTACGAACATTTATATAGTGCCAACAGATTCTGCAGCGTTATGAGGATACAGACATACCAATACACGGGGAACATTGTAACTACATCACCATTTAAAAACAAAAACGTGTTTCTGTAATGCAATAAAAAATTTGTTTTCAAATTATAAATTTAAATCAAGAGCTGTTTCAAAACCCAGGTTTTAGTCTAGAAACAAAACTATCAGTAAATAGCTCTCCTGTCAGAAACCCATGTGGAGAGGACTGTGGTACCCATACGTGGTGAGTCTTTCTCACACCCCCATTCAGGGAAGAAGTTCAAAATCAAAGGGTACTTCACTTGTAATTCCACTTACGTGGTTTACTTATTGAAGTGCCCATGTGGTTTGATTTATGTGGGTGAGACCACACAAAAAGTTAAGAATCGGTTTATCAAACATAGATCAGACATTAGAACAAGAAAAACTGAACTCCCAGTTCCAGAACATTTCCTATCTAGCGGACATGATATTTCACAGTTGCGTTATCAAGTTATTGATGAGGTACCTAAATTAATACGAGGTGGGGATAAAGAAAAACTACTTAAGAGAAGAGAATTATATTGGATCCATCATCTTAATACTCTCTCCCCACACAGTCTCAACAGAGAAGCAGACTTTTCACCGTTTTTATAACTATGTCCTGTTTTCCTCTTGGACATACACGATTGCCTATATATTTTCTTATATATACTTCTTTCATATAGTGTACAATTAAAAAATATTTTATTGTTCCTCTTTTCGCAGATATAAAAGAAGGGGGAAAGAAATTATTTTGTTGTAGCTGTAATAGTAACCTATCATTTTCATCATTGGCGAACTTATGTCTATTATCTGGTATATACTGTAGTTAATGTATGAATAGTAATCCTTTTTGTAATAAAGATGATGTTAATTAATGTGTTAATAAAAGAACCAGCTTATAGGCATATATGTTTTTAATCACTGGGTTAGTATGGACAGACTGTTTGCAATAATTGATTGATTGTTAATTGATCTGTGATGCTATTTATTTCCTGTTCATGACATTTTGAATTAGGCTTGACAAAGACCAGTTGTGGTCGAAACGTCATTGTTGTTGTTACTTGGTTTTGGAATAAATCCACTTGAAATAATATTGTGGAATCCGGAGTTTATTTATTTTATTTTTTCAAATGCATCCAATAAGCCACCACAAAACTGGCAAATCGATTTAAAAAAAGTCAATGACCCGCCAAACAGACCACGACTAGCCGACGGAAGAAGCTGCTGAAAGAGGGTTACAAAAAATTTCCAGCTTTCAAAAGGTGTGTAGGTGTGTAAAAAAATAACTGCATGAAAATGTCTGGAAATAATATATGAGGTCCTATGAATAATAATAAAAAAGTCTGTTAAAAAAAAAAAAAAACCCTCTTTGGAAAAAAAATCTCGGAAAAAAATCTCGCCAAAAAAAATCCTGGAAAATGCCTAAAAAATCCTAAAAACGTAATAAAGAGACTTTTTGCTGCAAATGAAAAGCAGTTGAATAAATATTTAAGTAAAACAGGAATTTTTTTTACATTGAAACCTATGGGATTTGCCTGTTTAAACTTGTCGAATGAAACCACCAAAAATAAGGGCATTTCACTGACATTTCAGGCCTGTTCGGTGTGCTCTGAATAGATTTACCATTACTTCTCTATGGGGAGTTTACTGCTGCCAAAGATCACTGTATTTCACTGGCAATTTGTGTTGTTAATATTTTACATTGTATTACTTTGTATTTCTGTAACTGTAACACTTCAATGTTCTTGAACCCAGGACATACTTGAAAACAAGAGAAATCTCAATGTATCCTTCCTGGTAAAATCCTTTATAAATAAATAAATAATTAGCCAAAGTTTAGTAAACAGACAGCTTTTTGAATGGCCACAAAGTTGCACCATACGGGGAAATTCACTGTTCGGTGCAATTTGGCTGTCTCTGAATAACCCTGTATATTAAAAAAATGTCAACAAGATCTAAACTTCTATATGGATTTCAATAATTTACATTTAAATTTATTTCATAGGATTCCATGAAGCCCAGCATCTCCCAGCCATGAGTTCTATGTGAACTATTTATCCCAGGCTCCTGCTGCTCTCAGCGAGAGGAAGTGGCACATCATGCCGCCCTCTCCAATGCGAGATGAGAGGTGATCATGTGATTTTTTTAACTGTTTTTTTTTATTTCTTTGAAAAATTCTGGCACCAAGATAGAGGAACCAACTACCATGGAATGTCTTGTTCTTCTAAAGCCAGGTGCAAATTAATGCCTCCTATACAAAGAATAGGAGACGTTAATTTACAGTAGGGAAGGTCGTGCTATTCTCAAGTTGCAAGATCAACTTCCTGACGTCAAAATAACTTCTGCAGACGTTACATATAATATCTCTCATATTTATCTTAATGTCAGTTGTGGAATAGGGCCCAAAATTGGAGCAGGAATGTGGCAGAATTGAGCTGGGAGAGCAGGAATAGGCCAGAGGGGAGAAAGGGTTTCATTATGCAGTATCAATTTGCAGCTTGCTACTAACAACTAATTTCTGACCATAGAGCCAAGCAGAAGCGCACCAAAGCCACAAAAGGACACTGGGAACTATTTGTTTCCAGCTTACCACAGCGTGCAATGGGGTAAGCGTCAGATCGTGCCTCCCTCTGCACCGCGGGATCAGGGGTAAGTATGCTATTTTATCTCTTTGTATTTCAAAGTGTAAAGTGGTTTTGCAAAATCAGTAAACACCTGGCTCTGAGACATGTTATTATTTACAGAATACTGTTTTGAGTTTAGAAGAATGAATTGTGTTTTTTTCAATTCTTTATTTTAAAGTTACACAGACAGGTATAGCAAACAGTTAGTCAAGAAGTGGCCTAGCAGGGCCAAGACATGTCATCCAAAAACACAGATGGACAAAACCAAAACAAATAACGACAAAGGCCAGCCGGGTAGGCAACAAGAAAGATAAAATAAAGTAAAAAGAACGGTCCGGGTGTATAGTACAAATGAGCCGGATGGAGTCGCAGGAGGGCTTCGAGGAAAAACCAGGAGGGGTAAAAGGGAAAGATGAAAATAAATAAATGGGAAAAAAAAAGGTAAAATTTCAAAAAGGTGGCGGGTGGGG
The DNA here is from genome assembly GCA_009667805.1 of Leptobrachium leishanense. Classification (NCBI taxonomy): domain Eukaryota; kingdom Metazoa; phylum Chordata; class Amphibia; order Anura; family Megophryidae; genus Leptobrachium; species Leptobrachium leishanense. The sequence goes on along the minus strand of CM019063.1, from coordinate 202,436,785 downwards.
ACAGTCCAAGAAAAAGGCATTCCTGGCGCACCCCGGCAACCCTATAAAGGACTGAGGGCCATGGAAGAGGCCAGAGGACTGGGAGACCTGGGGCCAAGAGATACGGCCAGAGCCATGGTTGCCGCACAGGTGGCACACCCAGGGCAAACCCAGTGTCCAGCACACACAAAACAATAAAAATAACAATAAAAGAAAAAATTAAAAGGGGGGAAAGGGGGTCTGGAGAATCCCGGCGCCCCAATAACTTCACCAAAGAAAGTCACACGAACCGGCATTACAGTCCGCTAGAAAAATGAGCACTCGAACGGGGGTCTCAGCAGCAAGGGGGTGTAGGGCACAGGTGCAGAGACAGAAATGGGGGAAAGCGGCAGGATTCAGCAGAGGTAGAACAGTTCTCAGCCAGTGTCCAAAGGTAAAAAAACACATGTGACACCAACCCTGCATACCCCCGTGACCAGGGACGCACGATCATTGCCACGGAACGCCAGTACAGCAGTAGAAGGGAGACCTGCACGATGTCGAGCCTGCAGCAAAGCCGTAACAGCAGCAGGATAACCGCCATCACCACACCACTCCGGCGCTCCAAAGAAAGGCAGGATGTCCACAGGCCCTGTCGGACTCCAGCAGTCGGGGGACTGGACTCCGATCCCGGGCAGGGGTGAGTCAGCAGGTAAATCCGCAACACCCCCGGTCAGGGGGGGTGGAGGATGCTGTCCAGGTCACCAGAGTCAGCAGTAGGGGTGCCGCGGGGCTTCACACCTATCGGTTCCACCTCAGGCCGCACAGCATCCATCAGCGGCGGGACCACCTCATAACACCAGCCAGCCTCACGTCTGGCCAGCGACCAGGCCTCGTGGAACTCCGCCATAAGGGCCACCAGCATACCCCTCATGAGTGGGAGCAGATCCGGGTTAGACATCTGCGCAGACAAGCAGGTCAGCCTCCAGGACAGGGGGTCAACAGGTGAGGCTCGCGAGGGCCAGTTGCAGGGTAGCAATCCAAATTTAGGCAGCAGGCTCCAGAAATGGCTGCCAGGAGCAGGCCGCAACTAGGCCCGAAGCCCAGATCCATCCCTGATGTCGTCGGGACCCCACAAATCAGCGCAGCATTAGCACCCCAACCTCAAAAGGCAAGACACCGCAGAAAGAGGTCGCAAACCAAACGGGGGGACGCAAAAGTGGTACAAAAACAAGAGGTCATCCACAGAGCTCAGCAGAGTGTGTCCTGTCCCGTTGGTAGTCAGCTTCGCCCCCCATGAATTGTGTTTTAATAGTTTGTTCTTCTCCATCTATTCACCAAATAATGGACCTTTCACAGAGTATACACCTTTCCTATACACAATTTAAATTTTTAGCCACAAAATAATGTTAGGAACCCTGTTTTCCCCCGTACAATTGTATGATATTAGTTTAAAATTATTTATATGTAGACTAAATCAATATTTTCAAGCACAGGTTTCTATAACCATTCTTATACATGAATGCTCCCTCCTTACTAACTATTGGCGTCATAATCAAACTCCAAGAATCCATCCTCCCCAGAATCATTTCAATCCAAGTAGTGCTTTCAGCTACTCTTTGTCTTTTAGTGCAATAGCTGTGATTCTTATTTCCTAATTTAAATTATTACTGTTGTATTTATTTATTTATAAAGTATTTTACCAGGAAGGATACATTGAGATTTCTCTCATTTTCAAGCATCTCCGGGGCTCAAGAACATTGAATTGTTACAGTCGTTACAGAAATAAAAAGTAATAAAATGCAAGATATTAAAAATACAAATATACAGATTAACAGAAAATAGATATGTAAGGAATATATTCACTATGTTACATGCTTATAGGTGCATTCTGTATTGAGGTCTCTTCAGTGACTTTAGACTGGGGGAAGATTTGATGGCATCTGGGAGGTTATTCCATATTAGCGGTGCTCTGTAGGAAAATGAGGATCGAGCCACTGTCTTTTTGTATTGTGGTATTGCAAGTAAGGTGCTGGTCCTGGATCGGAGGTGATAGGATGAGGGAACTGCTAGGGGAAGCAGCCTATTCACATAGTGAGTATATATATACATGTATATAGCATAGGCGTGCGCAGCCTATTGCATTAGGGTGTGCACCCAAAAGTTCAAACACACACACATATATATATATATATAAAATATACTCACGCACCCTTATGCAAACATAAACACACACACTCACGCATTCAGCCAAAATATATCATTACCCTAGGGGTCATTCACAGAGCGTTGAAATGTCGCCGACTGTTGTTCCCTGCACTTCGGGGAATCAAATTGCCCCGCCCTGCGGTGAATTCACCATTCACCGCAGGGCCCCCAAAGTGCAGGGAATCAGCCACTCGCAACAGGAACCAGGACGCCACGATCGGCTGGAGGTGACTGCGAGAGGACAGCGAGGGAACGCAGGGACAGGTATGGACAGGTGTGGCTCGGGGTTACTGCTTTCAGCATTGAAATTTAACTGTGAGCCACACGCGGGAAAACAGCCAGGGGGCTGAATAAATGCACTGATTTTGACGTATAAAAATGTCAAAATCGAACCGCCAGGGAGGTTAAGGTCTTGTTGCCAAGCACCAATATTTAGTCTCCTACCTGTATCTCACAATGCTTTTTTTCACTATTCATACTTTGTGCAGTGCAGGCAGAAGATATAGCAGCGATTCTAGCAGCAATACCAGCCTTTTGGATGCAGGGCAAGGGGGCAACGCCGGGCTGAGACAAGGACACGGGTGCCGAATTTTGCACACAGCAGCCTGTTTAAAGAAAAATACCTGCATTTACACACACAGCCATACGTTCACATAACTATATATCCCCTACACCCCGGGGGTATGTAGCAATAAAACTCCCAGTAGTGTGTGGTATGTGTGTGAGCGTAGCAGAGAATCCACAGCAATAAAAATGTGCGGTATGTATGAGCGTGTCACAGAGCTCCACAACAAAACTCACAGTAATGTTTGCTGTGTATGGGTGTATCAGAATCCACAGCAATAAAACTCACAGTAATGTGCAACGTGTATGAGCATATCATAGAATCCACAGCAATTAAACTCAGCAATGTGCTCTGTGTATGAGCGTATCACACATTCCACAGCAATGAAACCCCCAGCAAAGTGCTGTGTGTATGAGCGTATCACAAAATCCACAGCAATAAAACTCCCCAGTAATGTGCTCTGTGTATGAGCGTATCACAAAATCCACAGCAATAAAACCCCCCAGGAATGTGCAGTGCGTATCAGCGTATCACAAAATCCACAGCAATAAAAAAAAAACAGTAATGTGCTGTGTGTGTGAGCGTATCACAAAATCCACAGAAATAACCCCCCAGGAATGTGCTGTGTGTATCAGCGTATGACAAAATCCACAGCAATGATACCCCCCAGTAATGTGCTGTGTGTATTACAAAATCCACAGCAATAAAAACCCCCAGTAATGTGGTGTGTGTGTGAGCATATCACAAAATCCACAGCAATAAAACCCCCCTGTAATGTGCTGTGTGTGCGAGCGTATCACAAAATCCACAGAAATAAACCCCCAGTAATGTGCTGTGTGTATGAGCGTATCACAAAATCCACAGAAATAAACCCCAGTAATGTGCTGTGTGTATGAGCGTATCACAAAATCCACAGAAATAAACCCCCAGTAATGTGCTGTGTGTGTGAGCGAATCACAAAATCCACAGAAATAAACCCCCAGTAATGTGCTGTGTGTGTGAGCGTATCACAAAATCCACAGAAATAAACCCCAGTAATGTGCTGTGTGTGTGAGCGTATCACAAAATCCACAGAAATAAACCCCCAGTAATGTGCTGTGTGTGTGTGAGCGTATCACAAAATCCACAGAAATAACCCCCAGTAATGTGCTGTGTGTGTGAGCGTATCACAAAATCCACAGAAATAAACCCCAGTAATGTGCTGTGTGTGTGAGCATATCACAAAATCCACATAAATAAACCCCCAGTAATGTGCTGTGTGTGTGAGCGTATCACAAAATCCAGAAATAAACCCCAGTAATGTGCTGTGTGTTGAGCGTATCACAAAATCCAGAAATAAACCCCCAGTAATGTGCTGTGTGTGTGATCGTATCACAAAATCCACAGCAATAAAACCCCCCTGTAATGTGCGGCGCCTATAATATATAAAAGTTGCCCCCTCTCCTGCTTACTTTTTTTTTTTTCCCATTTGCAGGGAGGGGGTTGAATTTTGGTCCAGAGGGGGGGGGTCAAGGAGGGGGAACCCGGCTGGCCTCATCCAATGGATAGCCGCCGGGACCTCTCACCCCCGCAGGCCTGGAGGCAGCCTCCACTTCCCTGGTGGTCCGGTGGATGTGGGTGCTGCACCGCGATCTTTGCTTACAGACCGCAGTGCAGGTCCCACAGCGAGTGACTGGACTCGAGCTGAGCGCCCGATCGCAGATGCCCTGTCACCTGACCGCCGGCGCTCTGACACAGTCAGTAAGCGCCGGCGGTCAGATGACAGGTCATCAGCAATCGCTGGCGCTCAGCTCGTGGCCAGTCACTCGCTGTGGGATGTGCACTGCGGTCTGTAAGCACAGATCGCGGTGCAGCACCCACATCCACCGGACCACCAGGGAAGCGGAGGCTGCCGCCAGGCCTGCGGAATTGAAGGGTCCCTGCGGCTATCCGTTGGATGCGGCCAGCCGGGACCCAGAGTGTTCCGTGGGCCTGCGGGGTGTGCCGGGGGCCGGCATTAGGGTGTGCCCAGGCACACCTGGCACACCCCGTGCGCACGCCTATGGTATATAGTACTTACAAGGGTTGTGGTGGAGGACAAAAAGTGAAATAAAAAGCCTCCACGCTATAATTAGTTATGTTTATTATTGCAGAAGCCATTTGCACGTCACAGCAATTCAAAGAACTGCATGCAAGTGAAACAGATGTCATTTGCATGTCCTACCCACAATTCCTTGCTGCATATGGAGAATGTAGCACGGGAGCTCTGGGATGCAGCTCTTTGAATTGCTATGATGTGCAAATGGCTTCTGCAATCTCCTATACAGGGATAGGCACAGGCATGGCTTGAAGCAATAGAAAACTCAGATTGTATGATCACCTTGCAGAAATTAACAGGGTAATTCAAAGAGATTCGAAAAGTCACCGCACTTTCGGTGACTTTTCGTTCTCTTCAATTCGGTGCAAATCAGCTTTCCCATTTCGGGCACCCTGCGGTGTATTCAGCAAGCACCACTGGGCTGTCGAAGTGCAGGGAAAAGCTGCCGAAAACTCGCAGAAAAAGCCTGGCAAAAACCCATGGAAATGCACGCTGAAAACCCGCAAAAACATCTGGATTAACCTGTCGAAGACGCCGGAAAAACCCGAGCAGGAGCCGATCACACGCAGCGAAAACCTCTGGAAAAAGCCAACACCGCAGATGAAGGCAGTGAATAAATTAGGAAAACAGTTTGCTTGAATGATTGAAAAGTGAAACACTGTTTGCAAAGAGACTACTGAGCGAAAATGTCTGAAATTTACATATGAGATCCAGGGAATGATAATAAAGAGGGCTGTTACAGAAAAAATAAGTAAACTTAAAAAAAAGGACTTTTAAAAAAATTCTTAAAATTTCCTAAAAAATCTATAAATAAAGAGACTCTTTACTGCAGAATTTTATAATGAATGGTTTATTAGATATTGAATTAAAACGGGAATATTTTTAACATTGAAGTCTATGGGATTCTCCTGAATAAATTTGTCGCATTAAACCACCGAATGGCAGGGCATTAGGGAAACCTTTCACTGCTGGTTTGTGTTCTCTGAATAGCCGAAGCAGTGCTTTTTCATGGGGATTTCACTGGCCTCGAACAGGCACTGAACAGGCACCGTATGTGCAGGCAATTCGTCAGGATCTGGATAGCCGAATGGCCAAGAAAGGTAACCGAACGCTGATTTTCAGCGTTCGGTTACCTTTCTCCAGCCATTCGGATCTCTTTGAATAACCCTGTAAATTTCTAAGTTTGAAGGCTTAGAGTGAGGAGTCCAGCTTGGTTAGGACTTGTTTTACACATACTCGCAATACCTTATGTTTTTTGCGTTGATAAGCATCTCTCCTCCTGTTTCCACCCCCCTCAACCCTTCTAGATTGTAAATTCTCACAAGAATAGGGCCTTTGTTTCCCCCTGTACTGGTTTGGCAGAATGTTGTTCAATGTATTTTAACCCTGTCTGTGTTGTGCCCATTGTACAGTGCTGCGAATATGCTGGCGCTTTATAAAAAAAGAATAATAATATTTATGTGATGCACGTTTTGAGATATTCTCTCAAAGACAGAAACTGTCTGCTAGATATATAAAGAAACATTAGATTATATGAGACTTTAACGTAAAAATTGAAGGTGATTATTTTGCAAAAACTGAAAATATCATGTTGTCATTTACCCCCCTTTTATAATGAATGTTAGTACTGTGTTTCTTTTTTCCGCTGTGTGTCACGCTGATGAGTGGGGGTCTTGGAACTCACTGAGGTTACTGTAGGGCAGGGGTCTCAAACTCAAATTACCCAAGGGCCACTGGACAAGTTATCATATCCCATTGGGGCTGCATGCAAAATTTCAAACTCGTTTTTTTTTATTAAACTATTTATTCTTTCCATTTACAGCAAAAGTGTTTTTATTTATTTTTTGTTCCTAAGCAATGGCATTGTCCATTTGTCATGTATAAAATGAGCAATACCACTGCCGTTACTCACCTTCTCATTTCCCATGCTGCGAGCAAAGTCAGTGGTGCTTTATACATAGTCATATTATTCATCATAAAACACAATGTGGCGAAATACTAAATACTCATTGCATCTAAGGCTGCACCGCGGCACATAAGGTCTTTGTGACACTCGTGTGAAGCTGCCGCTCGCTTTTCAGGTTTATAAAATCGTGTACCTTAGTGGTACAAACTTCAGATTACAGAGCTCCAGAGCAATAAAACTCACTCTCAAACACACCGTACATTACTGTATCACAGAGCTCCACAGAAATAAAACTCAAACAACTATATTTAAATTATTATTTATTAAACTAAAGTTATATCAAAATGCAGTACTTTATTAAAATATATTTAATTAAAATAATTATAATATATATAAAATATATTCGAATAAATAATATATTAAAATTAAATTAAAATATATATGAAAAAATTAATTCCGCTGCATTGGTAATTTTATAAAGAAAATAAAAACAATGCCCCTGTTTTTAGAACTAAAAATAAAAGATATATTTTAACTGTATTTATTTTTATTATTTTATAGTTATTATTAATTTTATTATCTTTTAGTTTTTACAAATTATGTAGTGATATTGGATATCATTGGAAAGACTTTTCCCTACAGCCCTTATGGATCCGCAGCTACAGGGTTCTAAAGGACCCCTGCATCGTCTGTAATACTGGGCAGGGGGAATCCTGCGATGACTTCCACGGTCCGGGGGCTATCCCACGGCAATGGCTGAGGTCAGCCCGCTGTGGCTGAAGCCCCTGCTCGGTGCCAGATAGGCACCGAGCAGAGGCCCAACAAGATGGGCATGGAGCATCCTGCACGCTGGGGGGGGAATCCCCATGACGCTTCACGCATGGCCAATCCGGGCTGGGTCAGTCCGCCTCTGTCTGTGGGCCATTTGTAACCGTTCCGTGGGCCACAAATGGCCCGTGGACCGGTACTTTGAGACCTCTACTGTAGGGTAATCAGTTTACAGTGCAATAGGGCAATTCAAGGAAAAAGTAAAGAAACAGACAAGGGGTTTGAGAAAGGCAGCTATGGTTGAAATACGAGAAGATAAGCAAGAGTCTGGTACAAGACAATAGGGTAGCAATAGGGTAGCTTCTAGTAACTCTACACAAGAGTAGTATGAAAAATGCTAAAGCAAAGGCTGAGTACAATTAGTGACCTAATATAGCTCAGAAGGGTGGATACACCTCCAGCCTGGGTGCCACCTCCACTCCCCATTGGTGCATACATCATAAGGACAAACGAGATTCGTGGGAGCTCACTTCTTCCGACCAGCATCTTCCAAACAAACAAAGGTGCATGCAGCCTCCAAGCATCACCTTGACTGTTCACCTCACTACAGGCGTCACAGTAAGCCACATAGGAAGGAGCCAAACCCATCGATCAGATGGACTCTTCGGGTGGGATCGTGGCAGTGGTCCCCGTTCGCTGCAGATGGAAGTGCTTCATCACGACTGGGCACTCACGCTTTGTAGACCTGGGCATCCTGGTGATCGATGGGGAGACCCACACGACCTGGAGCAGCCCTCAGTGCAAATTTCAAAAGAGAATGGCAGCGACCGTCAGTAAGGCACGACAGTGTGGCTGTAATGCGTGTTATATACATTATATAGGATTCATGGTAGCGGCTACTGGATGGGCATCTACAGCCTTTATATGGGCATAGACTGAGGCAATTAAATCTCTTTTACCCTGGAAATGATTATTAAAGTTTTTTTCTTTTTCACCTCTGATTATTAGTTTTGCTTGTACACAATCTTTAGCTTATATGATAAATTGTACTTATCAACACAATCCATAGCTTCTTATATAGTAGCACACAGAAAATGAACATAACAGGTTTGAAAAATCAGTGTTGCAATTCAGTATAATCATACACCTAATGTAAAACAAATAATATTCTTATCAGTAGAATTGCTTATGTATGTGTTAAACGGTATGAATTATGTTATATATACATACATATATATAAAAGTGTATGTGAGCTGCTTAACTTGTTCATGCTTTATGAAAGGTGTAAATATATGATAACTTTACAAGCATTCATGAATGTGTGATGACATCGTATCCTTGTGCTTACATTATATTTTTGCATCATTGGCCTGTCCGATCCAAACAACTCTTGTTATAGTGTTACTGAAAAAAGCTGAGTTAATATAATATATAAACTATGATTAATACGGATAGAATAATCAGTGATATATTCCATCAAAAGCTTAACATTATCCTGTCCGGTAAAGATATGGATTTGGTCACTCTTTACACACTTATAGCCATAATGTGTTAATAAATAGAGAGAAATACAGTATAATATATTTCAGGGTTGCGCTTCCCCAATTAATTATGCCTATTAATTGGAAGGAACTTAAGCTGGTTGTTACTTCTATTGCAGCAGTTTATGTACATGAATATGTTAAAGATTTGTCACTGTGAGTACCTTACACAGTAATAAACACAAGTATCTTCTGGTTTCATTCCAGTGAGTTTAAAATAAACTTCTCCTTTATTTGTGTCCCTTGTTAATGTCAGACGTCCCTGCACTAATGTGGCATAGACTGTATTAGCATTAAAATAAATTCCTCCAATCCACTCCAGTCCTTTTCCTGCAGACTGTCGGATCCAGTCTACTCCATGCATATTAGTGCTGTCAGTGAGGGAGGCTCCGGTCACTTTACAGGTCAGTGTCAGATCCTCTCCCGGTCGAACAGTCCCAGGACCGGACTCCGATAAAGAGATCTGGCAATTTACACCTGTAAAGAGAACGAAATGTTATAAAATGTGACTCTTTATCTGAAAAGTCACAATCACAATCTGCATATCAAACTCACATGATACTGAAAACACAACGTGAAGTAACCACAGGAGATTCCTCATGGTCATGAATTAAGCAGAATGTGACCTCAGGATCCAGACCAAACCAGTACTTTGTACATTTCCCGGGTGTAATTCTATGTTTATACATTATTCTGTTTGAATATATTTGCATAAAAAATCTCAGATTAAATATATACACGTGAAAAGGTAATGTTTCTATTAAGATCAGTCTGAGTTAGCTTCTTTCGTTTAACCATTCCATTGCTGAGCCATTTCGCCTCGTGTGCTGAACTCATTTTGACCACTTTTTGCTCACCATAGCTATTTGAAGTCATATTTTTTTGTAGATCCCAGACAAATTATATTTTTCAGTGGACTCAGCAGATTCATGATATCATTACAATAGGCAGGGCCGGATTTGCATCTCAGGAGCCTGTAGGCACAGAAATGTGGATCCCCCAAAAAAAGTAACATACCAAAATTACTTTTCGTCATTTAAAAAAACTGAAAATCAGTTTCTCTCAATTAAATCAAAAGAACGGGTAGAATCTGTTGCCTTAGTTGAGTTAGTGCAGTGGCATTGTTTGTTTTATATGTAAAAGCATATATTGCCTCTGCCGTAGAACAAAGAAAAAAACTAATTTATGGAATTTTTTTTTATTTATTTTTTTTACACATTATATGGTCATGTTTGGTATCATTGTAAAGACCAGACTCTGACCTTTCCAATGACACCTCACTTAACCGTGTGCGCTGTACAATTCAGAGATGCAGGTTCCAAAGTCCCCCTGTCTCTCCTCACTTCGGTGTCATGGTCTAGGTTGTCAATGCGACAATTCGTTGCATCATCAGCTCCACACTTGCTGGCATTGTGGGAAATGAGAAGGTGAGTTAGTGCAACATCATTGTTCTCTTTATAATCCTAAACTGAATAATAGTTAGAAGAGAAAAATAGTATTTTTTTTTTTTACATAAAAAGCAAGGCGCCTCTTTCTGGCAGGCGCCTGTAGACACATGCCTATTCTGCCTAGTTATAAATCTGACTCTTACTATAGGGGTTATTCAATAATCGACAAACTTGCGGCTGAGTTGCACTGAAAGGTGAATTTCACTGTACGATGCAATTTTGTGGCTTTAGAGGTTTTAGAAAAGTGATGTTACTTTTACTCCATCCAACCAGTATAATTGTTTTGTTTTACTGGCACATAGAAATATTAAAACTGGCTTATAATTCAACTCCAAATAATAATTTAAAAAAACCATTAGACTTGTTTTGGCAGAATGTAAAATACTTTTCTTGTCAACATTAGCAAATCAGAATTTATAGATTGTCAAAGGGCCAATAATTGGAGTGGTGGTAATTATAATTTGGAGTTGAAATATAAGCCAGTTTTAACATTTCTATATGCCAGTAACACAACACAATTATACAGCTTGGACAAAATAGAGGTAACATTACTTCTCTATAACTGTGGAGACCCAGGTTCAAATCCTGTTCAGAGCATCTCTCTAGTAAGTATCCTTGCGCAAGACACCTAACGGTACATCTCTCCTCTTTGAGCATGGATAAGCAAGTCAAATCCCATTCAGCACAGTCCTCCAGTCCTACAACTGTGAAAAAGCAAGTCTCAACTTTAGGAGAAGCGGTTCAACCACCAGAATATAAAAGATGTGTTTTTTTTATTTATCTATCACATATTTTGCATTTTGAAGTACATTTAACATATATTCCTGAATATATACACAATGCATTCCAAAATACACTTTGGAATATATTTCAGTATGCATTCTGAACGTACTCGAAAACGAGATAAATCTCAATGTATCCTTCCTGGTAAAATACTTTGCAATTAAATAGTATATTCAATAATATATTCACAAGTATATTGAAATATATTTTTGAAATATATGGAATATGAACAAAATTGTAGTATTTCAAATATATGTCAATATATTTGTGAAGAATGTATTTTTAAAATATATTTCAAATATATTTATTTTCCTTGTGGAAATTGTCTTGTCTAGGTAGCTGATGTTCCTCCTGCAGCATACAAATTCTACATATTACAGTGCCAATCCATCCCTGAGCCTCTACTCCACATAAATTAGTAATATGTGTCCAGGAAAATATGGCCAACCTGGCAACACTAAAGGAGTAAGAGTTTGAGATTTCTGCTTTACATGAATACATGGCTCGAGCTTCATGTGTCCTCCCTTCAGCTGCAGCATGCTTTCACAGGTGCCCTGTGGGAAGCAGAAATAAGATTTCCCTAGGTTCCCATCTCACTAGTGCTCCTGACTAAGTGAAGACATGCTGCAGTGGCGGAACTATCAGTGTCGCAGCGGTCGCACTTGCGACTGGACCCCGGCATTCTGTCTCTGGAGGGGGGCCAAGGCAGCCGCTGATAGGCGACAGATTGTGTTGGGCGGCCCAGCGGCAAATTTCAGCACTATTTTCATCAGCGCCAGCATCTGGGAGCAGCCCCACCGGCTGACCGCGCCCACACACACACATGCAGCCAGCCGGTGAGCTGGATTATGGCTCGTCAAGCTTGGGGGGGCGGATCTATCCCCAGGCTGTGGCAGCTCTTCTCTCTTTTTTAAAAAAAATATGATTTTTTGTGCCTGATCACAACCCAGATGTTAAAGGTGAGATGCAAATGGAATCTGTTTGCGCCTGCCGTTTGCCATTTGCAGCCTGCCTTTAACGTCCGTATTAAAACCCAGTCGCTTTGCTGTAGGGATGAGCCGAACACTCCCCGAGTTCGGTTCGAGCCCGATCCCGAACTTCCCATTTGTTCGGGACCGAACCCGAACTCGAACTCAATGCAAGTCAATGGGGCTGAAAATTCGGTTTTTTAGAGTGCCCTCCAAGAGGGCATATATGCTACATATTTGCCATAAAAGGTGTATGGGGGTCCGGGTAGTGCCCTGGGGGACAGGAAACAAGGACAAAAAGTTTAAAAAAAAAACATTTTTAAAGGGACAGTGAGTTTTCCACGAAATAAGGGTTAAAAATAAAAACTGAAAATTCCTTCAAATATCATGCCTAGGAGGTCCCCATAACCTGCCCGTGAAGTGGCGGATTTCTAGGATGTATAGAAACACTTAAAAACAAAAAAAATGACGTTTCATATGACGGTAAATGCTTTTCCTTTAATCTATCCATAAACAACTGCTTGGGGCGGCAGCCTATATGAAAAGACATTTTAGGACGCGCAGAAAAAGTTTAGTGATTTTTTGGGCTAAATTATTGTGAAACTTATGCAGGCTTTGGATGAAAGTAACAATAGGTGCTTTAAAATTGGGCTTTTAGCGTCGGCAACAGTGCCGTCACAACGTAACCCCACTGAGGATATGAATCTGATACAAGCATCAGTGGCAGTGCACCCAGATATTGTGCCTTTAGTGCCAGGCATGCAAGTACTATCATACAGTAACCCCTCTGTGGTATTGTGGAAGAATGCAGGGGTGGACCATGCGGTCCTATATTAAAAAGATATGAATCTGGGAATGGGCGTCAGTGCACCCAGATATTCTGCCTTTGGTGCAAGACTGCCAGGGCAGCAAGTATCATCATACAGTAACCCCTCTGTGTTATTGTGGAAGAGTGCAGGGGTGAACCTTGCGGTCCTAAATTAAAAAGATATGAATCTGGGAATGGGCGTCAGTGCACCCAGATATTCTGCCTTTGGTGCAAGACTGCCAGGGCAGCAAGTATCATCATACAGTAACCCCTCTGTGTTATTGTGGAAGAGTGCAGGGGTGAACCTTGCGGTCCTAAATTAAAAAGATATGCATCTGGTTAAGGCGTCAGTGCACCCAGATATTCTGCCTTTGGTGCAAGACTGCCAGGGCAGCAAGTATCATCATACAGTAACCCCTCTGTGGTATTGTATTATGGAAGAGTGCAGGGGTGAACCTTGCGGTCCTATATTGAAAAGTTTTTGATCTGGCAATAATGGGCGTCAGTGCACCCAGATATTCTGCCTTTAATGCCAGGCCAGCAAGTATCATCATACAGTAACCCCTCTGTAGTATTGTGGAAGAGTGCAGGGGTGGACCATGTGGCCCTATATTGAAAAGTTTTTGATCTGGTAATGGGCGTCAGTGCACCCAGATATTGTGCCTTTGGTGCAAGACTGCCAGGCCAGCAAGTATCATCATACAGTAAGGCTGGGGTCAGACGAACGCAGTGTTAACGTCCGTGTTGCCCGCACATAATTGTTGGCAACCCAGACATTTTTCCAGAAAATCAAGTATTTCTCACAGAAAAGTATTGCAGTAAGACATGTTTTGCTATACACATCTTTATTCCCTTTGTGTGTATTGGAACAAAACAAAGAAAGGGAGGGAAAAAAGCAAATTGGACATAAGGTCATAAGGTCATAAAACTCCAAAAATGGGCTGGACAAAATTCTTGGCACCCTTAACTAAATATTTGGTTGCACACCCTTTGGAAAAAATAACTGAAATCAGTCGCTTCCTATAACCATCAATAAGCTTCTTACACCTCTCACCCGGAATTTTGGACCACTCTTCCTTTGCAAACTGCTCCAGGTCTCTCTTATTGGAAGGGCGCCTTTTCCCAACAGCACTTTTAAGATCTCTCCACAGGTGTTCAATGGGATTTAGATCTGGACTCATTGCTGGCCACTTCAGAACTCTCCAGCGCTTTGTTGCCATCCATTTCTGGCTGCTTTTTGACATATGTTTGGGGCATAGGCGTGCGCAGCCTATTGCATTAGGGTGTGCACCCAAAAGCTCAAACACACACACATATATATACATACATACATACATATAACGACACACACACACCATTACTATCAGGGTTATTCAAAGAGATTCGAAAAGTCACCGCACGTTCGGTGACTTTTCGTTCTCTTCAATTCGGTTCCTTTTGCCGATCCCATTTCGGTGACCCAGGGAAAAGCTGCCGCAAACCTGACGAAAACTAACCGCAAAACCCACCGAATGCACGCCGAAAACCCCCAAAAAAATCTGGATTAACCTGCTGAAAACCGGAGCCGAACACAGCCGAAGCAGCCGAAGCAGCTGAGACCGCAGACGAGGGAGGTGAATAAATTAGCAAAACCGTTTGTATGAATCTGTGAAAATGAAACGCTGTTTGCAAAGAAAAAAAAATTCAGAAAAATGCTTAAAGTATCCTAAAAAATCTATAAATAAAGAGACTTTTTGCTGCAGAATTTTATAATGAACGATTAGATATTGAATTAAAATGGGAATATTTTTTACATTGAAGCCTATGGGATTCTCCTGAATAAATCTGCCGCATGAAACCACGGAATGGCAGGGCATTAGGGGAACCTTTCACTGCTGGTTTGTGTTCTCTGAATAGCCAAAGCAGTGCTTTTTCATGGGGATTTCACTGCCCTCGAACAGGCACCGAACAGGCACTGTATGTGCAGGCAATTCGCCAGGATTTGGCGTATTGCCTGCTCTCTGGATAGCCGAATGGCCAGGAGAGGTAACTGAACCCTGATTTTCAGCGTTCGGTTACCTTTCTCAAGCAATTCAGATCTCTTTGGATAACCCTGTATGTGTATGTTTCAGGGGTTAAGCAACCTTCGATACCCAGACATTTTGAAACTACATTTCCAATGAGTCTCAACTATCTTAATTAGGGGCCGAGCAACATATGAGATATAGTTCCAAATGAGCTAGAGGACCAATGACCCCGGTATACATCATGTCACCTCAAAATGCTAGATCAAAAAATTTAAATTTGGATTTCGATCACATACAGCGTGTAAACTTATTTTACCACATTTTTTCATCCAAAAGATTGTTAGTTAGATATTCTACGGGCCATATTACATTCCTAGCGTTAATGTTAGTGTCCATCTGAGTGAGCGTTAATGTTAGCTCTGGTGGTCCTACCGCGGGTGTACCATATTAAAATCCAAACGCTAATCTGTTAGAAAACCCTTTACCATTTAGAATCTTGCTCTTTTCAGCTCCCTATACTTAACATGGGGAGTGGAAAGTGTTAATCAGCATTAGCATTACAATCTACTAGTGCTGATTACCGTCCGGTTGCGGTTACTGAACATTTACTCACAACCAGGACCTGGTGATAACGGATTCCACTTCTGCAGAATCAGTCAGCACCAGCTGAAACCCACCCCCCCAAAATCAGATACTCACCTCTCATCCTGCAGAAAGAACGACTGCTCCATTCGCCTCCTCTCGCCGCCAGGAGCAGAGGGAGACTGGGAGAAAAAGTCCCTCAGTCTCACTCTGGGAATCACTATGTCGACCTGCCGGATCTCACAAGGACTTCAACGACGTGCCGAGTACATCCTCTACACACAAACATGAAATCAGAGGATGCGCTCAGCACGTCGTCAGCAGCAAAGTGGTTAAATGTTAAAAAGGGAGTGAAATTTGAGTAAAGTGGCCCATATAAGCTCTTGCTGACTTGCACCAATACAGTCTCCTACCTGTACCTCACGACGCTGCCAAGACGCTCACTGTAATTCTTTTTGTGGAGTGCAGGCAGCAGATATTGTGGCGATTTCTGTGCACAATACAATCCTTTATGGTGCAAGACAAGGGGGCAACACCGGACTGCGACAAGGAAACAGGTGCAGAATTTTACGCAAAGCAGCCTATTTAAAGACAGATACATGCATTTATACACACAGCCATACGTTCACATACATAACTATATATCCTCCTTCCTACACCCTGGGGGTATGTAGCAATAAAGCCCACATTAATGTGCAGTGTGTATGAGCATATCCCAGAATCCACAACAATAAAACTCACAGTAATGTGCAGTGTGTGAGCGTATCACAGAGCTCCACAGTAATAAAACCCACAGTAATGTGCAGTGTGTATGAGCATATCAGAGATTCGCAGCAATAAAACCTTCAGTAATATACAGAGTGTATGAGCGTATCAGAGCTCCACAGCAATAAAACTCAGCAATGTGCAGTGTGTATGAGCATATCACAGAATCCACAGCAATAAAACCAAGCAATGTGCGGTGTGAATGAGCATATCACAGAATTCACAGCAATAAAACCAAGCAATGTGCGGTGTGAATGAGCGTATCAGAGAATCCACAGCAATAAAACTCAGCAGTATGCAGTGTATGTGTATCACAGAATCCACAGCCATAAAACTCAGCAGTATGCAGTGTATGTGTATCACAGAATCCACAGCCATAAAACTCAGCAGTATGCAGTGTATGTGTATCACAGAATCCACAGCCATAAAACTCAGCAGTATGCAGTGTGTATCAGTGTATCACAGAATCCACAGCCATAAAACTCAGCAGTATACAGTGTGAATGAGCATATCACAGAATCCACAGCAATAAAACCAAGCAATGTGCTGTGTGAATGAGCGTATCAGAGAATCCACAGCAATAAAACTCAGCAGTATGCAGTGTATGTGTATCACAGAATCCACAGCCATAAAACTCAGAATTATGCAGGGTGTATCAGTGTATCACAGAATCCACAGCCATAAAACTCAGCAGTATGTGTATCACAGAATCCACAGCCATAAAACTCAGCAGTATGCAGGGTGTATCAGTGTATCACAGAATCCACAGCCATAAAACTCAGCAGTATGTGTATCACAGAATCCACAGCCATAAAACTCAGCAGTATGCAGGGTGTATCAGTGTATCACAGAATCCACAGCCATAAAACTCAGCAGTATGTGTATCACAGAATCCACAGCCATAAAACTCAGCAGTATGCAGGGTGTATCAGTGTATCACAGAATCCACAGCCATAAAACTCAGCAGTATGTGTATCACAGAATCCACAGCCATAAAACTCAGCAGTATGCAGGGTGTATCAGTGTATCACAGAATCCACAGCCATAAAACTCAGCAGTATGTGTATCACAGAATCCACAGCCATAAAACTCAGCAGTATGCAGGGTGTATCAGTGTATCACAGAATCCACAGCCATAAAACTCAGCAGTATGTGTATCACAGAATCCACAGCCATAAAACTCAGCAGTATGCAGGGTGTATCAGTGTATCACAGAATTCACAGGCATAAAACTCAGCAGTATGTGTATCACAGAATCCACAGCCATAAAACTCAGCAGTATGCAGGGTGTATCAGTGTATCACAGAATCCACATCCATAAAACTCAGCAGTATGTGTATCACAGAATCCACAGCCATAAAACTCAGCAGTATGTGTATCACAGAATCCACAGCCATAAAACTCAGCATTATGCAGGGTGTATCAGTGTATCACAGAATCCACAGCCATAAAACTCAGCATTATGCAGGGTGTATCAGTGTATCACAGAATCCACAGCCATAAAACTCAGCATTATGCAGGGTGTATCAGTGTATCACAGAATCCACAGCCATAAAACTCAGCAGTATGTGTATCACAGAATCCACAGCCATAAAGCTCTGTGTTTAAAAATATTTTGAATACACTATTAAAAAATATTTTTGATATATAAAAATTGCCCCCTCTAATGCTCACCTTTGTTTGTTTTTTCTGCTTGCAGGGAGGGGGTTGAATATGTATCATTGGTGGTCCAGTGGCACAGAGGGGGGGGTCGAGGAGGGGGAACCCGGCTGGCCGCATCTGATGAATAGCCGCCGGGACCCCTCATTTCCGCGGGCCTGGCGGCAGCCTCCGCTTCCCTGGTGGTCCCTGTGGTTCGTGGGATGCTGCACTGCGATCTGTGCATGGCGCACAGACCGCACAGCACATCCCTCACTGACCCGAGCGGCCGGCGACCGCTGATGACCTGTCACCTGACCGCCGGCGCTTACTGACTGTGTCAGAGCGCCGGCGGTCAGGTGATAGGTCATCAGAGATCGCCGGCCGCTCGGGTCAGTGTGGGATGTGCTGTGCGGTCTGTGCGCCATGCACAGATCGCAGTGCAGCACCCCACGAACCACAGGGACCACCAGGGAAGCGGAGGCTGCCGCCAGGCCCGCGGAGTTGAGGGGTCCCGGCGGCTATCCATCGGATTCGGCCAGCCGGGACCCAGAATGTGTCGCGGGCCAGCATTAGGGTGTGCCTAGGCACACCCGGCACACCCCGTGCGCACGCCTATGGTTTGGGGTCATTATCCTGCTGGAAGACCCAAGATTTCGGACGCAAACCCAGCTTTCTGACACTGGGCTCTACAGTGCGACCCAAAATCCTTTGGTAATCCTCAGATTTCATGATGTCTTGCACACATTCAAGGCACCCAGTGCCAGAGTCAGCTAAACAACCCCAAAACATCATTGAACCTCCACCATATTTGACTGGCAGGAGACCCAGAAGTTCCCCACTGCTGACACAGAGGCATAAAAAAGCAAGACTACAGTTTGCCAAAATGTACTTGACTAAGCCAAAATCCTTCTGGGAAAACGTATTGTGGACAGATGAGACCAAGATAGCTTTTTGGTAAAGCACATCATTCTACTGCTTACCGAAAACAGAATGAGGCCTACAAAGAAAAGAACACAGTACCTACAGTCAAATATGGTGGAGGTTCAATGATGTTTTGGGGTTGTTTTGCTGACTCTGGCACTGGGTGCCTTGACTGTGTGCAAGACATCATGAAATCTGAGGATTACCAAAGGATTTTGGGTCGCACTGTAGAGTTTTTGTTTTGTTCCAATACACACAAAGGGAATAAACATGTGTGTAGCAAAACATGTGTTACTGCAATACGTTTATGTGAGAAATACTTGATTTTCGGGAAAAATGTCTGGGGTGCCAACAATTTCGGCCATGACTGTACGTCCATGATAGCATACAATTGTGTTAAATGGAGCCCCACACACGAAGTACGTCCGCACAGAAGTGCGGGGGCTGACGGACGCTGCAAACGACCGCAGGTTAGGCAAGAACGTAGTACTGCTAGAATGGATGTGCAGAGTGTGCCACGTCCACAACGTCCGCATTGCTTTGTGTGTGAGTGATGCAACAAGGTCAGACGGACTGCATTTATACGTCCAGCATTTTTGACGGACAGAATGTTCTTTCATTGTAATTTATTTTCCATGCTACATCAGTCAAAAAATACGGACTGTGTGGCCACTACCTTGTCGTCAGTCACTAAGTATGTCCGAACTGCACGGACGCACAGTCCGTAGAAAATGCGCTCATCTGACCCTAGCCTAACCCCTCTATGGTATTGTTGAAGAGTGCAGGGGTGGACCATGTGGTCCTATATTGAAAAGAGTTTTTTTTTATCTGTTAATGGGCGTCAGTGCACCCAGATATTGTGCCTTTAATGCCAGGCCAGCAAGTATCATCATACAGTAACCCCTCTGTGTTATTGTGGAAGAGTGCAGGGGTGGACCATGCGGTCCTATATTAAAAAGATATGAATCTGGGAATGGGCGTCAGTGCACCCAGATATTGTGCCTTTAATGCCAGGCCATCAAGTATCACCATACAGTAACCCCTCTGTGGTATTGTGGAAGAATGCAGGGGTGGACCATGTGGTCTTATATTGAAAAGTTTTTGATCTGGTAATGGGCGTCAGTGCACCCAGATATTCTGCCTTTGGTGCAAGACTGCCAGGCCAGCAAGTATCATCATACAGTAACCCCTCTATAGTATTGTGGAAGAATGCAGGGGTGGACCATGTGGTCCTATATTGAAAAGTTTTTGATCTGGTAATGGGCGTCAGTGCACCCAGATATTGTGCCTTTAATGCCAGGCAAGCAGGTATCATCATACAGTAACCCCTCTGTGTTATTGTGGAAGAGTGCAGGGGTGAACCTTGCGGTCCTATATTGAAAAGTTTTTTATCTGGTAATGGGCGTCAGTGCACCCAGATATTGTGCCTTTGGTGCAAGACTGCCAGGCCAGCAAGTATCATCATACAGTAAGGCTGGGGTCAGACGAACGCAGTGTTAATGTCCGTGTTGCCTGCACATAAGTACGTCCGTGATAGCATACAATTGTGTTAAATGGAGCCCCACACACAAAGTACGTCCGCACAGAAGTGCGGGGGCTGACGGACGCTGCAAACGGACGCAGGTTAGGTAAGAACGTAATACTGCTAGAACGGACGTGCAGAGTGCGCCACGTCCACAACGTCCGCATAGCTTTGTGTGTGAGTGATGCAACAAGGTCAGACGGACTGCATTTATACGTCAAGCATTTTTGACGGACAGAATGTTCTTTCATTGTAATATATTTTCCATGCTACATCAGTCAAAAAATACGTCAGTGAAAAAAACTTGTTTTTTTTATCTGTTAATGGGCGTCAGTGCTCCCAGATATTGTGCGTTTAATGCCAGGCCAGCAGGTATCATCATACAGTAACCCCTCTGTGGTATTGTGGAAGAGTGCAAGGTTGGACCCTGCGGTTCAAAAAAATAAAATGATATAAATCTGGCACAGGCGTCAGTGTAGCCAAATATTGTGCCTTTCATGGCAGCAAGTGCCTTCACACGTAACCCTTTTGTGGTATTGTGGAAGAATTCAGTGCTGGAGGTTTTGTGAATGCAGAAGAGGACATCCCCTATCTATTCCATTACTTCAGCATCAGGGGATTGATAGCTGCTGATCCAGGACTGATTCATTTTTATAAATGTCAGCCGGACTACAGAGTCGGTGGACAGACGCACTCTTTTGTCTGTGACAAAACCTCCAGCGGCACTGAACGTCCTTTCGGAAAGCACGCTAGATGAAGGGCAACCTAGTAGCTGCATAGCATATTGGCTAAGTTCTGGCCAGTGATCCAATCTCAACACCCAGTAAGCCAGTGGATCATCTGCTGGAAAGGTATCCAGGTCTGCCCTTGCCCCTAGGTAGTCCTGCACCATATGGTGAAGACGCTGGCAATGGGTGCCTACATTTGACGTCCTTGGGCGTCGTGGACTAAATTTTTTTAAAAAAGCATCAGTCAAGCAGCCCTGGCCTTCACTGCTATTCCTCTGATCACCCGCAGCCTCAGAATCACGTGTGTCAGCAATTGGTAATCTACCAGTGCCTGGAAAGGTGTTACACAAGTGTCGCTTTAGAGCGTCCTCAAGTTTTTTCATCCTGTGCTCCCTCTGTGCGGGCAGGATGAGCTCTGCAACTTTCCCCTTGTATCGTGGATCAAGAAGGGTTGCCAACCAGCAATGATCCCTCTCCTTGATAGCACGAATCCTGGGGTCCTTTAGCAGGCTTTGCATCATTAGGGAGCCCATGCAGCGTAGGTTGGAGGTGGCATTTGCTGCCGAGTCTTCCTGTTCAATGAGGATGACCATATCATGCACTTCCTCCTCCCAGCCATGCACAAGCCCTTCTGTTTCTGGGCACACAAAACCCTCCCTTGAGTGCCCCCACTACTTAAATAATCCTCCTCCTCCTCATCCTCCTCATGTCTGATCTGAGTAGGTCCCGCTGGAATGCTGTCTGCGGAAAGACTGGGGTCTTGAGAGCTAGGGAAGGCCTCCTCTTCCTCCCGCTGCTCTGCCTCTAGAGCCACATCTATAATTCCCCGCAGAGTGTGCTCCAGCAGGAACACTAAAGGAATTGTGTCACTGATGCATGCACTGTCCCTGCTCACCATACTCGTTGCCTCCTCAAATGGTGACAGTACAGTGCATGCATCCTTGATCATCAGCCACTGCGGGGGGGAAAAAAACAAGTTGACTTGAACCTGTCCTTGTGCCATTCTCACACAGGTACTCGTTGATGGCCCTCTGCTGCTTGTGCAGACGCTGCAGCATTGCTAATGTCGAGTTCCACCTGGTGGGCATGTCACAGATCAGACGGTTTGTGGGAAGGTGGAATTCTCTTTGAATTTCTGCCAGGTGAACGCTTGCTGGGAATGACCGTCTGAAGTGGCTGCAGACTTTTCTGGCCTGGATGAGACGCTCTGGCAGCCCTGGGTAGTTGGTTAGGAAACGCTGTACCACCAGATTTAGGACGTGTGCTAGGCATGGTATATGCGTCAATTTACCCTTGCGTAGGGCGGAGAGAAGGTTGCTGCCATTATCGCAGACGATCATTCCCAGCTCAAGCTGGCGTGGTGTTAACCATCTCTGCACCTGCCCCTGCAGAACTGACAAAATTTCTGACCCGGTGTGGCTCCTGTCCCCTAAACAAACCAGCTCAAGCACAGTATGGCATCTTTTTGCTTGAGCCATTGCGTAGACCCTGTCAGGTGTGGGTTTAACTGACACTTCGCCAGAGACAGAGAAGGAGGAGGAGGAGGAGGAGCAAGAGGTGGTGGTGGTGGAGCAGACCAGACCTCATACCAGCAGCTTTCTGGAGGCGTGGTGTATGAACAAGCTCCAGCACAGAGCCCCGTCTTGGATCCCTCCCAGCTGCAATCAGAGTTACCCAGTGTGCCGTGAAGGAAATGTAACGGCCCTGTCCATGCTTGTTGGACCACGTGTCTAAAGTGACATGCACCTTGCTGCTGACTGCCTTTCCCAATGACTGGATAACATTGTTTTCCACGTGCTGGTATAGTGCTGGAATGGCCTTGCGTGAAAAGTAATGGCATTTTGGAACCTGCCACTGTGTTACAGCACATTCAGCAAATTCATGGAAGGGAACAGAGTCCACCAGCTGGAAAGGCAGCAGCTGCAATGCGAGTAATTTTGCTAAGCTGGCATTTAGACGCTGTGCTTGGGGATGTTTGGGACTATATTTTTTCTTTCGCTGCAGCAGCTCCGGCAACGTAATCTGACTGCGTAAATCTTCAGCTACTGGGATGATGTCACATTGTGAGGAAGGACCTGCTGGTACATCCATTACTGTAGCATCATCCCTGTCAGTGGAGGTTGTAGGCAATGACATGGCAGGACATACAGTGTGGGTAGAGACAGATGAGGAGGAGGAGGACCTACACAAAGATTTGCCCCAACAGGATGTGTGGCACTTGTTCATATGTCGCCTCAAGCACCTGGTACCCAAGTGTCCGGTGTTTATCCCACGCTTCAGCCTCCTCTGACATAGATTACAAATAGCAACGGTGGGGTCTGCTGCACATTTCTTAAAGAACTCCCAGACAGCAGAGTTCCTGCATGTGTTCTTTGAGACAACAGCGCTCTGCACCGGAGCAGCTCTGACATCTGATGCCGTGTACTGGCTAGTGCTACGGTTGGTCACAGAGGATGTTGTGCCTCGTGTTTGCTGTGCCTCCTCCTCCTCCCCCTCCTCCTCACTTGATTCCTCAGTTCGATCTGGCACCCAGGTGGAGTCAGTGACCTCATCATCAATGTCATCTTCACCCACTATCTCCTCGTCACTGGAGCCAACTTGGCAGTATGCTGCAGCTGCTGGGGCAACATGAGTGCCAGTTATTTGTGTGTCATCACTGGCACCCCCTTCCTTTAGGTTGATTATACTCCCTTGCTCAACCTCAGAGATTGAATCAGAGTACTGTACTTGCTGCGCATCCTCAAGCAGCATGTCACTCTCATTGTAGTCAAACAATTCAGCTGACTCCTCCGTGTGTGATAGCGAGGCTACGGCAGGAGTAGCTGTGGACATGGAGGCTGCATTAGATGCTTTGGCAGCTGAGGTGGACTGTAAAGCACTAGAAGCCTGGCTGGCAGAGGACTCGGAGGATGAGGATGGCCTGGCTAGCCAATACACCAAAACTTCTCTATGTTGCTGCAGGTTAAGAAGACGGCCAGCACCAGTTATAAAGGACAAGCATGCCCCTGCAGAGGATGCACCACGTCCACCACGACCAGAGGCACAGCCTCCCGACACAGGGGCTGCTTGCCCTCTTATCTGTGTCTGGGAGCGTCTGCCTGTCCTTTTTGTTCTTTCAGACATGGTGAGTGATATATAGATTAATATATACAGAACTCTGATTCAATTCTGGTATAAAGATTTAAAGAACTCTGGTATAACTCAGTGAGACACACTGATAGCTGGCAGCCAGTGACAAGAGACAGATCACCTCAATTCACAAATGTTTTGTAGAAATTAGTGAGCCCCGAAATACAGCGTGGCACTGGGTGTGTGACGAGACACAGATCACCTTAATTCACAAATGTTTTAAAGAAATTAGTGAGCCCCAAAATAATGCGTGGTACTGTTTGTGTGACGAGACACAGATCACCTTAAATTCACAAATGTTTTAAAGAAATTAGTGAGCCCCAAAATAATGCGTGGTACTGTTTGTGTGACAAGACACAGATCACCTTAATTCACAAATGTTTAAAAGAAATTAGTGAGCCCCAAAATAATGCGTGGTACTGTTTGTGTGACGAGACACAGATCACCTTAATTCACAAATGTTTTAAAGAAATTAGTGAGCCCCAAAATAATGCGTGGCACTGTTTGTGTGACAAGACACAGATCACCTTAATTCACAAATGTTTTAAAGAAATTAGTGAGCCCCAAAAAAACTTGCTCGCTGTGTGACGAGACACAGATCACATTAATTCACAAATGTTTTAAAGAAATTAGTGAGCCCCAAAAAGATTTGCTGGCACAGTGACAAGACCCAGAAGATCACCTCAATTCACAAATGTTTTAAAGTTGTAAACCCCCTAAAAAAAACTTGCTGGCACAGTGACAAGACACACATCACATAAATTCCCTGATATTTGGTAGAAATGAGACCCAAAAAGACTTGCTGGCACAGTGAGAAGACCCAGAAGATCACCTTAATTCACAAATGTTTTAAAGAAAGTTGTAAACCCCCAAAAAAATTGCTGGCACAGTGACAAGACACACATCACCTAAATTCCCTGATATTTGGTAGAAATGAGACCCCCCCAGACCCCCCCAGTAGCGTGGCAGACCGGCAGTAACAAGACACAACTATCTCCTCTGAAATCTCCTCTGAAATGCATGCAGAAGCGCTGCGTAGAAACGTTATATAGTGTGCTGCGTGACTTAGCTCTGCGAGCCCATGATTGGGCAAAATTTGCCCAATCAGGACTCTGAGCGGTGATTGGCATAGTGTAAACCAGTCTTGCACCAGACCTGTGGTCAGGTGCAAGGCTGTAGCCAATTACGAGCTTCAGGCCAGTAGGAAAATGCATTGTGGTCCATTGTGGTCGAACATGCGGCGAACACCTGGAAATGTTCGGTGTTCGCGATCTGCTCGAACGGGCTAAGTTCGGGTCGAACCCCGAACCGTCCGAACCCGAACAGCTCACCCCTATTTGCCAGCAGCTGGAGTCGCTGCCAGTGTTATCTGCTCCAGAAGTCCATAGGATTCCGTGGAGTTAGACGAAATCTCTCGACAGATAACACAGAGTGAGATATGGCCAGTAAGGCAGAGGGATATGTGGAGGAACACTGGGACTGTTCATCCCAGTGTACCTCCGCCTCGAAGCGAGGAAGTGGCAGATCATGCTGCTCTCGCCACCAAGGGATCTGAGGTTAGTATAGAATTTTTGAGTGGGTTTAGTCTTGTGTCTTATGTGATTGTGCAGAAGCAAACGCAATCATATGCCACCTGTGTCGGAGAAACGTTATTATTTTCAGAATAACATCAGACACAGATGAGGAACGTGCAGGTTGGAAAAGCTCGTTCTCCATTAGCCACATTAGGGGCCGCATTAGCTTCTCCCACACAAAGTATAGGAGATGCTAATGTACAGTAACACGGCTCAGATGAGCTTGCGTCTCAGATGGAATAGCATGGATAAAAAGTGCTGTGCTTTGCTTTCAGGTTCTGGTCAGGCCCTAAATCTGACTAAAAATGCAAAGAAATATTTAAATTATGAGTCTCTACTGTAAAAATGTAATGTATTGAAAAGAATTGAGATATTGTAGTGTAATTTACCTCTTTCATGTTGAATGTTATTACCAAGTAGACTGCTGCCTTTTTCACTTTGTGAGTGATATGAGCTCTACACAGCATCTAACATTCATGGTAGCGGCAACTGGATAGGCTAGTACAGTATTTATAGGAGCATAGAATTGAGGTGCTTTATGAACAGTATAATTGTATGATAACTTTACAAGCATTCAAGAATTTTTGATTACATCTCATCCTTGTGGTTACATGACATATGTGCGCTATGGGCCTGTCTGATCTAAGCAACTCTTTTCATGTTCTATAGTGTTACTGAAATAAGCTGAGTAAATACTAAATATACACCAAGATTAATACACAAAGAATGAAAAGTGACACATTCCATCAAAGCTTGATATTTTTCAATCCTGTAAAGTTTTCCAGATCTGTAAAGAATGGGATTTGGTGTAAGGTTTAAGTAATGGCTGAGTATGGGTGTGAGTCCAATATGCACAAGTGCATGCACATAGAGAAGGATGGAGGTGGATTGCAGGCTGCAGATATGCTGAAGGTGAACGACAGAACACATGGTGTACTAACCAGTCTGTGGTAGGAATGCAATAGGGATGGTGGTAGTTGCTAGATTTTGATAATGCAGGAACCAGGAGAAAAAGATTTTTTGGAAGTCTGAAGAAGTAACTTTGAAGACATGAAGGATCTGTAGAAGGAATTTAAGAGTCCTAGAAGGCACAAAGAAACTTTGGAAGCTTCAGAGGGAATGAGGATCCAGAGGAAAAGGCACAGGACGAATACTGGATACACAAGGAACTTTGGTAAGGCATGCTGGGGATCCAGAGGGAATAACAGATAACACAGCAGTTCTTGACCAAGAAAAAGGGCTACAATGTTGGAGCATTGGCTAATTAGACGCGTAGCCGTTAATTGAGGGTAGTCAATGCTTAATTGGTCATGTGAGCTGTAGTATGGGGCAAAACCTGTGATGCTCCCAGAAAGGCCAGGATGTAATAAGACATTACGGTGACAGTGAACAAGGAGCAGCACCGGTTTGGGCCTTATCGAGCCATGTTCCTTTGCTAGTGATGTGACATTTGGTCACTCTATACAACATTATAGACATAATGTGTTCTTAAATAGAGTGCACTACAGAATAATGTATTTGGTTATAATACTTTTTTGTATTATATTTTGTATAATATTTGGTTCCCATAATTATGCCTATTAATAGGAACTTCAGCTGAAGACTTTAGAAATATATGCGGGTCTATTCACAAAACACCGAAATTGCGTGCAATATTGGTGCTTTGCATTTCGCCAATTCAGTTTAGCTGAATATACGATGAATTCACTAATAAGCGAATGGTTACCGTATTTTGTCGAAATTGGAGTCGCTGAAGCAATTATCAGATGTCAGCAAGAACCGCAGAATTTCACCGATATCCATTGAAATGCGCTGAATTGGTATTAGTGAATTCTGCCGAACTGCAAAAAAAAGTCTCCTATTCTAATAGGAATATAAATTAGTAAAAAATGTGTCCAAATAATAAAAAAGCACTTTAAAAAAATAATAGAAAGGTCTATTACAAAATAAAAAAGTAGTTTAAAAAATAAGAAAACCAAAAATGTTGTCTACAAATAAAAAAAAATTACAAGTTGTTCCTATAATAAATAGGGTTTTTGCTAAAAATGAAAGACTAAACGGGACTAAATAGGGATAAAAGATAACGCGCCATATTACATTGATCATGCTAAAACAGGGACGCTAAGGAAGGCTGCGCTTGCAGGTTCCAGCAGCCTGCGCTGTAACACGGCACTAAGCTTCGGGATGCTCATGGCAGTGCTAAGTGCTGTCGTGAGCATCCCCTCCATGGAGTCCATAGAGACTTATGCTGCCTGTCACATGGCCTGCTGGATCTCGCCTCGCGAGATCCAAGAGATCGGCGTAGTGATTCACAGAGGGAGTCTGGGGGACTTTTTCCCACAGTCTCTTTCTGCTCCCTGTGGCATGAAGAGGCAGATCGAGCTGCCGTTCTCACCATGGGATGAGAGGGGATTTGATTTTTTTCCTGTCTGTTTTTGCTGGGGTTGACGGATTCTGCAGAAGCAGTTAGCACCAGGTCCTCGCTGTGGTTAAATTTTCAGTAACTGCAGCAAGACCCTAATTAGCGTTAGGACTTTGTAATCCTAACGCAAATTAACACTTTGAGCTCCCTATGCTTAACATGGGGAGTGCAAGTACAGTAAGCTCGCTCTGAAAAGAGCAAGATCCGAATCGCTAACGAGTTTTTTAACCCATTAGTGTTCGGATTGTAATATGGTGCACCTGCACTAGGACAACCAGAGCTAACGTTAACACTCACACAGGTGAGCGCTAAAGTTAGCGTTATCAATGTAATATGGCCCAACGTTTTTACATTGAATCCTATGGTACAGCACTACGGAAATAATTAGAGCTTTATAAATACTTGTAACTGTAACTGTAACTATGGGATTCGCCTGTTTAAACCTAACTAAAAACACAAAAAACAACGACATGTTGCCAGAATTTTGGTGCAGTTCGGCATTCTGTCGCTAGAAGCCACGATAGTCTCCTATGGGGCAATATCTGTGATGACGAATTGCTGAAAATTGCACCATATTTTGCTGTCAATTTGCCAATATTTGGCAAATTGAAAGCTTAGTGAATAGACTAATTGGCCCAAAATTGCACCACATGGTGAAATTCGCCATCCAGTGCAATTTGGGGGCCATTTGGGGCCAATTCGGAGGTTAGTGAATAACATCTATGGTGAGCTCCGTGCACTGTTTGTGTTAGGTGGTACAGGGGCCTTGCAGTTATTATTTTGGTATCTATATCAAACATGTACGTTACTGCTCTTGCAGCAGTTTATGTTATTTTATTTATTTATTTATTTATAAAGGATTTTACCAGGAAGGATACATTGAGATTTCTCTCGTTTTCAAGTATGTCCTGGGTTATATTAAAGATCTTTCACTGTGCGTGCCTTGCACAGTAATAAACACAAGTATCTTCTGGTTTCATTCCAGTGAGTTTAAAATAAACTTCTCCTTTATTTGTGTCCCTTGTTATTGTCAGACGCCCCTGCACAGATGTGGCATTAGCATTATACCATATTACTCCTACCCACTCCAGTCCTTTCCCTGCAGGTTGTCGGATCCAGTGTACTCCATACATACAGTCAGGTCCAGAAATATTGGAACATCGACACAATTCTAACATCTTTGGCTCTATACACCACCACAATGGAGTTGGAATGAAACAAACACAATGTGCTTTAACTGCAGACTGTCAGCTTTAATTTGAGGATATGTACATCCAACTCAAATGAACGGTGTAGGACTTACATCAGTTTGCAGATGTGCCTCCCACTTGTTAAGGGACCAAAAGTAATAGGACAATTGGCTTCTCAGCTGTTCCATGGCACGTGTGTGATATTCCCTCATTATCCCAATTACAATGTGCAGATAAAAGGCCCAGAGTTCATTTCAAGTGTGCTATTTGCATTTGGAATCTGTTGCTGTCAACTCTCAAGATGATATCCAAAGAGCTGTCACTATCAGTGAAGCACGCCATCATTAGGCTGAAGAAACAAAACAAATCCATCAGAGAGATAGCAAGAACATTAGGCGTGGCCAAAACAACTGTTTGGAACATTCTCAAAAAGAAGGAACGCACCGGTGAGCTCAGCAACACCAAAAGACCGGGGAGACCACGGAAAACAACTGTGGTGGATGACAGAAGAATTCTTTCCCTGGTGAAGAAAACACCCTTCACAACAGTTGGCCAGATCAAGAACACTCTCCAGGAGGTAGGTGTATGTGTGTCAAAGCCAACAATCAAGAGAAGACTTCACCAGAGTGAATACAGAGGGTTCACCACAAGATGTAAACCATTGGTGAGCCTCAAAAACAGGAAGGCCATATTAGAGTTTGCCAAACAACACCTAACAAAGCCTTCACAGTTCTGGAACAAGATCCTATGGACAGATGAGACCAAGATCAACTTGTACCAGAGATGGGAAGAGAAGAGTATGGAGAAGGAAAGGAACTGCTCATGATCCTAAGCATACCACCTCATCAGTGAAGCATAGTGGTGGTAGTGTCATGGCATGGGCATGTATGGCTGCCAATGGAACTGGTTCTCTTGTATTTATTGATGATGTGACTGCTGACAAAAGCAGCAGGATGAATTCTGAAGTGTATCGGGCAATATTATCTGCTCACATTCAGCCAAATGCTGCAGAACTCATTGGACGGCTCTTCACAGTGCAGATGGACAATGACTCAAAGCATACTGCAAAAGCAACCAAAGAGTTTTTGAAGGGACAGAAGTAGAATGTTATGAAATGGCCAAGTCAATCACCTGACCTGAATCCCATTGAGCATGTATTTCACTTGCTGAAGACAAAACTGAAGGGAAAATGCCCCAAGAAGAAGCAGGAACTGGAGACAGTTGCAGTAGAGGCCTGGCAGAGCATCACCAGGGATGAAACCCAGCATCTGGTGATGTCTATGCGTTCCAGACTTCAGGCTGTGATTGACTGCAAAAGGATTTGCAACCAAGTATTAAGAAGGGAAAGTTTGATTTATGATTATTATTCTGTCCCATTACTTTTGGTCCCTTAAAAAGTGGGAGGCACATCTGCAAACTGCTGTAAGTCCTACACCGTTCACCTGAGTTGGATGTACATACCCTCAAATTAAAGCTGACAGTCTGCAGTTAAAGCACATTGTGTTTGTTTCTATCAAACTCCATTGTGGTGGTGTATAGAGCCAAAGATGTTAGAATTGTGTTGATGTCCCAATATTTCTGGACCTGACTGTATTAGTGCTGTCAGTGAGGGAGGCTCCGGTCACTTTACAGGTCAGTGTCAGATCCTCTCCCGGTCTCACAGTCCCAGGACCGGACTCAGATAAAGAGATCTGGGAATTTACACCTGTAATAAGAAGGAAATGTTATAAAATGTGACTCTATAACTGGAAAGTCACAATCAGGATCTGCCTATCAAACACTCACATGATACAGAAAACACAACGTGAAGTAACCACAGGAGATTCCTCATGGTCAAGCTGATGAGTTAAGCAAAATGTAACTTCAGGATCCCCACCAAGTCTGCACTTTAAACTATTTTCTATTTGAATATATTTGCATACACAATTATCAGATTGAATATATACTCATTAAAAGAAAATGCTTCTATTATGTTTAATTTTGCCTCATCGATTAAATGTACTTGCTTTACGGAAATTATTTCATTGGGTTGCTGTGTTTTATGAGAACCTTTTATTTATTCTTCATTCACATATCTAACACAAATTAATAAAAAAGTGCATAGTGATAAAATCTAATGTGTACAACAGGTATAATTAGTAGTTAACCACTTGGCTGCCAAGGATGCGCTCAGTGCCTACTGCCAAGTGTTCCTCCTGTGCTACGGACACGCTGAGCGCGTCCTAGCACAGGAGGCAGCAATCAGCCGGGATTCCAGGTGATTGCTGGCCCCCCCAGTGCGGGCTGACATTTGAATGTCAGCCCGGTACTGCAGGACCCCAAGGGGGAGATAGATGTCAATAGATGACATCTATTTCAGGCGCCCCTCCCCTCCGCGAGTGCGGAAGAGGTGCCTGAAAGGAAGGGGGTGAGGTCCTTCGGACCTCTCTCCCTCCCGATCGTCGGGGTCCTGCGGCTGAAGGCAGGCATGGTTTGGAAGGGCACAGCCTGCCCTTCCAAACCGTGCCTGTCTTTAACCCCTTGGGTGCCGGATCACAATTCGGCGCTGAAAAGCGCTGAATCGTGATCGTCTCCCGGAGCTGGCCGACATCTTGGATGTCGGCCAAGCTTCCGGGAATGCCCCCTGATGACTGGCATCATCGTGCATAGCACGATGACGCCAGTCCTGTAGTTAACCCCTAACTGCCACCAATGGTGGAGATAGGGGGTTCCAATGAACCCCCTATCTCCCGATCCGTGGTAGCTTGGGGTTAATGTTTGGTATTGCTGGAACGGCCAGACCATGGCCTTTCCAACGATACCAAACAAGACCATGTAAAAATTTAAAAAATTTAAATAAAAAAATATTTTAAAAAAAGATTTTGTTTTTATTTTGTTAATGCAGCAATATTGTTGCCATTTCAATTATAATGTGAACAATGATGCTGCACTATCGTATTTTTGTATGTGGTGCGTTTGCTAAAAATAACAAAATTTTCCCCAAAAAAAATTGTAACGAGTCCCCTTTTCCTAATTTTTTAACAAGCGCATCCCATAGAAAATATAATTCAAATTTTAATTGCATTTTTTGTTATAATATACAGACAGGACATGACGTATACATATAACAATGACATATTATGAATCTGCCGAGTCTGCCGGAAAGAACGATATATAATATGTCTGTGTCATATATTAAAATAAGGCTTCAAAACGCGGTTAAACATGATGAGCGAAACCGGTAAAAATTACCTCAGCACAGAAGTGTGAAATGCTTCAGCAGCGAAAGGGTTAATCTAACGACAGATATTTTTAATAATATAATTATAATGTTACACAAATGCTAGGACTTATTAAATTGAAAGTCAGCACGTGAAACAGTAGTTTGTGTTTATCCAATAAATATGGAGTGATGGGAGTTTAATTTTGATTTGAAATTTTGTTAATAAATCAAATTGTACTTATATAACGTATGGATATTCAAACTTTTCAGTTAGTTTTTTTAAGACAGAAAAGGTGTATCAGACATATGATAAAAACTGATTTTACTGAATTATAAACAATTCCTTCTTTATAATTTCAGTTTAGCTTTATTCTGAAGCATAAAGGCCATGTCCCTCTTCAGGTGGGTGAGCGGCGCCCTCACTTGGCCTTTTCAAAATCCTTTGCTGTAATAAACAAATTAGGATTTGTACATACTGGTCCAGTGATTATGCACTTCCAGATGTGGGGAGTGTTTTATACTTCCAGCCACCATCCTGCAAGAGGAGTGGGTTGCATTTTACTGTGAACAACTCTATCACCCTAGGGTTGCTGTGTTCAAACCTGTGTTCATAGAACCAGTTATATTAATTTTTTTATAAATGACCTTGAGATAGGCATTGAAAGTCATGTATCAGTGTTTGCAGATGACACAAAACTAGGAAAAGTAATACAATGTGAGCAGGATGTTATTTTGCTGCAGAGGGATTCAGATAGATTGGGGGACTGGGCACTTAAATGGCAGACGAAATTTAATGTAGATAAATGCAAAGTTATGCACTTTGGAGTGAAGAACACACAAAGCAACTTATACCCTAAATGGTACTGTGTTAGGGAAATCAAAGCAGGAGAAGGATTTGGGAATAATCATAGACTGAAAACCAAGTAATAATGCCCAATGTCAAACAGCAGCCGCCAAGGCCAGCAAGGTATTGGCATGCATTAAAAGGGGAGTTCACTTTCGGGATGCAAACATAATTTTGCCTCTGTATAAATCAATGGTAATTGATTGAATATCCTTGAATATGCTGTGCAATTTTGGGCACCTGTTTTAAGAAAGGATATTATATTGCTAGAATAGTGCAGACACAGGCAACTAAATTAATAGGGGGAATGGAAGGTTTAAGTTATGAGGAAAGGCTAACAAGTTTAAACCTGTTTAGTTTAGAGAAACGGCGCCTTAGAGGGGATCTGATAACTTTATATAAATATATATGGGGCCATTATAAACCATTGTCTGGAAACCTATTCATTATTAGGACTATACACAGGACACGAGGTCACCCATTTAGACTGGACGAAAGGAAATTCAGCCTAAAGCATAGGAAGGGTTATTTTACAGTGAGAACAATAAAGCTGTGGAATTCTCTGCCTGTTGAGGTGGTTGGGTCAGAGACTCTACAGACTTTAAAAAACGACTGGATGACTTCCTGCAAAAACATAATATTAAGGGTTATAATATTTAATATGCGGGTAGAAGCTTCTTGATCCAAGGACAAGTCTGACTGCCATTCTGGGGTCAAGAAGGAATTTTTTCCTATTATGTTGCATATTGGTGAGCGCTTCAGACTGGGTTTTTTGCCTTCTTTTGGATCAACAGCAGTAGATGATGTGTGAAAGGCTGAACCTGATGGGACGCATGTAACAAAACCTATGAAACAAAATTTTAAAAAGTCTGTAAAAAAATAAGAAATCCAAAAATGTTGTGTAAAAAAATTCAAAAAGATGTTCGAAAAATAAAAAAAGATGATGAAAAGAATAAAAATATCTTAAAAAAATATATAGCATTTTTACATTTAAACTTGTCTAACCCCATAGTGACCAGATTGTTTTACCATTGTCTGTCCGAAAGTACTCACTGCTGTTTTAACATTTCTGCGCTGTTTGTGTTTAGTTCTAATTTTCCTCTTACTTGTTTACTGTACCCTCACATATTTTCTCGCCATTAAATGGACTTTCTAAGGATATCATTATTTTTACCATATCGTATAATGTACTATAAAAAATTATGAAATATGATGAAAAAATGGAAATAAAACACTCTTTTGAACCTTGACCCCAAAAATCTCTTATGCATCTACAACCGCCCAAAAGACCCCAGCTAAATAGTTTCTAAATTTTGTCCTGAGTCTAGAAATACTAACAGGGTAATTCAAAGAGAATCGAAAAGTCACTGCACGTTCGGTGACTTTTGGTTCTCTTCAATTCGGTTTGTTTTGCCGATTCCATTTCGGTGACCCTGCGGTGTATTCAGCAACCACCACAGGGTCTCCGAATTGCAGGGAAAGGCTGCCGCAAACCCGACAAAAACTCACCGCAAAACCCGGCGAATGCACGCCGAAAACCCGCAAAAACATCTGGATTAACCCGCCGAAAACGCCGGGAAAACCCGTGCAGGAGCTTATCACATGTAGC
The DNA here is from genome assembly GCA_009667805.1 of Leptobrachium leishanense. Lineage (NCBI taxonomy): Eukaryota > Metazoa > Chordata > Amphibia > Anura > Megophryidae > Leptobrachium > Leptobrachium leishanense. Next base: position 202,401,620 of record CM019063.1, on the reverse strand, counting down.
GAAGCCGCCGGAAAAAGCCGACACCGCAGACGAAGGCAGTGAATAAATTAGGAAAACAGTTTGCTTCAACGTTTGAAAAGTGAAACGCTGTTTGCAAAGAAACTACTGAGCGAAAATGTCTGAAATTTACATATGAGATCCAGGGAATGATAATAAAAAGGTCTGTTACAGAAAAAAATAAGTAAACTAAAAAAAAAATAGGACTTTTAAAAAACAAATCCAGAAAAATGCTTACAATATCCTAAAAAAATCTATTAATAAAGAGACTCTTTACTGCAGAATTTTATAATGAACGGTTTATTAGATATTGAATTAAAACGGGAATATTTTTAACATTGAAGCCTATGGGATTCGCCTGAATAAATCTGCCGCATGAAACCACCGAATGGCAGGGCATTTTGGGAACCTTTCACTGCTAGTTTGTGCTCTCTGAATAGCCAAAGCTGTGCTTTTTTATGGAACAGGCACCGAACAGGCACCGTATGTGCAGGCAATTCGTCAGGATTTGGCGAATTGCCTGCTCTCTGGATAGCCGAATGGCCAAGAAAGGTAACCGAACGCTGCTTTTCAGCGTTCGGTTACCTTTCTCAAGCAATTCGGATCTCTTTGAATTACCCTGTAAATGTTTACATGTTTTTGCTTTTTAACCCCTTTAATGCTGAACCATTTCACCTCTTCATGCAGCATCATTGTTCACATAACTGAAAGTGAAAAATAGTGCTGCATTAATATATTTAAATAAGTAAAAAAATAAGCCACTTTCTTATTTTAAATTATTATTTATTTATTTATTTTACTTGAAACATGATCTGCAGGGCCGTTTATTGATGTCTATTATGTTTATGTGTTATTGAGTTTGAAGCTTCTAATATGCCTAATTTAGTTTAAACTATCTCGCAGGGACTCCCTGGGGGAGGTTCACTCCGGCCATTATTTGGGCGGTACGGGGGACCCTCCCTCCCGGAATTCCCCCTCTTTATTATGTCTTTTTGGGATTGCTTATGCTTTACAACTTGGGTCGGGCGTGGGGTTGTGGGTGACCGGAGTTCGGGGAGTGTTTCGGTCTCCCTTGCCTTCCCCTCCGAAGTCGGCCTGGCGCTCCATAAGTCCAGGGGCAATTTGTGTTGTGTCGTGTTTTTGTTTAATGTTGTCGGTGGCTCTTTGTTTCCGGAGCGTGCCACCCGCTCCTATGCTTTCTTCTCTTCTTTCCTGATTTCTTTCTCCTCTCCCTCTTCACCTCCTCACCTGCCCTTGAACCTCGTTTTCCTCTCCTGCCCTCAAACGGAAAATGGGGGGGCATCTTTGGTGCCCTATTCCCGTTTAACCTCCTCTTTTCTAGCCCTATATGGGGGATAAAGGTTTGGTTATTCTGTCCCTTAACGTTAAGGGCCTAAACATCCCTCAGAAAAGGCGTAAGTTGTTGCGAGAGTTAAAACGATCTGCATGTCATATAGCGATGATTCAGGAGACCCATTTTGTCTCTTCCTGCCAATTCTGATTGAGAGACAAAGTCTTCTCTGCCACCTACATGGCGTCAGCTCCACAATAAAAAGAAAGGAGTGGCTACTCTGATTTATTCCTCCTGCCCCTTTAAAGTTCACCTACAAGTGTCGGATCCGGCTGGACGATACTTAATGTTGGTAGGACAGATAGCCTCCACTACCCTTACCATATTTAACATATACGCCCCTAATGGCCCTGACCCTGACTTTTGGACAGAAATTTCTTCCTTACTGACATCTAAAGCTGAAGGTCACGTTATCCATGGCGGAGACTTTAATGCCGTCTCCCAACCCCTTCTGGACAGGAAGGCCTCCGGGGACTCTTTGGGGGTGCCTCCTGGCTATCCCCAGGAGGCTTTCCTGGAGTCCTTTATGCTTGACCACTCCCTGGTGGACGCTTGGCGCCTCCACCACCTGGGAGACAAGGACTTTTCCTTCTTCTCCAGTCCCCACCGCTCCTATTCCCGTATAGATCTTTTCCTGGTATCCCTGACTACTATGCCTTTGATTCTGGCTTCTAGCATAGGCGACATCACATGGTCGGACCATGCTCAGATTTTTATGACACTGACCATACCGTCTCATACCGGCGTGGTCATGGAGACTGAATTCCTCGTTGCTATATAAACCTGAACATGTTATAGAGTTGCGGCAGCTGCTCCGAGATTATTTTTCGGATAATGACGCACCCAACCTTTTCCCTACCATCCTGTGGCTGGCCCACAAACCGGTGATTCGAGGCCATTTAATACAATTAGGTAGCAGACTGAAAAAACAAAAGCTGGCGTCACTTGTTTCTATGACTACTGACCTGTCTAAATGGGAAGCTCTGAATAAACTTTCGCCCTCAGACACCTTGATTGCCCAGATTAAAACAGTCGGGTCTGCAATTCGTCACCTGCTTTGGGATGACACTGCCCGTTCCCTTGCTTGGTCCAAGTGGACCTGTTTCGAATTCTATAATAAGTCCCACATCCTTCTAGCAGCTAAACTTTGTAACAAAACTAGGTCCAAGCATATTACGGGAGCCAGGGACACTGAGGGAGTTCTGCATACGACCCCAGCTACGGTTAACAAGTTTTTTTACCTCATACTTTCAGACCTTGTATAACCATTCTCCGACCCATGTCTCTGATTCTACCCCACTGTGCCAATCTATTGACCGTTATTTGTCGGCTGCCCCCCTTCCTCGGCTCACCCCCGCACAGAGACAGACTTTCAGAACCCCCCCACCGATGAGGAGATTGCGCTGGTCCTTAAATCATTTAAACCGCATAAGGCCCCTGGACCAGATGGGTTTTCAGCCTTTTATTATAAAACCTTTGCACAGACTCTGTCCCCGCACTTACATAAATTCTTTCTGTCTCTGTGGGAAGGTGCCCCAGCCCCAGCTGATTTTCTCCACTCAGACATTATTTTAATTCCTAAGGAAGGAAAGGACCCATCGTATTCACGAAACAATAGGCCTATTTCCCTTCTGAATGTCGGTTATAAGATATTTACAAAGATACTGGCGAATAGCCCCAACTCTTTCCTGGCCTCCATAATCCACTTGGACCAAGTGGGGTTCATCCCAGGCAGACATGCTTTTGCTAACACTAGAAGAGCTGTGGTGCTGATGGAGCGCATGGTTGGTACTCGATTGCCTTCTCTGATCATTTCCCTGGATGCAGAGAAGGCATTCGACAGATTAGAATGGCCTTTTCTGTTTAAATTACTGTCCACGTGGGGCTTCCCAATGACTTTTATTTTGGTTCTCAGATCCCTGTATAATTCCCCTACATCTGCCGTTATCACTCCTGGAACTGTCCCTACCGGTTTCACTATAGGAAATGGGACTCGTCAGGGTTGCCCTCTTTCTCCTCTCCTTTTTGCCCTATCCCTCGGACCCATTTTATCGGCTATTCGCCAATCCCCCCACATCAAGGGAGTAAAGGTTGGAAAGGAAGAATATAAGGTATCGGCATACGCCGATGATGTACTGCTTACACTTAGTAATCCCTCAACCGCAATTCCACACCTTCTGTCCCTCCTGTGCGACTTTTCAGAGGTCTCGTGTTATAAGGCTAACCTTGAAAAGTCTGTAGCTAACCCTTTTCACTCTCGGAACCGATTTGTCAGGAAATTGGACTGACTTTTTTAAAAGTCTAAAACTTTAGTTTTTTTGTGGTGCGGCTCCATCCCTGTTCTTATATTAAACCATACTGACTGGTGATCACTAGATCCCAAATTTTCACCTACAACAACGTCTGATACCAAACCTCAATTTGTGAGTATTAAATCCAATATGGCCTCTTTACGGGTCGACTAGATAGAGATAATCCCAGTAGGGAGTTTAGAATATTTGTACTCCTGGTGCACCCAGCTATTTTGGTTTTCCAGTTCACATCAGGAAGATTAAAGTCCCCCATGATAATAACTTCCCCCTTCATTATCATTTTGGCTATTTCCTCAAACAGCAGATTATCTAGCTCTTCTACTTGTTCAGGGGGTCTATAGAGCACACCTACACGAGCTACTGTATGATTGCCAAATGTTAGCGTAACCCAACCTGACTATGTTCACCTCGCTCACTTTTATTTGGATCGTTTTTATGTTGTTTTTCACATGCAGGGCCACTCCTCCTCCTTTCCTACCTTCTCTGTCTTTACTATTTAAAGAGTACCCCGGCATTTTTTCAGATGCACTTGGATCTCTCATTCACACTTCGGTGAGTTCAATTGGCCGACCCTGCATTTAATTCAGCTTTCACTGCAGGGTCGCCTAAGTGCAGTGAATCGAGCCACCAAACGAAGCCAAGGTGTCGAATGCGAGTTACCTTGAGCCAGGTTCAGGGGCTCTAGTCCAGGTGAGCATGTTATGAATAGTCTTTTTTTTGTCATATTTGGAGAACTGATATCTTGCTCTATGATATTCTTTCTGGTTTTCCATCTGTTGAAGAATTCCCACAAGAACATAGAGTGGACAGTGTCATTCCACAAGATGGCACAACGCATTCAGTACACTGACAATATTATATAGGCTCTACAAGATGTGAGTGTCCACCTGTATAGACTGTATATTGTCATTCCAATATTATTGACTCTACTGCACTATTTTAATTCCCTTGTCCTGTATGAGGATTTCCTTTTTTGAGGGTTTCCATATCAAGACCAATTACAAAATATAAGTTTTTATTTATTTGGTTCACTATACTTCACAAGCACGTTTTTAAGATTCTCCCAGTGATTGTTATGAAAGAAATTTTTTATCCCGCTTAAGGGAATTGTTGTTTTTTGTTAGCTTCATAGGTGGTTTTTGGGAGGATGAGTCACGCTGGTTCCCATTTATTAGCAGCAATTTATACACAAGTATGTATTTGGTTATATTTTACACTGTATGGAACTTTTCATTCACTTCACAAATTAGCTGACAAGGATATTTAAATCTTTTTATATCAGCTGTCTGATGACAGCTATATATATGATGCCTTGATATAGTCTTTCATCATTGTATTCCTTTACATATTATCATATCTGCTACACCTATTACAGGAGATACTAATGTACTAATTCTTCTTCCCCAGCTACTGGGATCTCTGTCAACTGAACAGCGCCTATGTGTATGTTATACAATCATGGAAAGACAACCCGATCCCACTCAGAAGACGACACCAGCGAGTGTCCTTGGGCAAGACACCTAACGATATGGATGTGCCTACCTCACAAAATTATTTTACACCTCATAGCTTGTAAGTTCCCTTGGGAACAGGGTCCCCCTCCATCAGGTCATATCATCCATGTGTGATATTCTAATGCATCAATTACTTGTACACTGATTTGTAAAGTGCTGCGGAATTTGTGGTGCTATTTCAATAAAGGATAATATGTGTGTCTTGGTATGAATGGGGAGAATGTAGATTACTCCTCTACTTTGATCAACACAATAAACAAGTTAAGACACGAAAAAATATTTAAGCAGACATATACTCTTTCTGACTGTTAGCAATGAATAAAGTTTATATCCCTTTGTCTGGGAATTCTTATAAATATTAAACAGGCATACTCTTATTTGATGAGCATCAAACCTGTTATTTAGGAACTCAAATGACCGAGAGGATTTATGTCACCAGTGACGTTATGTAAAACTCTTTTTAAATATTCCTGACCTAATTACTGGAGCCACAGCACTCCCTAGAGACAATATTACAGTACTTGTCCAGAAAATCGAGTCAATGGAAAACTCCTTAAAGTAGTGTGAATAGAGGTGTCCTCCTACCAATAGAAGGGGATAATAGAAAGTCTGGGATGATGAGACAGGATCAAGCACTCTTTGTGTTTATCTTTTGGGCTTGGGGGTATTAACAATTCTCCTCTGTGGTCTCTGATCTCTGATGACAGATTGCATTTCCATGATGACAAGTCTGTCTTGTATTTATCCATACTGGATTTCTATCTAAGAAACCTATTCCTCTACCAAGTACCTGATCTTCCTCCAGCGAATGACTGTACGTGACAAGGTTAACCAGAAGCACGTGACTTATGAAACAATTTCCATATGCTTGGTAAAGTGTAAGTTGTTATTTGTATCAATTAATTCTTTCCTTATAGAGGAGTGAATGATGAAATATCACTCTTTTAGGGTTTGTAAAGATAGAAATTAATTATACCACATAGAAGCTGCCTGGCTGTTTTAGGGATATATCTACATAATTATACTTTTAATGATAATTACAGCTATTATGAGCTGAAAATTATATAATGGTACATTTTGAAGGGAAGCAGAGAAATAGAAAACAAAAAAGTCCCCATAGAGAAGCAATGGTTAAATTATTCACAGAATACCGAACAGCAGTGAAATGTCAGTGAAATGCCCTGTTCGTTCGGTGGTTTCATTTGGCAGGTTTAATCAGGCGAATCCCATAGGCTTCAATGTTAAAAATATTCCTGACATTACCCAGGCGTCATTAGCAAAAGTCTGAAGTGAAATGAAATTTCGGACT